>JASVEL010013743.1:0-50837 GCA_032618575.1 Nicotiana noctiflora | reverse complement strand
CTTCCCATATATTATGAACTGATCTCAAAACCTAGAATATACCATTATCAACTTTCCAAAACCCATCGTGTATACCATATTACACTAAGACAACATGGCAATTCATATCCCTTTCCTCCGCCTCAACATCGGCGCACTCCACTAGTTAAGGACTCTCGTGATCCTATATAGAGAAAACTCATTACACATTCCAAGCTTTGCATACCAACAGGAAAAATACACTCATTTTTCAAACCACATTAAAACACATCATAAACTCTTTCTCCCAATCACATTGCATAAGTTAAACTGCCAAGACTGAGTCCTTATACCCATATTATACCCATATCGGGTTACACGACTGCCAGCACTCAAAAGCTTTATTGCACAATATCCGCAAGACTCATTACTTCAACCACATACCAGGAATTAGTCGTATTCTTTATCATACCGCTTCGGTTTATTAACAAGTTGTTCCATTTACCCAGTTTCCTTTCTGATTCATCTTTGATTTAATATTAGCCATTACTGTAGCACCATAACACATCAACTCATTCCACACGAGACTCGTACATAAGACCACACGGTCTAAGACATATAGGCCACTGAATACTCTCTCAATATTTCCCGGAAGGATCACATCCTACAATACTTTATTTTGAAGAACCTCTTGCGATTTGAATTAGTTATCATTACCTTCCAATACGGATTACATAGAATCCCATCATTCACATAATATAACACAAGTACTGATCTCTTCTAACGAAACCACCATCTTTAGCCACATGCACAATCTTAAGACACCTGACTGTTACAAGTAAAATCTTGAACACCGTAAACAATTCTCGGGCGTCAGTCATCCTTATTCAGCTGTAATTCAACTGTCTTATTGAACAGAACCACTCGTGCCTTATTAGAACTCTGACACTGCAGATCATGATTACATACGGATACAATTAGCTATCTTTATTTTCTATACACCGAACATTCTTTACCAACATAAGTTCACAACATCCTAGTATTTCTTCATATCTACGAAGCACCATAACCTTTATCAAAATTTCCCAACATACCTAGAGACAGAGCCAACACAGCACACAACAGTGCAATCAGTTAATCAATAACAACCTCCCCAACTTAGCTCGGAGTCATACATCAAAGCACTTTTAGCTACTCATAGCATTCTTACTCAAATGATGCCACAAAGTTCTAGTTAGATTAAACTCAAGTCATTTACAAGCTTCGGCGGAGATTCGAATCATCAGAAATATTAACTCTTTTGCAATTCTTGCATTCATTCACACACAACAGTTACGCCCCCTATTTAGGTGACAGAAAATCTTTCTAAGTCCCAAATGTTTCAAAAATTTCGGCAGAGTTTCCTTTGTAAATTGGCCTATCCACATGCCAGAGAATCACCAAACCATTCTAACAATACATCCACAACTCAACAAGATATCACAATGTATATCAACAACATTAATCTCAACATTATTCAAGTTATATTATCAAAATTGATACATGGACATGCGATGCACCTGCTCGAATCATAACATATGTCAAATACCT
Source organism: Nicotiana noctiflora (assembly GCA_032618575.1). NCBI lineage: Eukaryota > Viridiplantae > Streptophyta > Magnoliopsida > Solanales > Solanaceae > Nicotiana > Nicotiana noctiflora. The sequence continues at coordinate 49,289 of JASVEL010013743.1, read as the reverse complement.
TTCACCGCAATACTCATAGCACAACCAATTCAATTTTCTTGAGTCTAAACTCATACTACCACACATAGTGCACTTTACATTCCGCTAAGAGGCAATGAACACATTTCTCACGCCCATAACTAGGGCTACATATCAAATCACAACAAGAACTGAATACCTTACGGCTCTCCCATTATCAAACTGCCATTCGCACAATAAAGATCAATACAGATCGTATGAACTTCATAATAACGGCTCGCGAAATTAGTACCTTGGTGCTCAAGCCATAGACAAGGATTTGGCCTCAAGTCCTCCCGACTGGCCCAACATGAATTCACAGAGATTATATCTCGCCCCTCGATCGGGGAATTGCAAGCCATAAGTCAATTATATTACTGAACGCTCGATGCGTACACAGACGTGCGGAAGGAATTTCAAAATTATATCTCAAGCTGAATCAAGTGCGCACGATAAGAATTCCAAGAAATGTGAAGTGTTTCCTAAAGGTTCGCAGCCTTCCGAGGATAAGTACAGGCGTCCCCGTACCGATCCACAAGACTCTACCAACCGGCTCAAGACTCATGAGGCCTAGTAAACCTAGGCTCTGATACCAACTTGTCACGACCCCAAATCCAGTCGTGATGGCGCCCAGCACACTGATAGGCCAGCCCGACCAATCAACAATAACCACGGAGCCACAAGCTCACTTTATCCAATTTAAGCATAACAACGTTAGATATATTAAAAACAGGGAACCAAGTCCCAACATGTGCCAACTCCCATAGGACCGAAGGGTCAAGAGTCATGAGCCTCTACAGAGTATACAAAGTGTAAATAGTGAATATAACCGTGCACAAGTGTGGGATAATCAGAACAAAATACAGACAAACTGGAGAATCAGGTCCTGCGAACGCTGGCAGCTACCTCGACTGTCCAAAAGCACTCCCGAGCCGCAATAGAATCAGCTCCACTGTGATGTACCTGGATCCGCACACAAGGTGCAGGGAGTCGGGTGTGAGTACTTCCAACTCAGCAGTAATAAAAGTAAATAATGCTGAAGGGAAGAAAACCACGATAGGCACTACCTCATGCTACACAATACAGGACTATCTTTTTAGTCCTTTCAAGCATATGTGAGTCGATTATTTAGAAATCTTAATTTTAACTACTTTCTTTCATAATAATATACCAATACCTGGATACAATCTCAAGCGGTGCAAGTCCGCACTCAAATCAGCCCCTCGGGCTCAGCACTCCTTATCAATTTACACCAGGAGATCTGGTCAATAAGGCAACTAATGCATGTGTGCCGGTAATGTATGAGTGCTGAATGTTATGCCACGTAGTACACATAAACCAATGTATGTATGCCATGCAACGCATATGACCGCTACGGCGTGTAGCCCGATCCAATTTGGGTACCCGTGCTCACTGTGGGGGTTCAGACTCCGGAGGGGCTCCTACAGCCCAAGCACAATATTAATATCACACCTGCTGCGGCGCGCAGCCCGATCTGTATACCACTGCGGCGTGCAATCCGATCCATGCATGTGTATGCATATGCTCACATGAAATGTCATGCCCTAACATATGGCCCTCGACCCAATCAGTCTAACAAATAATCAAGAAAGCCCTACGGGCAACAATATCACATTAGCTCACAGCTAAAATATTATTAAGACCTTGTTCAAGTTTTTCATAACCTTATAAGAATGCTGAATAGCAAAAATACCATTTAAAACCTAAAATTTAGATAAAAATATGTACAGTGTTATCAAGACAATGATACTAATCCCTGAAGGATTCAAATAATCGGCACGAAGCCCAAACATGATAATTAGTCCAATTCATTTCAACAATTAGGTGTTATTATTTATTACGCGGGACGGACCAAGTCGCGATCCCCAATGGTGCTCTACCCCACGCCCGTTATCTGGCGTGCAAGTCACCTCAACACAGCACTAAGATGTGCAAGTCCGGGGTTTACTAACCCTCGGGACATCATTTACAAGTATTACCCACCTCGAACCGACGAAAGCTCATGCCCGCGATGCCTTAGCTCCTCGAACCGGCATCCACGCACGTCAAAACTAGCACAAATCGGCACAAATTTATCAAAATAGGCTAATGGAACATAACCCAATCGAATGAACTCGAAAAATATCAAAAATCACGAAATTTGCATAACCCGAGCCCCGGGCCCACATCTCGAAAAATTTCGAAACTCATATTTCCAGAACCCTCGTCTCGCCACGAGTCCGAACATATAAAATTTACCAAAATTGGAGTTCGATTGGCCTTTCAAAACCCAATTTTTTTGTTTTCAATATCTAGGCCACAATCCTTCACAATTTCTACCCAAATTCATGAAGATTGATGTTAATTCTACCATAACATGATGTTTTTGAGTCAAGAAACTTACCTCCGATGAATACCCGATGATTTCCCAGCGTTTTCTCGTGATTTCTTCTCTCTAGGGCTCAAAAATGGTGTTTTGGGTGTGAAACCCGCGAGCCCTCTGTTCTGCAATTAAACTCACTGCATGGGACTTTAACTCTACGCGTTCACGATGTCCCTCACGCGAACGCGATGGCCTGATCGATTACTTCATCGCGAATGCGACGACCTATCACGCGTCCGCGAAGTTCATTTCCCCCAGCCACCGGATTTCTTCTACGCGAACGCGTAGTTCCTCACGCAAACGCGAGGCTTCACCTGTTTCTCCTTCGCGAACGCGGCCCTCTCTCACGAGAACGCGTTGCATTGGCCTATCTAGCCTTCGCGAACGCGGGCCTTGCCCTCGCGAATGCAAAGGCTAAAATCCTGCCCAGAGATCTGCAATTTACAGCAGACTTTTCTTTGCTTCAAAATGTCGGATGATGGTCCGGATTCACCCCGAGGCCCCCGGGACCCCAACGAAAACCACCAACATACTCCAAAACACGATACGAACTTTTTCCAATCATAAAAGCACCATCCTATACATCAAAATCACCAATTACACACGGATTCAAGCCTAAGTTTCTTCAAAATTTCCGAATTCCTCATTCAATCAAAAACCCGACCAAACGACGTCCGAATGACCTGAAAATTTGTATACATATCCAAAATCACATAACGAAGCTATAGAAATTGTCGGAATTCCATTCCGACCCCCGGATCAAAATATCACCTACCGTTCGGTTTTCGCCAAAATTCAACTTTAGCCAATTCAATCCTATTTCTACACTGGGCCTCCAAATTCAATTCCGATTGCTCTCCTAAGTCATAAATGATCCCCCGAAACTAGTCGAATCCTCAGAATCTGATTCCGAGCACTCTAACTCGATAGTCAACTCTAGGTTGACTTTCCATATTCAAACTTCCTTCAAACATGCTATTTGCTTCATTTTCAATTCAATTCACTCCTAACCCACCCGATAGGCTCTAACACTAATATAAAAGCATAAAATATATAATTGCAACATGACGGGGTGGTAAATTCCCGTAACGACGGGCCGGGTCGTTACAGTTTCGAATCACTTTGAATTTTTCTTTACTTTGATTTTTCTTTTTTCTTTGAAGTCCATTTATAATTAAGCAAGCAAGACAAGTTAGCCAACGCTTTAGATGACGATGTTAGTCGACTTTAATCATATAATTTCGATTTCGTCAATTAACGTCGGATTGAGATAGCGAAATCCAAAGTAAACTACCTCACGTCTAATAATTAACTAAGGCGGATTTTTTCTATTTCGTATATTTTGATCAATTTTCTTTTAGTTCATATCTTTTCATTCAATCTCCGGCCATAAGTCAAAAGCTAGGAAATAACACATCATTTGGTACGATTCTTTAATTAGAAATAATTTTAAGGGATATACTTTCAAATGATATTTTTTTGGTTTAGTTTTACAATGACTTTAAATCGGCATAGTTTCAAATGAGTAATCCGGATACCCCTTTTGTTTTATATTATTATTTACCTATCTGTCAAAATCCGAGTCTATGTTGTAATTAGTTTTTCCTTTGGTGCGGTCTCAAATTAATAGAGTGGTTTAAAGTTTAATCAGAGCATATAATTTATAAGCATGTATAAAATCAGGAATTTTTAGCCATTTACAATAATTGAAGCGACCGTGCTAGAACCACGGGATCTGAGGGTGCCTAACACCTTCCCTCGGGTCAACGAAATTCCTTAGTTAGAATATCTGGTTCGCAGACTTCATTTGGAAAGTCGTAAATTTCCTCGATTCGGGATTTAGATAAATCAGTGACTTGGGACACCTTAATTAATTCCAAGTGGCGACTCTGAAATAAATAAAATAATCCCGTTTCGAATATTGTCACTTAAATTGGAAAAACACCCTTACGCTTCTACCTCCGGGGTAGGGGGCGCGCCAAAAGGAGGTGTGACAGCTCTGGCGACTCTGCTGGGGAAACAAACCCAGAACCACTGGTTCAGGGTTTAAGAATTCGAGCTTTGAATAATTATTTTATTTGGCTTATTTATTATCTGATTTTATTATATGTTCGTATTAATGTGCTAAATGTTGCTTTACCATTTTGATATTTTGTGAATTGTATATAAATTGTGCCGATACCCATTTTTTTTTTCTTCTGAGACTTTTGAAATATAATATCGGGCATTTGCTGGACATAGCCCGTTTTTCTCAAGATAACTGTGGTGCTTGTCACCCGGTGAAGGATTTTGTAGTCACACATGTTTAGGCGGAGAGTTTTGTCAATTAAGCCGGAAAGCCATGCTACCGGTGCACTGACACTCTTCGACTCGAGTTGTCCGCTCGAGTTAAAGCCAGTCTAGACACTTTTTCCAACAGGATGATGACTTAGAATAACAAAACCTTATGCCGGATCCCCGATAGGAACGTTTATTTGCGTCATATGCATATGTGACTTAGGAGGCTCAACACAAAGGTTGGGCCTGTCTAGGACAGGTGTACCTGAAACAAAAGACCAATTTGTTGCATCTTTCTGTGTGCATTTATTTGTTTCGATCTTACATATCGACCGGTTTGTTAAAAAACAGGGTAAGAAGTAAAAGATGTCAAATTAATGGAAAACGAGGTGCTTTTATTGGAAAATAATTTTGAAAAAAAAATGGAAAAAGAAAACAAAAAAAAAATCTCCGAATAAATTTTGTTAGTTTCTTTGAATCTGTTTTTTTTTTTGAAAGAAAAATTCCAAATAAATTTTCTTAAATTTTACGAAAAATAGTTTAGCTTCTTTGAAAATAATTTTTGAAAATGCAAAAAAAAAAAAAAAAATTCCAAATAAATTTTCTTCGTTCCTTTGAAAATAATTTTTTGAAAAAAAAAATGCAAAAACAATTTCCGATAAATTTTGTTAATTTTATTAAAGATAGGTTAGTTTTTCTTAAAATAATTTATTTTAGAAATGCTGGTTAAAAACAGTTTGTTTTCTTTTCTTAAAATGATTTAGTTCTTTTATTTTTGAACTACGCTGGTTTGATTCTCACATGGTGTGAGATACGTAGGCAACCTTCATCGGGTCCAACCTCCCCTTTTCCAAAAAAGTAACCAAAAATATCGAAATTGATTTTTTCGTTGTAAATATGTTGAGTGATGCCGTTTTCAAAAACAGCTCTGAATGTACCCGAAAGGGACGCCGGAAGGCTGACTTTGCATAAACGGCCACTTTTGGGTCATTTTGTAGATTTTTGGTCGATTGACCCTCACAGCCTTATAATCTTCGTCCCCGAGGCGCTGAAAGGCCGTATTTGCAATACCTGATTTTTTTGTTTTTATTTGAAAAATAAAAAGAAAAAAAATATCTAAATTTTAATTTTTGTCATAAATAAGTCAGGTGATGCTGTTTTTGCCAAAAATAGTCGAATGTTCCCGAGAGGGACGCCGAAAGGCTGACTTTGCATAAACGACCACTTTTGATCATTTTAGGATTTTTGGTCAATTAGCTAAACACAACCTTAAAATCCTCGTCCCCGAGGTGCTGAAAGGTCGTGTCTGCAAAACCATGTCTTTTATTTTAATTTGAAAAAAAAATAAGAAAAGAATAAGTGGCAAGTAAATGCTTGAATTTTTGGTCAAAATAAGCCAAGCTAGTTTCGGCGGTATTTTAAACCGTTCTTGCCGAGATAGCCTTATAGCATCTTTCAGTTGTCGAAAGGTTGTCTTCGTAAAAAAATGGGCAAGTTTGTAAAGAAATCCTTCCCGGCCTCAAAATTCATATGGAGTTGAGAAGGGGCCACGTCTGCAGAAATAGCCATTTGTTTGAAATTGGCAAACAGGGAAGTAATCTGCTAGTTTTTTTTTCTTAATTTATATTTCTTTTGATTAGATCATATGGTTTGATTTTCAAGTCTGTAAGTATTTCTTTTCATCAAAATCTGTTAGTATGGCTAGTTTTTAAAACATTGTAATCAAGTTTGTTTTATTGTGAAAATTGAAAATTCCTGTAAAAAATGTTTTATTATTATTGTCCTCTCGTATCCGAACTACGCGGGTCTGATTCTCACCGGGTGTGAGATACGTAGGAAGACCTCATCGGTTCCGACCCCAATTTTAAAAACAAAATCAAAAAATAAAAAAAATACTCTCGTTTAGTTCCTTCATTAAAATCTTTCTTTAGAAAATTAAAAAAAAAGAGTAAAAGTAGTTAAAAAAAAACTAAAAAAAATGGTTTCGTTCTTTTTACTGCTTTTCATGAAATAAAAAGAAAAATCAATAAAAATCAAAATTTAAAAATATTGATTTTACTCCAAAGCAAATAAATTTTTATTTTTTGAAGTCTTTCTATCAAAAAGCAAAACAAAAAGCAAAACAAAAAGCAAAAAAAAAAATATAAACAAAAAATAAGCAAAAATATGAATATATTTTCCTTTTTTTAAAGCATTTCTTTCAAGAATTATTTGATTTACTCAATTCCCTATTTTCCGAACTATGCCCGGTCTGATTCATGCGGGGACATGATACGTAGGCAATCCACATAAGATTCGACCATCACTAAAAAAAAAAGGAGGGAAAAAAATTTAAAAGAAAAGAAGATTGATAAAGGATGAAAGCAAAGGAAAATACAAACCGGAATGACGCATCGCAATCGAGTACATTGTAGCAACACCATCATCTGTATAAGTGCATCACACCCAACGTGAGATTACTTATCTGTTATGTTGTCTCAGACTAATCGTTTGTTTGCCAAACTCCAGGTTTTAGTAAAAAGTGGTTGATTTTGTGGTAATCTGGCATCACATTCGTACTTCACAAGGTCCAAAGGAAAAGTTCGGCAGCCTGAAAGTACTCATCCCTATTTCACTAGGTCAAAAAGAGGTGCCAACATGTCTTCAGAAATGCCCCTTAGCAACCATTCCCGTTTCAGAAGAAAGCTCTTTGACAACCATCCCGACTACTCAGTCGGCAGCTTTGGAGGAGAATAGAATTTTGCGCTGCCGCATGCTCGAGATGTTGGACGATTGGAACAACGGGAAAGAGCCCCCGAGTCTAATCCCTGGGTTCCCTAAAATTCTTCTCAGATCAAGTGGGATTTCCAATACCCCCATCAATTACCCGCCTACTCTGTTTGGGTATTCTAATGCCACAACCCTCTCTGAATCACCCTCCGCCTCCCATCCTCGGGTGACACCATTAGATACATCCGCAAGAACGTCGGTTGAGTTGCCAGTTCCAGTCACAACGCATCCCACCGCACATGCTCCTTTCTTCGACTCCGCGTCCTTTACATTCCCAGCACCACCGCTTACACGGGACCATACCCAGGTTGCAGCCAATATATATCCTCAGCCACCTCGATATGAATTCCTACCAAGCCAAAATCCAAAAGCTCCCGAATGGGATGAAATGGCAAAAAGAATGAGCAGCTTGGAACAAAGTTTGAAAAACATGCAAGGTCTAGGCGGACAGAAGAGTGTTTCATACGCAGATTTGTGCATGTTCCCATATGTCCATTTGCCCTCAGGCTTTAAGACGCCGAAGTTCGAAAAGTATGACGGGCACGGCGACCCTATTGCTCATCTAAAGAAATACTGCAATCAATTGCGAGGTGTCGGCGGCATGGAAGAATTGCTGATGGCATATTTCGGAGAAAGCTTGATCGGGATAGCATCAGAATGGTACATGGATCAAGACATATCTCGATGGCACATCCGGGACGATTTGGCCAGAGATTTTGTGAAACAGTTCCAGTACAACATTGACATTGCGCCAGACAGGAATTCTTTATCGAACTTAAAGAAGAAACCCTCAGAAAGCTTCCGAGAATATGCTATCAAATGGCGAGAGCAAGCATCCAGGGTGAAACCTCCTATAGACGAAATAGAAATGGTCACTACTTTCCTACAGGCTCAGGAACCAGACTATTTCCAGAACATGCTGTCAGCAATGGGAAAGCCTTTCGCAGAGGCGATCAAGATTGGGGAAATGGTGGAAAATGGTTTGAAGACGGGAAGAATTTTGAGTCAAGCGGCCATTCGAGCGACCTCCCAAGCAATCCAAGGAGGGTCTGAAGGAATAGCAAAGGGTAGGATGAAAGAGGAAACATCCATGGCAACTTCGAGTGATAGAAGACACCACGCTCCTAGACCCTTTTCAGAAAGAACCCCCCAGCATTATTACTCTGCTCAGGAAATGTCCTATATCCCTCAACCATACGCGGTCATGAATGCTCAACCTTTTGCGCAACCGCAATAGCATGTCAGTAGAAACCAAGCTCTATTTCCAAGAAATCAGCCTCCCCACCAGAACCACTATAATCCTCGACCTCCGCAGAATAATTTCCGTCCTTGGGAACAGCCAAAGAAATCAAACTTTACCCCAATTGGTGAATCTTACTCTAATCTATTTCCAAAACTTGTCCAAATGGGTCTACTGCAGCTGGTTCCTCAGAATACACAAAACCCGGCATCGCCTTCCTACAAAGCTGGTGTCAGATGTGCATATCATTCAGAGGCAGAGGGCCACCATACTAATGACTGTTGGACTTTGAAACAAGCGGTGGAGAATTTAATAGAGCAAGGGAAGATTGTGTTGAAGGATGAGGATGTCCCAAATTTGACCAATAATCCGCTGCCTGCTCACAATAACGGGCCGATAGTTGGGATGATTTGTGAAGACGAAGAATTCGATCCAGCGCTTAAGGCCATAATTGCTATTGCTGACATGGAAAGGAAGCCCAAGGCGGCCCCGAAACAAGAGAAGGGGGAAAAGAAGAGTAAAATCACTGAGTTAGAACCAGAAAGGGAAATTGGTGCACCTAAGCAAGCCTATTTGGAATGGGGGCAATTAAGACACCACGGCTGAATGAGCCAGTGTTTGTTGGACGCATACCACAAAAGCTTAAGGACCGTCAAGAGGAAGATAATGAGGATTTCATGACTAATGAGAGTGAAGGAAAACATGAGGCAAAGCTCTGCAGTGCCCGCATGGTCGAGCCAGGGAAAGGGACTGTCACCGTTGAGATGGGACCAGACACTAAACTCCCAAACTGAAAGGCTAGGCCATTCCCGATCAGGCGGAAGCCCAGTAAACTTGTCCTGCTGCATTCTTCTGCATCATGAATTATTTCAAGGTGTAAATTGGATGTTTCTTTTAGTTTTTGTCTTTGAATTCCCGAATGTGAACCATGTTTATCCTTTCAATTCCAAGAAATGAAATTAATATTTCATCGTCCGTTTCCTTTTATTTTGTTATTTTTTTATTATTCTTTCAAATTTATTTTAGTTTTCTTTTTCTCTTCTCTTTAGTTCAAATCATGCAGCTTTAAATAACATGACATGCTTGCGGACTTCATGTCTAGATCCCAAAACGCTGTCAGACTTCAGAATAATGAATCGAGAGTTGAAATGCACAAAAGTTTATTTTGAGGAAATGAAACAATGAATTGGAATAACTAAAGGAAAATTGGTTCGCACACAAAAGGGGTGTGTTGTACTCAGAGAATACCCGAGTAATTATCCCAACAAAGAATGGCCCATGCTTGCAACAAGAAAGTGTGGCCCAGGAATCTCGAAATAGAACAGCCCACGTTAAGGCGCATTCCTCCTCATTACTAAGAGACAAAAGGAAAATTGGCTCCTAATTGGAAGGATCCATACATCATCTAGAAAATATCACTAGGAGGGATGATGTATCTGGGAGACATTGAAGGAAATGATCTTGAAACGGCAGTCAATACAGATACAGTATAAAGGTACTATGTCAGGACCTCCTGCGACGTTGGCTTTTGCATAATTGAGATGACGAAGGTTTTCTTTCTTGCTACCCCAAACACTATAAATCCTTTGTAAAAACCTTTGAGCCGGTTATGTTTCTTTGTTCACCCTCTTTGGAACCCGAAATAAATAAAAAAATTTAAAAAAAAAATTTGAAAAAAAAAAGAGAAAAGAAAAAAAAAAATATATATATATATATATATATATATATATATATATATATATATATATGAAAGAAAAAAAATAAAAAATAAAAAAAAATTATCACCACCTGAACTACGTTCTGACTTGATTCCGAAAGGATACGTAGGAAACCTCTTCCTGAGGTTCAGTCACACCAAAACAAAAAATCCCAATTTCCCCAAAAATTGAAACTGGGCAGATGATATGACGGTTCAGTTTAGATCCGTCAAGATGGTTCTAGAGTTGTAATTCCATTCAATTTCCTTTCTACCCAAAGACCTTGTTCAAGTCCTTCAGATCAATTAGCAAAGGCAAGGAAGAGAAAAATGTCATTGACGGAAATCTGACATAGCTTGAATTGAGAGAAACAAAATGAGAGAGTCTTATCGGTGAAAACCTTCGGGCACCATAATGCGATGGCGATTGGAGAAGATAAAAATGAGAGAGTCCGTTTAGTGAAAACTCGCAAAGAGCACTATTAGGCGACAGTGAGAAGAGAAATGAGAGGGATCGATTAGCGGAAACCCGCAAAGGGCGCCACCGACCAAAAAGAAGACATCCCTTCACTAAAAGAATTTTGGCAAGGTTCCCTGGTTTTGAAATTGCGAATCAATGGGTTCATAAGAAGTTGGAAAGTTTATGTGGGTCGGGCGTCCAGTCCAAGAAGCATGTCATGTTTATTTGAAGTCAGCATGCATCCCAGATAAGTCATTCTTTTTCCCCGAAAGGGACGCTTCTCTTTAAACTCATTTTCTTGCTTTTTGTATAGTTATTCTTTGAATCCCTTTCGGTTTAATTTTAATCCCGAAACTATTACAAAGAAAGGCGGCAGGACCGGTTTTACAGGACTCCGTCTGGTAAAAAAAAAAAGAGTTGAAGAAAGATACCCAGCCTCAGTGGTGTATTGATCCAATCCCAACTGATCATGATGGTCAATCACTTCCGAAGGAACGGATGTTAGGAAGAAAATGGAAATCAAAGGCTAAGGTCTTAGAAGAAACGGAATGAAGCAGAAGGACAGAACCCACACAGAAAATCCTCGTGGAATCCCAAGGATGAACCCGGTCAGTTTGAAAAGAAGTCATCCCCAAAGACAATTGGTAGCAAAGTTCTCAATGGAAATGAGACAAGGATCAAGCCATGAAGATAATCAAGGCCACAAAGTCAACCACTTTTTCAACTAATAAAATGTTCTTTGTTGAAAGCAGGTCTATTTAATTGTGCAAGAAGAAGGTACAACCCAAAGGAGTGAAGTACGCAAGCATTGAAATGGCTCTGGAACAAGGAAAGCGCATAAAAAGGGAAGTTTCTTTTCAAAAGCTTTATCTTATGCAATTTGTTGATGGTAAAAAAAAAAAAACCTAAAAGAAGGCCCAAAAGGAAGAATAAAAGAAAAGAAAATGAAAACTCCAAAAAGAAAATCAAATCATGTTAGTCCAATATCCGTTTGGACCCCGGTCAGAAAAACCGAGGGTCTTTCCGGCCAAAAAGCCGCGAAACATTATTTTGAATTCCGGCCAGAAAGCTGTGAAAACTTTCTTTCAAAATCCCCGGTCAGAAAACCGAGGATCTCCTAGTCAGAAAACTGTGGAGCCATTTACTTTTACCCCGGCCAAAAAACCGAGGGTCTGACAGCCAAAAAACCGTTAGGCATTGTTTGAATTCCGGCCAGAAAGCCGTGAAACTTTTATCCCCGGTCAGAAAACCGAGGATCTCCCAGTCAAAAAGCTGCGGAGCCATTTACTTTAACCCCGGCCAAAAACCGAGGGTCTGGCGGCCAAAAACCGTTAAACCGAGGGTCTTTCCGGCCAGAAAGCCGTGAAACCCTTATCCCCGGTCAGAAAACCGAGGATCTCCCAGTCAAAAACTGTGGAGCCATTTACTTTAACCCCGGCCAAAAAACCGAGGGTCCGACGGCCAAAAAACCGTTAGACATTGTTTGAATTCAGGCCAGAAAGCCGTGAAACTTTTATCCCCGGTCAGAAAACCGAGGATTTCCTAGTCAGAAAACTGCGGAGCCATTTACTTTTACCCCGGCCAAAAAACCGAGGATCTGACGGCCAAAAAACCGTTAGATATTGTTTGAATTCTGGCCGAAAGCCGTGAAACTTTTATCCCAGGTCAAAAAACCGAGGATCTCCCAGTCAGAAAACTGCGGAGCCATTTACTTTAACCCCGGCCAAAAAACCGAGGGTCTGACGACAAAAAAACCGTTAGACATTGTTTGAATTCCGGCCAGAAAGCCGTGAAACTTTTATCCCCGGTCAAAAAACCGAGGATCTCCCAGTTAGAAAACTGCGGAGCCATTTACTTTAACCCCGACCAAAAAACCAAGGGTCTTGCGGCCAAGAAACCGTTAGACATTGTTTGAATTCCGCCCAAAAAGCCGGGAAACATTTATCCCCGGTTAGAAAACCGAGGATCTCCCAGTCAGAAAACTGCGGAGCCATTTATTTTATCCCCGGCCAAAAATCGTCTAGCGGCCAAAAACCGTTAGACATTGTTTGAATTCCGGCCAGAAAGCCGTGAAACTCTTCTTCAAAGCCCCGGCCAAGAAGCCGTGGAACGTTTATTTGTGAAACTGTGATTTTCTTACCCAAAGAAGTCTTTTTAATCACTTTCTGTGTCACAACTAACTCACGAAATTTTCCTAGCAAAACTGGGGCAGAAAATTTTCGTTCGTTTGTTTGTTTTGTTGTCTAAATAGGTTTGACCTCGGGATGCAAGGATCGAGATAACCTACAAATAGAACATCAATCCAGAGTGAAGAAAAGAAAAAAAGAACCGAGAGAAAAGATTTCAAACGTTGGAGTAAACAAAGGCGCGGATTGCTCGGAAAATGATTGAAGTAACAAGCTCCGCCGACTCCGTTTCACTCAATGTTACAGAAATAAACGAGCACGTACAGCTTGTGGAGCATCAAGATTCAGATCGAGGTCTACAACAGCAAATCAGCTAAGATTCAAGATCAAGTTTTCAAGAGAATCTGTGACGACCCGGCCCGTCGTCATGGGAATTACCACCCCGTTATGTTTTAATTACATGTTTTATGATTTTATATTAGTGTTAGAGTCTATCGGGTGAGTTAGGACTGAAATGAATTGAAAATGAGGCATATAGCCTTTTTGAAGGAAACTTGAATAAGGAAAGTCAACCCGGAGTTGACTATTTAGTTAGAGGGCTCGGAATCGGATTCTGATGATTCGGTTTGTTTCGGGAGGTGATTTGTGACTTAGGGGAGCAATCGGAATTGAATTTGGAGGCCCGTTGTAGAAATAGGCTTGAATTGGCTAAGGTTGAACTTTGGCGAAATCCGAACTGTAGGTGAGATTTTGATCCGGGGGTCGGAATGGAACTTCGACAGTTGCAGTAGCTCCGTTAGGTGATTTTGGATGTGCCTGCAAAATTTCAGGTCATTCGGACGTCGTTTGGTCGGGTTTTTTATGGAATGTGCAATTCGGAAGTTTTGAAGAAACTTAGGCTTGAATCCGTGTGTAATTGGTGATTTTGATGTTTAGGATGGTGTTTTTATGATTGGAACAAGTTCGTATCGTGTTTTGGGGTATGTTGGTGGTTTTCGTTGGGGTCCCGGGGCCTCGGGGCGAATCCGGACCATCATCCGGCACTTTGAATCAAGAAATGGTCTGCTGTAAATTGCAGATCACTGGGCAAAATTTTAGCCTTCGTGTTCGCGGGGGGTGGTGCCACGTTCGCGTAAGAGGAAGCTGGGAAGCATCGCATTCGTGATGGTCTGGGTCGCGTTCGCGTATAAGGAATTCATAAGGCATCGCGAACGCGTGAAGTATGTCGCGTTCGCGTAGAGGAAAAGTACGGGTTGGGGGAGAATGGTCTTCGCGGACGCATGACGGTGTGTCGCGTTCGCCATGAAGGACTAGAATAAGGCATCGCGTTCGCGTGAGAGGCGTTGCGAACGCGATGAAGAGATTTGACTGGCAGTGAGTTTAATTACAGAACAGAACCAGTCGCGGGTTTAACACCCAAAACCTCCATTTTTGAGTTCCAAGAGAAGGTATTGACGGGAGATTGCAGGGAAATCATCGGGGTTTCGTCGGAGGTAAGTTTTGTGGCTTAGTTACATCATTTTAACATGAAATCCTTGGTTAATTCTCTGTAAATGGAAGATTAAAGGTAGGTTTGAGTCCTAGGCCAAAATTGAAGAAAAACACTGATTTGAGTGGGCAAATGGAGTCCGATTTTGGTAAATTTTATATGCCTAGACTCGTATCGAGATGGGGATTCCGAATATGTGACTTTTGTAATTTTTTGAGAAGTGTACCGAAGTCGGGTTTTGGCAACTTTGTGAATTTTTGGTGTAAATCGAGTTGTATTGATTGGGTGTCGTCCCATTGGCCTAATTTATTGTATTTCTACTGTATTTGATCAGATTCTACGTGTGCGGAGCTTGATTCTCGTGGAAAGGGCATTGCGGAGTGGTCGTCGCGCTGAATTTAGGTGAGTAATAGATGTGGGTGATGACCAGCGGGTTCGAAACCCCGGTATACCACTTTGTGACGCTGTATAGCGGCGAGACACGTACTCTCATGTGAGTGCGGGGTCGATTGTGATTGGGGACTATGGCTTAGTCCGACTTGTTAGCACTGTGTTATGACATTGGCTATTCTTGAGCCGTCGAACCTCCTTCTCGGATGGTTGCATATTATATATTGTGATAATGGCCACTCATGAGCCGAGGAACCCCCTTTCTTGGGCGGTTGAGTATACTTGTGGGCCGTGAGCCGGTTATTGGATCCCGCGAGGATCGTTATCATTGTCTTATCATATTGACATGCTAGTTTACTACTAGTCCGCAACTATTTCTGTTATCATGTTATTTCCAATCTCTGGAACTTGATATTTCTGTTCTCAACTGAAAAATGATAAAAGATGTTTTCAAAACTACTTTTGAGCCTGCGAGGCTGTATTTGCATATTAGCTGAATGGTAGTGGATCGGGCTTCGCGCCGCAGTGGTATATATGTTGGATCGGACTGCACGCCACAGTAATATTGTGCTTGGGCTGTAGGAGCCCCTCCGGAGTCTGAACCCCCATAGTGAGCACGGGTACCCAAATTGGATCGGGCTACGCGTCGTAGCGGTCATATCATGCATTGCATTGCATTTAGCTACATTTGATAGCTGTTATACTGTGTTTGCTGGTACTTGTTGGTGTAGGTACAATTGATATTGATTCCGTGATAAGGTATTTGATTACAGTTTATATAGTGCTTTATTGTGGATTTCTTATCTGCGCTGTCTTGCCCCTGTTTATTACCACTGAGTCTGGCAGTACTCATTTTACTCCCTGCACCTTGTGTGCAGATCCAGGTACCTCTCAGCAGTGATCCGGTAGTTGTTCGAGGCGACATCCGTAGGATATTCGAGGTAGCTGCAGAGTCCGCAGGACCCGATATTCCTTCTTACTGTCTTTTGATTCTGTATTGATGTTTCTTTCCGTACTTGGTATCTTGTAAACCATTATACACTTATGTCCAGTAGAGGCTCATGACTCTTGACCCTTCGGTCTACGGGAGTTGGTATATTTTGGGACTTGGTTCCCCGTTATCATTATATGTATCGATGTTGCTTCGTAAATTGATATGCTTAAATGGGCTAAAGAGAGCTTCTAGCTCCGTTATTGTTATTGATTGGTCAGGCTGTCTTAGCAATGTGTTGGGCGCCATCACGACCAGATTCGGGGTCGTGACAAGTTGGTATCAGAGCCTAGGTTTACTAGGCCTCATGAGTCTTGAGCCGGTTAGTAGAGTCTTGTGGATCGGTACGGGGACGCCTGTACTTATCCTCGGGAGGCTGCGAACCTTTAGGAAATACTTCACTTTTCTTGAACTCTGTCGTGCGATCTTGTTATCCTGAAAACTGAACTTCTATACTCTATTCTCTCGTAGATGGCGAGAACACGAGCATCAGAATGAGGTGGACGACCTCCATTGCCACCTGTTAGAGGCCGTGGGTGCGGTCGTATTAGAGGTAGAGGTAGGGCAGCTGAGGCAGTGCCAGCTGACCCGCCCGTTGTACCAGTTTAGGAGAAGCCCCCAGTGGTTGATGCTCCAGCAGCCCCAGTTCAGGGCCAGACTGTATCTATTGCTATTTCTGGTCTTCAGGAGACTCTTGCTCAGATATTATCGGTGTGTTCCGGTTTGGCTTAGATAGTTTCAACTACCGCTACTGCAGCGACATCTCAGACAGGGGGTGGTCAGCAGACCCCTGCAGCTCGCACACCTGACCCGGTTGTTCAGGGACTTCAGATGCCAGAGGCGGTCCCCGCTCAGGTGGTTGCACCGGTTATTCCTCCAGCTGCACCAGCTCCAGCTCCAGAGCATATGGTTCAGGTTATGCCCGACGACGAGCAGCGTCGTCTTGAGAGATTTGGTAGACTTCAGCCACCTCATTTCAGTGGCGTTGAGGGCGAGGATGCCCAGGATTTCTTGGATAAGTGTCAAAAGATATTGCGGACGGCTGGTATTCTTGAGTCCAGCGGAGTTTCATTTACTACCTTTCAGTTCACTAGTCCCGCATTCGATTGGTGGGAAGAGTTTGAGAGGCGTAGGCCTGCAGGAGCAGCACCCCTCACATGCCAGCAGAGTTAAAAGAATTGAAAGAACAGCTTCAGGAACTCTTAGATAAGGGTTTCATTCGTCCGAGTGTGTCACCTTGGTGTGCACCGGTGTTGTTCGTGAAGAAGAAAGATGGCACAATGAGAATGTGCATTGATTACAGGCAGCTGAACAAGGTAACAGTGAAGAATAAGTACCCATTGCCTCGTATTGAGGACCTATTTGATCAGCTCCAGGGAGCTAGTGTATTTTCTAAGATTGATCTTCGATAGGGCTATCATCAGTTGAAGATCAGGGACTCAGATATTTTGAAGACAGCGTTCAGGACGCGATATGGGCAATACGAGTTCCTGGTGATGTCTTTCGGGTTGACTAATGCCCCAGCTGCATTCATGCACTTGATGAATAGTGTATTTTGGTCGTACCTGGATTCTTTTGTGATTGTGTTTATTGATGATATTCTGGGTATATTCACGCAGTCAGGAGGAGCATGCACAGCATTTGAGTGTGGCATTGCAGAGGTTGAGAGAAGAGAAGCTTTATGCAAAATTCACTAAGTGTGAGTTCTGGCTTGATACTGTCGGCTTTCTGGGACATATAGTGTCTAGTGATGGTATTCGGGTTGATCCACAGAAGGTTGAGGCAGTGCAGAATTGGCCCAGACCTTCCTCAGCTACAGAGATTCGGAGTTTTCTCGGCTTGGCAGGCTATTATCGCCAGTTTGTTCGGGGTTTCTCATCTATTGCTTCACCGTTACTAAGTTGACACAGAAGAATGCTCCATTTGTGTGGTCTGATGAATGTGAGGAGAGCTTCCAGAAGCTCAAGGAGGCTTTGACCACCGCTCCAGTACTTGTGTTACCATCAGCTTCGGGGTCATATACGGTGTATTGTGATGCTTCTAGAGTTGGACTCGGTTGTGTGTTGATGCAGGAGGGTAGAGTTATTGCATATGCTTCTCGTCAGCTAAAGCCCCACGAGAAGAACTACCTTGTTCATGATTTGGAGTTGTCTGCTATTGTTCATGCCTTGAAGATTTGGAGGCATTACCTATATGGTGTATCTTGTGATGTATATACGGACCACCGCAGCCTTCAGCATTTGTTTAAGCAGAAAGATCTAAATTTGAGGCAGTGGAGATGGCTTGAATTGCTTAAAGACTATGATATTACTATCTTGTACCATCCCGGGAAAGCCAATGTAGTGGCTGATGCATTGAGCCGGAAGGCTATTAGTATGGGCAGTTTAGCGTATATTCCAGTTGGGGAGAGACCCCTAGCAGTTGATGTTCAGGCGCTAGATAATCAGATGGTAAGGCTGGATATTTCTGAGCCCAGTCGGGTGATGGCTTGTGTAGTAGCTCGTTCTTCTTTATATGATCGTATTCGAGAGCGCCAGTATGATGATCCACACTTACTTGTCCTTAAGGAAAGAGTTCAACCTGATGATGCCAGAGATGTTACTATTGATAGTGATGGTGTTTTGTGGATGCAGGGCCGGATATGCGTGCCCAATGTTGATGGCCTTCGTGAGTTGATATTGGAGGAGGCCCATAGCTCGCGGTATTCTATTCATCCAGGAGCCGCAAAGATGTACCAGGATTTGAAGCAGCATTACTGGTGGAGAAAGATGAAGAAAGATATTGTGAGCCATGTGGCTCGGTGTCTAAACTGTCAGCAGGTCAAGTATGAGCATCAGAGACCTGGTGGTGTATTCCAGCGTATTGATATTCCTGAGTGGAAGTGGGAAAGGATTACTATGGACTTTATTAGTGGACTCCCTCGGACAACGAGGAAGTTCGATTCAGTTTGGGTGGTGGTGGATAGATTGACCAAGTCAGCTCACTTCATCCCAGTGTGTACTACTTATTCCTCAGAGCGGTTGGCAGAGATATTCATCCGTGAGATAGTGAGATTGCATGGGGTTCCTATTTCTATTATATCAGACAGAGGTACTCAGTTCACTTCTCAGTTCTAGAGGACATTTCAGTGAGAGTTGGGTTCACAGGTAGAATTGAGCACAGCATTTCATCCACAGACGGATGGACAGTCTGAGCGTACTATTCAGATATTGGAGGACATGTTGCGTGCTTGTGTCATTGATTTCGGTGGTTCGTGGGCTGATTATTTGCCTTTGGCGGAGTTTGCTTATAATAATAGCTATCAGTCCAGCATTAAGATGGCACCGTATGAAGCTTTATATGGGAGACGGTGTAGGTCTCCAATCGGTTGGTTCGAGCCCGGCGAGGCTAGGTTATTGGGGACAGAGTTAGTCCAAGATGCCTTAGACAAGGTAAAGGTGATTCAGGAGAGACTTCGCACAGGCTCAGTCGCGTCAGAAGAGTTATGCGGACCGGAAGGTCCGAGATGTGTCTTATTCAGTAGGTGAGAAGGTGTTGCTGAAGGTTTCGCCTATGAAGGGTGTTATGAGGTTTGGAAAAAAGGGAAGTTGAGCCCAAGGTTTATTGGACCTTTTGAGGTGCTTAGGAAAGTTGGGGAGGTGGCTTATATGCTTGCTTTGCCACCCAGCTTGTCGGGAGTTCACCCGGTGTTCCATGTATCTATGCTCCGGAAGTATGTCGGAGACCCGTCTCATGTGTTAGACTTTAGCACGATACAGCTAGATGAGGATTTGACTTATGATGTGGAACCAGTAACCATTTTGGGTCGACAGGTTCGTAAGCTGAGATCTAAGAACATAGCTTCAGTAAAAGTGCGGTGGAGAGGTCGTCCCGTGGAGGAAGCAACTTGGGAGACCGAGCAGGAAATGCGGAGCAGATATCCACACTTGTTTGATGCTCCAGGTATGTTTCTTAACCCGCTCGCGGACGAGCGTTTGTTTAAGTTAGGGAGAATGTAACGACCCGGCCCGGTCGTTACGGGAATTACCACCCCGTTACCTTGCATTTACATATAGTATGCTTTTAAATCAGTATTAGAATATATTGGGTGAGTTAGGAGTGATTTGGCTTAAAAATGAAACAAATAGCATGTTTGAAGGAAGCTTGAATATGGAAAGTCAACCAAGAGTTGACTATTGATTTAGAGTGCTCGGAATTGGATTCTGATGATTCGACTAGTTCCGGGGGATCATTTATGACTTAGGAGAACAATCGGAATTGAATTCGGAGGTCCGGTGTAGTTTAGGCTTGAATTGGCGAAGGTTGAATTTTGGCGAAAACCGGATGGTAGGTGATATTTTGATCCAGGAGTCGGAATGGAATTCCGACAGTTGCAATAGCTCCGTTAGGTGATTTTGGATGTGCCTGCAAAATTTCAGGTCATTCGGGCGTCGTTTGATCGGGTTTTTGATCGAATGTGTAATTCGGAAAGTTTTAAGAAATTTAGGCTTGAATCCGTGGGAAATTGGTGATTTTGATGTTTAGGATGGTGTTTTTATGATTGGAACAAGTTCAAATAAGGAATTAGGATGTGTTGGTGTGTTTGAATGAGGTCCCGGGGGCCTCGGGGTGTTTTCGGATGGCCAAACGAGAGAAAATATGGAAAATTGCAGAACTGGTGCACTGCTTCTGTTGTTTTCGCTCCTGCGGAAATGGGAGCGCAGGACTCCGCAGGAGCGGATAATGAGGCGCAGCAGCGGAGTCGACCGCTGAAGCGGAGCCTGGTCCGCAGGGGCGGCTTCGCTGGTGGGAGAGGGCGATCGCAGAAGCGGTCTTGAGGCGTGATGGGGAAATCCGCAAAAGCGGATGTTGGATCGCATAGGCGAGTCCGCTGGAGCGGACTCTTGGTCGCGGAAGCGGAACATTCCGCAGGAGCGGAGGACCTTCCGCAGAAGCGGACCCGCAGAAGCGGTCCATGTATCGCAGAAGCGAAAATCGCAGTGAGTTAAGTGTATCAGAAGTTAGAAAATTTCAGAAACATTTCACACATTTGGGTCTCGGCTTTAGAGGCGATTTGGGCAATTTTGAAGAGAAACTCAAGGAAATCATCAGGTAAGCAACTATGGACTTAAACTATGATTAGTATTGGTATTATTATGCAATTATATCATGAAAATGGAAGAATTTGGGGTGATTCATGGAAGATTTAACCCTAGGCTTGAACTTTAGAAAATCAAGGTTTTGAATGAGCAAATGGAGTTCGAATTTGGTAAAATTGATATGCTTAGACTCGAATTGAGATGAGGGTTCCGAATATGTGACTTTCATAATTTTTTGAGAAGCGTACCGAAAGTCGGGTTTTACCAACTTGGTGTATTTATGCGAATTTCATGTAAATTGAAGTGGGTTATGATTCTTTGGCCCGTATTTGATATAATTATTGTGATTTGACTAGATTCTACGCACGAGGGAGCTAAATTCAAAGGAAAAGGCATCGCGGACGAGTCTACGACCGGCTAGAGGTGAGTAGTTTGTGTATATAGTAGTCTGAGGGTTCGAAACCCCGGCTTAGCACATTGTGACGCTAGTAGGGCGTGGCTCGCACACCGTGGTAGGTGCGGGATTGATTGTGACTAGGGATTGAGACTTGGTCCATCCCGGATGTGAATAATATGTTGTTAGTGTTGGAAATACACTGTATTTGATATATTTGTGGGCTGTAAGCCTTGTTTGGGGCCTTGTGCCGACCTGTAGTGTCCTTAGAGGACAATATTTATGTGATAGATATATTTGCTTAAATCACTGATCTCTGTCCTGGAAATTGAAATCACATTATTGATATGCTAAGTTACCGACTTTTGCAAATTTAATAAAGTTAAAGTATTTTTCATAAATTATGAACTGGAAACTGGAATTAAGAAAGATGAACTGTTTTGTGACTTATTTGCTTATTGTGGACTGAGCATGGATCGGGCTGCACGCCGCAGTGGTTGATATGAGGATCGGGCTGCACGCCGCAGCAGTATTGCGCTTGGGCTGTAGGAGCCCCTCCGGAGTCTGTACACACCCCCAGTGAGCGCCGTCGATGTTAAATTGGATCGGGCTATACGCCGTAGCGGTTATGTGCATTGCATTGCATCTTTATTTGTTGAACTACTTTGTGGTAGCTGTATTGTATTGTTGATGCTAGTTCGTAGGAGATTCGAACTGTAGTTTAGCATCATTATGTGGTATTCTGTGGATTTCTTACTGTCAGCTAATTATATATATTTGTTACTCATTGAGTACTTAGTACTCACCCCTACTCCCTGCACCTTTTGTGTGCAGACTCAGGTACTCAGGAACAGTAGACAGGCATTTCCCGCGGTTGCAGTGTTATATCGAGTTGCTGAGGTAGCTGCCTACGTTCGCAGAACCTAGCTTCTCCTCTCCTTTCCAGTTGTTATTCTGTATTTTGTATTTAGACTTGAGTATTTCTATACAGTACTCTCTATTCCTGTTGGGTTTGTTAGAGGCTCTAGACTTGTGACTCCGGATCTTTGGGAGTGTCAGTATTTTGTTCAGTATTATTATTATTGGAGTTCTTAAACTCATATATTCTTCTTGGGTTGTCCATTTGGGGACTGGTATTTTGTGATAATTAAATTTTTTGGTCTGGCTGGCCTAGCTTGATTGTTGGGCACCATCATGACCGGATTTGGGTCGTGACAGATATGACTGCAGACTACCTATCAAGACAAAGCTACACAAACTGAAGAAATAGATACAACAAAAGATATGATCTCAATCCTTGAGAAATTATCCTCTCAAATGGATAATATGGGAACAAGAATACAAAAGCTAGAAGATGCCAAAAATCTAAGTCAACAGCATGACTCTAAAGATGCGGATATAAGTCAATCGGAAGACTATAAAATTCCAGAGCTACAAGGTGACGTTGGGAAACACCTTAAAACCCATAACATGTGTTTTGATACAGTTGCAGGAAGCTCATTTACAAAGAAAGGAGTTAGAAATACGAACATGAACAAAATATTTGACAAACCATACATACCCAAAATACCAAAAGACCCATTATTCGTACCTCTACAAATGACATCATATTTAGAAAGCCTAAATGTCACGACCCGGATTTTTTCCTCAACATCAGGATCGTGATGGCGCCTACTCGTGATAGCAAGGCAAGCCACTTTACTCACACTATCCTATTTTTAACAATATTTCATACTCAATTTAACAACCAAAATCATAATCTTAATTAAACAAGTGCGGAAGACTTTATAAAAATAGAAATAAGTAGTTTCAAGGTAACTGATACTGAAATCCTCTACCCAAGATGTGGAGTCACCAACTCACGAACTACTATTGAATACTACACATAAAAGTCTGAAAGAAAATAACATAATCTGTTTGTCTCGAAACAAAGAGACTACAGCTAGTGACATAAGTAAAGGAAGCGACGACGGGCCTGCGGACGCCTGCAAGCTACCTCGGTCTCAAATATGATCAACTCCCACACAAAAGATCTATTGTTGCTGCTCCTGATCGAAACTTGGACCTGTGCAAAAACGCACAGAAGTGCAGTATCAGCACAACCGACCCTATGTGCCGGTAAGTGCCTGGCCTATCCCGGCGAAGTAGTGACAAGCCTAGGACCAGACACCCACATAAACCTGTGCAGTTCTATATATATGTATACCACAAGATAACGAGAAATAATCAAGTAACAACTCAACAAGGAAATATCAAGTCAAGCAATGGCAAATAGTTGCACGGCATCACCCTTCGTGCTTTTACTCTCATCCTCACTAAATAAGCAAATAAAGAGCACGGCATCACCCTTCGTGCTTTTACTCTCATCCTCACATCCATGGTACGGCATGATCCTTCGTACATGGTTCAATAACAAGGCACGGCATGATCCTTCGTGCATAATCAATAAAACATGGCACGGCATTAACCTTCGTGCATAATCAATAACAAGGCACGACATTAACCTTCGTGCATAATCAATAAATCAAGGCACGGCATTAACCTTCGTGCATAAACAATAAATCAAGGCACGGCATCACCCTACGTGCATTATCACTCTTCCTCACCCAAATAACAATCACAGTTAAGGGCAAAGAATGAAAACAACAAATCGTGAACCATCCCTGCAAGGGACACAATAATCATTTCAACAAAGTCCCGGCAAGGGAATCAATATCTCATTTCACAACAAGTCCCGACAAGGGAGAACAATAGCAATTATACAACCCGGCAAGGTTTCAACAATTTATCTTCAAATATGTCTCACAACAAGTATTAACAACGACTCACGGTCATGCTAGACGCCAGTGTATGGATGCTCGTCACCACAGCCCATACACTGCACTCGATCACATTAGCACATAGCACATAATCCTATTCCCTCAAGCTAGGATAGAACAAACACTTACCTCGAATGTTTACGAACAACTCAATCCGTAGCAATGCCTTTTCCTTTCAAATTCAGCTCCAATCCAATCGTATCTATACACAATTGACTTAATATCATCAATTTTACTTAACAAACTAGTTCATAAGGCTAAATATAATTTTTACAACATTCTGCCCGGAATAGTGAAAATTGACCCCGGGCCCACATCTCGAAAAATTTCGAAATTCATATTTTCGGAATCCTCGTCTCGCCACGAGTCCGTACATACCAAATTCACAAAAATTGGAGTTCATTTGTCCCCTTAAATCACTATTTCTATCCAAGAGGGTTTTCTACCCTTTTCAACAAAAATTCTTAAATTAAACACTTACCCCGTTGTTTTCTCCAAAAATCCCTCGAAAAATCGCCATATCCGAGCTCCAAATCGTCAAAAATGGCAATATATTTTCGGACCTCAAATATATTTTGTCCGGCACTATTCACGGTTACTGTTCATGATACTATTCACGGAGTGTTCACGGGCACTGTTTAGTGCACTGTTCACAGCAGATTTTTCTGCAATTTCTGCCCATTTTCTAAGTCCGGATTTATTCCAAGACACCTCCGAAACACACCCGAGTCCTCGGGGATCCAAATCAAATATGCACATTGACTCTAAAATAGCACACGAACTCGCTCGAGTGATCAAATCGCTGAAATAACATCAAAATCATCAATTTTCATCAAATCAAGGCCTAAGTTTCCAAAAACTTCCGAAAAAACACTTTCGATCAAAAACCAGACCAAACGATGTCCGGATAACCTGAAAATTTGCGTACATATCCAAAATCACCTAACGAAGCTATTGCAACTGTCGGAATTCCATTCCGACTCCCGGATCAAAATATCACCTATCGATCGGATTCCGCCAAAATTCCAACTTCGCCAAAATAGGCTAACTTCTTCACCGGACCTCCAAAATTACTTTCGATTGCGCTCCTAAGTCTTAAATCATCCCACAAAACTAACCGAATCATCGGAATTCAGTTCCGAGCCCTCTAACTCATAAGTCAACGTTGGGTTGACTTTTCCAAGTTAAGCTTTCCTTAAAGAGATTAATTGTCCCCTTTCCTACCAAAATCGATCTGAATTGACTCAAAGTTTGCACACAAGTCACATTCGACATTACGGACTTGTACCAACTTTCGGAATCGCATTCTGACCCCGATATCAAAATTTTCACTTCCGGTAGAATTTTCTCATAAACCTTCAAATTCCTATATTTAGCCAAATGACTTCAAAATGACCTCCGGACATCCGAATTCACTTCCGATCGCTTTCCCAACTCCAAAATCACCATACGGATCTATTCCCAAACTCTGAATCTCAAATGGACATCTATAACTCTGAAATGCCTTCCCACCCAAATTTATGAAATTTTCTAAAATACTAACTTCCACCATATACGCCGAAATGCTCACGGGTTATCAAAAACCAAATCCGGACATACGCCCAAGTTCAAAATCATCATACGAACATGCTGGAACATTTAGATCCCAATTCTGAGGTCATTTACTCAAAATTCCAATCCTAGTTCATTTCTTCAACTTTAAGCTTTCAAAATGAGAATTTCTAATTAGATTTGACTCCAAACTTCCTGAATTTTAATTCTGACCATACACACAAGTCAATATACCTGAGATGAAGCTATTCATGGCCTCAATCTACTGAATGACGCGTCGGGGCTCAAAACGACTGGTCGGGTCGTTACAATCTCCCCCACTTAAACATACGTTCGTCCTCGAACGTGCTGAGAACTACAATGATGTAGTCTCAAATAACTTGTTTAACACATCGCACACCTTCCCGTGCTACCACTACTTAGTTGAGCACATTAGCTATATAATTCTTTATTCAAGCGAATAAGCCATTAGGCCAAATTCCAACACCCTGAATTTCCTGCCAAGTCTGTTTCCATCATTCGACCACCATATCAATCTCCACATGTTGTACCCAAACACTAATGCATAACTTTGTTGAATTTACACTTCGCATCACTTTACTCATATGACCACAATAACATTCTTTATTTAGTGCAGTTGCCTACAATACCCAAATACCGATGGAAACCTCTTACAGCTCAATTGGTGAGAGGTGAGGGAGTAAAATCCCTGAAAAGCCTTGGGTCTTAGGTTCGATTCCCAATGCGTGGAATGCTCCTATGCGTGGAATGCTCCTATGCCCAAGGGTAACAATTCCTTAGGCTGCGTGTCACTGTTGTGTGTTCGGTGGCACGGCCGTCATCGCCGCTGATGTGTGTTCGGCGGGGTGTTACACTAAACCAAGAAAAGAAAGCTTACAATCATATAACCAGATCATATATAGAAAATATTCACAAAATACAGACATATCTAAACCTCAATCCAAGATCGAAAACTACCAGAGAACCAACCCAAGACTTTATAACCTAAAAGCTACAAGGATACAATAGGCTAATAGCACAACCAAAAACAATTGCCAACCTAGTAAAAACATGCTATAGTTATGGACTATTGAGTACAGTATACACATATGATGGAGAGGAGATATCAACCATACCAGAATTATACAAGGCATTTATAAATTTCAAAAGAGTTACAAAGGGAAACCTATTCTTTATAAAATTCTATACCGCACCAGCAGAAATATTGTATGACGAAATAAAACCAGTCATACAAGTAATCAAGATAGGACTCACAAAAGATATGCTTATACCAGAAGAGATAGGACAACAACAAGAAATACCTAAATGCGAAATACCCAACTTTTATGCAAACAAAAGGATTATTGGAATATCTACAATCATCAATGAGCTAGCACATAATTATCTAAACGGAAATGCTATTTGGAGTTATTATTCAAGAGACCAATTATTAATATATTCAAATTCAAAGGAACAACGACAATCAGATATCGAAGAAATCCAAAAATGGATTATGTCTCTATTAAATCCAGAAAGACAACCTACAACCAGAGCATTAAGGAAAGGATTTATCTCAGAAGATTTACTAGCAAGATACTGCAGAATAATCAACCAGAAATATCCAGACCATTTATGTTCGAAATGTCACGGAGAAGATAATGTAATTCCAGAAGTCCAGTTAGAATAATTAAAGAAGAAATGATCAAAAGAAGACAAAGAGAAAAGACTAGAAAGTCGTAAAGAAAAAGAAGAAAGAGACATAAATGATCAAAAGAAGACCAAGCGGCCGACAAGATACAAAGAAGATAAAGCAGAAAGAAACATAAAGAGAAAAAAGATAAAGCGGATAATGACGTAAAAGAAATATTTACTTTTCTTCATGTAAAGTTCTTTGTTTTTTATGTAAAAAAGTCAGAGTCGAAGAAGTCATAGTCGTAAATAGTAAGAGTCAAGTTACTATTCATGAATAGTAAAGGCTAATGAATAGTAAAGGTCATGTGAATAGTAAGAGTCATCTTACTCCTCTATATAAACGAGCAAGTAGAAAGATGTAAAGATATCGGAAAAAAGAGAATTCTCTCTTTATATCGAAAAATTAGAAATCAATAAAAATTCTTTCTTTCATAAACAATCTCTCAAACAAGCTATAAGATTCAACAAAATATGTCGAACTCAAAGGAGATACAAAGTCAGGTAAAATCATTTATGATTATGCATAGCTAAATTCTTATATTCCTGATAATCATCTTATAATACTATAGTTTTCATCATGTTATAGTAATGCTATAAAGAATAATTTGAGCAAGTTTTCCATGGAAGTATGCTAAAATTAAACCTAGGCTAAGTCACTCTTAATGGGAAACCGGTGAGGCGAGGAGATGCCGTTTAGGGGAGTACCGCAGTTGAGGACATTCCTAGGGTAAATGATTAGAGCAAAGGGCCATGGTAGTGACCAGAAAAATTGTTCTTTATATCTTATTATTATATGATGAATATGATAGTAAAGTAAGAAGATTAGAAGGAATATCATAAGAATAATAGCGATATATGAAATAATGATAACATACCTACTAGACGAAATGGCAGATAATTATAAGATATTAATTTTTTATATACTTAGAAAGATAACCGAACCTGAAATTAGAAAAAAGTATATGGAATCAGATTCAAGAATATGAAAATCTAGTTTTAACCGAAATAATTAACCAAGAATGGAGTGAAGAACTAGAAGAACTAGAAGAAGCCTATAATAATGACGAACTAGAAAGAGTATATAATTATGACTACACAAATACATGGGATTCAGGACCCGAAACAGACTAAGATATGATAAATTACGAATATTTAAATTATTGGATAGAAACTATGCTTGAAATAGCTAAAACCGAACAAAATATGAAAAATGATTTAGATAATTATATACAAACTAAAAAAAATCACACACATAGAGTCATTAAATAAAAATATAGAAAAATTATTGTTATTAAAAACTTAGCTAAAGAAAATTATAACTTAGCATTTAACCAGCAATGAATCAAAAATCTAATCAATTACCAACACAGTTAGTAAGTAATCAATCTAAACGACCTATAACAGAGCTAATCGGAGCTATACCCGACCCAACCCCCCAATTTGGTTATGTGGCACGGTGCCTTAATTGTCAGCAGGTTAAGTATGAACATCAGAGACCTGGCGGTTTATTTCAGAGAATTGAACTTCCTGAATGGAAGTGGGAGCGAATCACGATGGATTTCGTTTCTGGACTTCCGAAGACTCGGAAGAAGTTTGATGTTGTTTGGGTGATTATTGATAGGCTGACCAAGTCAGCTCATTTTGTTCCTATTGCCACTACCTATTCATCCGAGAGGTTAGCTGGGATTTATATCAGGGAGATCTTTTGCCTTCATGGCGTGCCAATCTCTATTATTTCGGATCGAGGTGCACAGTTTACCTCACATTTCTGGAAGGCGGTTCAACGAGAGTTAGGCACGCAAGTTCAGCTAAGTACAGCCTTTCATCCCCAGACGGATGGCCAGTCCAAGAGGACTATTCAGATACTGGAAGATATGCTACGGGCTTGTGTTATTGATTTTGGAGGTTCGTGGGATCAATTCCTGCATTTGGCAGAGTTTGCTTATAATAATAGTTATCAATCGAGCATTCAGATGGCTCCTTATGAAGCATTGTATGGTAGGTGGTGTCGTTCTCCGGTTGGATGGTTTGAACCGGGAGAAGCTCGGTTATTGGGCACGGATTTAGTTCAGGAGGCCTTAGATAAAGTCAAGATTATTCAAGAAAGGCTTCCCACAGCTCAGTCCAGGCAAAAGAGCTATGCAGATTGCAAGGTTAGAGATATAGCTTTCATGGTAGGGGAGCGAGTATTGCTCCGAGTATCGCCTATGAAGGGCGTGATGAGATTTGAAAAGAAGGGCAAACTTAGCCCTAGGTTTATTGGACCATTCGAGATTCTTGATCGTGTGGGAGAGGTGGCATATAAACTTGCCTTGCCACCTAGCTTATCAGCTGTACATCCAGTGTTTCATGTGTCCATGCTTCGAAAATATCACGGCGATCCGTCGCACGTGTTAGATTTCAGCACTGTCCAATTGGACAAAGATCCGTCCTATGAGGAGGAGCCGGTAGCTATCCTAGATCGGCACGTTCGACAGTTGAGGTCGAAGAGTTATCCTTTTGTACGTGTTCAGTGGAGAGGTCAGCCTCCTGAGGCATCGACCTGGGAGCCCGAGTCTGATATGCGGAGCCCTATATCCTCATCTATTCCTTGACTCAGGTACTTCTTTCTTTTGTCCGTTCGAGGACGAATGGTTGTTTTAGAGGTGGAGAATGTGACGACCCAAAGGGTCATCACTTGTTTTATTAATCATTTCGAGCTTTCTGAGGTCTTGAAAACCTCATTTATAGTTGTCTCGATCTGCGTGCACAGTTCGGGCGCGAAGCTGGAAAAATTTTTATGTTGAAATATATTAAATATGTGAAAAATTTGAAGAATTTTGATATTAATGTTGATATGATTGACTTTGGTCAACATTTTTGGTAAACTGATCCGGACCCGTGATTTGACGGTCTCAGAAAATCCATAGAAAAATATGGAACTTGGGCGTATGCCCGGAATTGAAATTCGAGGTCTAGAACCCCGGTAAAAGAATTTTTCTGTTAAATTGATTTCTGAAAATGTTTAAGGAAAATGAAACTGAATTTTTATTAAAAAGTACTGGTATCGGGCTCGTATTTTGGTTCGACGCCCGGTACAAGTCATATATATTGGTTAAGCGCTTCCTGTAAAGTTTGGTTGAAAACGGACGTCGTTTGACGTGTTTCGACCTTAAATTGGAAATTTTGGAAATTATGAAATTTGAAAGAATTCTTGAGTTTTAAGGCTCAATTCATTGATTTTGATGTTAGTTTAGCTATTTGATCGCGCGAGCAAGTTCGTATGATGTTTTTGAGTTAGTGTGCATTGGTTTGGAGCCCCGAAGGCTCGGGTGTGTTTCGGAGGTGGTTCGGGGTGGTTTTGGACTTGGAAAAACTGCAAAAAATCTACAGCAGATATTCCTTCTACGCGTTCGCGTCCATCTGGTCGCGTTCACGTACAACAACTTGGACCCCAGCCTTTTTCCTCTACGCGTTCGCGTGAAGGCTCCCGCGT
Organism: Nicotiana noctiflora; assembly: GCA_032618575.1. Classification (NCBI taxonomy): domain Eukaryota; kingdom Viridiplantae; phylum Streptophyta; class Magnoliopsida; order Solanales; family Solanaceae; genus Nicotiana; species Nicotiana noctiflora. Next base: position 18,462 of record JASVEL010013743.1, on the reverse strand, counting down.
TCGCGGAGCCTGGCCTGCCACTTCTATGCGTTCGCGTAAGGCACCACGCGTTCGCGTAGGCCAAATTGTAAGCCCCCAGATTTTCCTCTACGCGTTCGCGACTGTGTCCACGCGAACGCGATGCCCATTTCTGTCCAACCCTTCGTGAACGCGACACTGTGCACGCGAACGCGAAGGGCAAATTTTCGCCCAGTGAATTAATACCCAAAAACAGAACACTTACGGGATTTTATCCCATTTTCACAAAACCTTTTCTTCTCCACAGTTTCTTGGGCGATTCTTGAGCAATCCTTCTTCATACTTCTTGGGTAAGAGATTCTTAACTCTTTTTCTTCATTTTCCATCAATATTATTTAAATTCCTAAGCCTAAATAGGTGTAAATGGGTAGAAAAATTGAGAATTTATTATAGTAAGGGTTTCCAAAGAATTTGCGATCTAGACCTCGTTTTGGAGTCGAACTAAGAACAAATTGTATATTTGAACTCATGGATGATTGGGTGAACTTATTTTGGTTCAAAACTTGAGTTTCGATTATGTGGACCCGTGGTCGATTTTACTATTCCGAGCAGAATGTTGTAAAAATCATATTTAGCAATATGAACTAGTCTGTTAAGTAGAATTGATGATATTAAATCAATTGTGTATAGATACGATTGGATTGGAGCCAAATTCGAAAGGAAAAGGCATTGCTACGGATTTAACCGTTCGTAAACTTTCGAGGTAAGTGTTTGTTCTATCCTAGCTTGAAGGAATAGGAATTTAGTTGTGTATGAATTGTTGATTAAGAGTTATTGATGTCACACCTGGTAAAGGAGATAAATTGTTGAATTCTTATCAATTATTGGTTCAAAACCGGTAATTATAAATATTGTTGATACAGAAATTATTGGTTAAATACCGGTAATATATATATTTATGAATTGGGATCGTGTGGCGCGCCGACCACTTATATGATAAGAAATGGGATCGTGTGGCACGCCGACCACAAAGTGATTTAAAATCTTGGCATTGGCCATAGTTGCCGGTAGCCTATTGATATATTTGGGAGCGGGTGGTACGCCTACCACAAGGTATAAATTATTGATATATTTGGGAGCGGGTGGTACGCCTACCACAAGGTATAAATTATTGATACAATTGGGAGCGGGTGGTACGCCTACCACAAGATATAACTTATTGATACAATTGGGAGGGGGTGGTACGCCTACCACAAGATATAATTTACTGTTACAGTTGGGAGCGGGTGGTACGCCTACCACGAGATATGAAATGAAAAAGGAATTTAGACATGAAAGTAAGATTTATTCTGTTGACTAGATTACTCTAGATATTATGAGTTATCGACTGTTATTTCAGAGCAGAGTCTTTCCTGATAAATGTTTTGTATATATATATATATATATATATATATATATATATATATTGCAACTGTACATGTTTATGTGGGTGACTGGCCTTAGTCTCGTCACTATTTCGCTGGGATAGGCCAGGCACTTACTAGCACATGGGGTCGGTTGTGCTGATACTACACTCTGCGCTATTTTTGCACAGATACAGGTTACGGACAGCAGCATCGTGTCACGACCCCAAATCCGGTCGTGATGGCGCCCAGCACACTGCTAGGCCAGCCCGACCAATCAACAATAACCACGGAGCCACAAGCTCGCTTTATCCAATTTAAGCATAACAGTGTTAGATATATTAAAACAGGGGAACCAAGTCCCACGCATACCAACTCCTATAGACCGAAGGGTCAAGAGTCATGAGCCTCTACAGAGTATACAAAGTGTAAATAGTGAATATAACTGTGCACAAGTGTGGGATGATCAGAACAAAATACAGACAAACTGGAGAATCATGTCCTGCGAACGGTGGCAGCTACCTCGACTGTCCAAAAGCACTCCCGAGCCGCAATAGAATCAGCCCTGCTGTGATGTACCTGAATCTGCACACAAGGTGCAGGGAGTCGGGTGTGAGTACTTCCAACTCAGCAGTAATAAAAGTAAATAATGCTGAAGGGAAGAAAACCACGATAAACACTATCTCATGCTACACAATATAGAACTATCTTTTTATCCCTTTCCAGCATATGTGAGTAGATTATTAAAAATCTAAATTTTTAGCTACTTTCTTTCATAATAATATACCAATACCTGGATACAATCTCAAGCAGTGCAAGTCCGCACTCAAATCAGCCCCTCGGGCTCAGCACTCCTTATCAATTTACACCAGGAGATCTAGTCAATAAGGCAACTAATGCATGTGTGCCGGTAATGTATGAGTGCTGAGTGTTATGCCATGTAGTACACATAAACCAATGTATGTATGCCATGCAATGCATATGACCGCTACGGCGTGTAGCCCGATCCAATTTGGGTACCCGTGCTCATTGTAGGGTTCAGACTCCGGAGGGGCTCCTACAGCCCAAGCACAATATTAATATCACACCTGCTGCGGCGCGCAGCCCGATCCGTATACCACTGCGGCGTGCAGTCCGATCCATGCATGTGTATGCATATGCTCACATGAAATGTCATGCCCTAACATATGGCCCTTGGCCCAATCAGTCTAACAAATAATCAAGAAAGCCCTACGGGCAACAATATCACATTAGCTCACAGCTAAAATATTATTAAGACCTTGTTCAAGTTTTTCATAACCTTATAAGAATGCTGAATAGCAAAAATACCATTTAAAACCTTAAATTTAGATAAAAATATGTACATTGTTATCAAGACAATGATACTAATCCCCGAAGGATTCAAATAATCGGCACGAAGCCCAAATATGATAATTAGTCCAATTCATTTCAACAATAAGGTGTTATTATTTATTACGCGGGATGGACCAAGTCGCGATCCCCAATGGTGCTCTACCCCACACCTATTATCCGGCGTGCAAGTCACCTCAACACAGCCTAAGATGTGCAAGTCCGGGGTTTACTTACCCTCGGGACATCATTTACAAGTATTACCCACCTCGAACCGACAAAAGCTCATGCCCGCGACGCCTTAGCTCCTCGAACCGGCATCCACGCACGTCAAAACTAGCACAAATCAGCACAAATATATCAAAATAGGCTAATGAAACATCACCCAATCGAAAGAACTCGAAAAATATCAAAAATCACGAAATTTGCAAAACCCGAGCCCCGGGCCCACATCTCGAAAAATTTCGAAACTTATATTTCCAGAACCCTCGTCTCGCCACGAGTCCATACATATAAAATTTACCAAAATCGGACTCCATTTGCCCGCCCAAATAGGTGTTTTACCAAAGCCCTGGCCTAGGCTAAATTTCCCCACAATTTGATCCAATTTCAGTGAAATAAAGGGGGATTTCAAGATAAAAACTTGTAAATGAAACATAAAACTTACCTCCGACAATAACCCGATGATTTCCCAGCCATTCCCGTCACTTTCTCACTCTAGAGCTCAACAATGGGGGTTTCTAGGAGTGAAACCCGTATATGAAATGTTCTGGTTTTAACTTCACTGCCTGGAACCTTTGCTCTACGCGTTCGCGTGACTCCACTCGCGTCCGCGATGCAAAGACAGGCTAACCCTTCGCGAACGCGGCACTGAACCACACGTTCGCGATGACCATTTTTCTCAGCCACCAGATTTTCTTCTTCGCGAACGCGACCATGCTGACGCGAACGCGATGCCTTTCCTTCTTCTTCTACGCGAACGCGGCCTCCATACACGCGAACGCGATGCCTCCCTATGTCCTCTTACACGATCGCGGCCCTCCTCTTCGCGAACGTGATGACCAACTGGTCCCCGCCTACGCGAACGCGGGCCTTGCCTCGCGAACGCGAAGGCTAAAAATCCTGCACTGTTTCTGCAATTTTCTGCAGATTTTTCATGTTCAAAAATGCCGGATGATGGTCCGGATTCACCCCGAGGCCCCCGGGACCCCAACGAAAACCACCAACATACTACAAAACACGATACGAACTTGCTCCAATGATAAAAACACATACTTTAACACGGAAAAACATCGAATTCAAGCAATTCAAGCGTAAGTTTTTCATTCAACTTCTACAACCGACATTCGATCAAAAACCCGACCAGACGATCTCCGAATGACCTAAAAATTTGCAGGACATATCCAAAATCACATAACGAAGCTACAGAAATTGTCGGAATTCCATTCCGACCCTCGGATCAAAATATCACCTACCGTTCGGTTTTCGCCAAAATTCAACTTTAGCCAATTCAAGCCTAAAACTACACCGGACCTCCAAATTCAATTCCGATTGTTCTCCTAAGTCATAAATGATCCCCCGAAACTAGTCGAATCATCAGAATCCGATTCCGAGCACTCTAACTCGATAGTCAACTCTTCGTTGACTTTCTATATTCAAACTTCCTTCAAACATGCTATTTGCTTCATTTTCAATTCAATTCACTCCTAACTCACCCGATAGGCTCTAACACCGATATAAAAGCATAAAACATGTAATTGCAACATGACGGGGTGGTAAATTCCCGTAACGACGGGCCGGGTCGTTACATTCTCCCCAACTTAAACAAACGCTCGTCCTCGAGCAGACTCAAAGTTGTACTATAAACAGCTTAATAGTTGAATGACCTTACCAAGCATATACTCGAGCGATCATACGTCACCCTATCTCACATAAGTCCGAAAACACCATATAGTCAAAATTTCACAGACCATCTGAACCATAAATCACATTGCACTTTCTGAAATCATAGGCCAAATGCAAATCCCATGCCTATACTCAGGATACACTCGAATCCACTGCAATAACCCATATTCACTACTCCGGCTAAGATCATATGATGTATCAAACAACCCAATCACTCGAGACAATAGTCTCTAATCACACAATTTCCCATGATAACCAAATACCAACTGAAAACCCCTTTTTTATTAGATAGAGTCTTGTTCCAACACCTTCATATCATGCCCACGGCAATCGAACACGCGATATATCGAACCCATCTCTTAGGTCGACCATTCATGAATCCATTTCACTTTTAACCGATACCACAATAGGTTTCGGAGTCAAGCCTCGATTTTTACCTTTCTAACAAGCTAAGATCCATAATGCTCGTATTCATTAATGACTCCAACGGTCATTTCGATTATAACACACCGCACTGGTGATAAGACACATCAACACCGGCCTAAGCCACGACGAGCACGACATAGGCTCCAATAGAAACGTTCGAACACACTCGAATCATTACAGCTCAAATCATGATAACTGTCTCCAGCAAAAGAGCTGCAATTCAATTCCTCTGTGTCATCATAACATAGAACTGAGATCGCGTCTCGCATTATAGAAATAGAGTACCTGAATCCTCCTCGAGAGTTCATAACATCACGTGGCCTTGCCACGATTCGTGATTCTATCCCAACGTTATTACTCATGAAGCACCTCAAGCCACTAAGCTTAAAACGGTTAGCCACGCACATATCTAGGTCTTGAACCCAAGCAATCAACCTCACCCACGGTGAAACAATTAACGTATGCTATCAAATCCTGAAAGGACACAACCAACGTGCCATTTGCCAAACGATACTCAAAACGGACTTTTCCTCGGAAGCTAGGAAGTATTGTATACCAGGTAATATATAACTAACTCTATTTTCACATTACATTGTTGCGGTGTGTAACCCGCTCCAATGACATACCCGTGGCGGCGTGCCACCCGATCCACGCATAAATCTCACAAAAAGGAAATGCATATCGAGTCGAATTTTCTCATTACAGCCAACATATATATATATATATATATAGCCTCATGCTCGGCCAATTTTCTCATTACATCAAACATATATATATATAGCCTCATGCTCGGCCACATGAAACGCATCTGACAACGTTTCTCAATACCGGAACTGAATCAATGGTGGATACTTCTACACTAACATCCGCCACTAAGGTCCAACCAACAAAGCAATACCCACCAGCCGTCTGCTGGTCCTGAGGTACAACTACCCCGCTGGAGCATACTCCGATGCACTTTGCTACGCAATTTGTGCCATATTCCGACATAGTCCATATCACATTAGTCTAGACAATCTGACCCATGACAACCAGTCAGCAATCAAGTATCATAATCCGAATTCGTCTTATCAAGTCAAGAGAGAGCCTCTAGGGCTTCCGATTTCCAATAATCACAAAACGGTGCCGATGCACACGATATACAACCACTGCATAGGCGGATTAACGAGAACTTCAAGTCTCCTACACATATATAACATATGAATCACTATGCCTGATTCCGTATTCCACCGTACATATACATAACGCACATCAAGCGTCCATTCATACCATGACAGCCATTCAGAAATTTCACTATGCCATCAACGACTCGGTTATTATAGTCGATCCAACAAGAGAATACCACCATACCACTGGATATCATCAGTTTACATTACCTTGTCCTTTTTGGATCATATTTCCTGCCAAGTTAATAGAATAGCAGTACCATTTTCTTAAATCATCAGAAAGATCGATTCTTAATTCACCTGCAGCTGTCCGCGCTGTTCAATAATTTTATTGACTTCCCATATATTATGAACTGATCTCAAAACCTAGAATATACCATTATCAACTTTCCATAACACATCGTGTATACCATATCACACTAAGACAACATGGAAATTCATATCCCTTTTCTCCGCCTCAACATCGGCGCACTCCACTAGTCAAGGACTTTCGTGATCCCATATAGAAGAAAAACTCATTACACATTCCACGCTTCGCATACCGACAGGAATATACTCATTTTCCAACCATGATAAAACACATCACAAACTATTTCTTCCCATTCGTTGCATAAGTTTAACTGCCAGGACTGAGTCCTTATACCCATATCAAGTTACACAACTGCCAGCACTCAAGAGCTTTGTTGCAATGTCCGCAAGACTCATTACTTCAACCACATACCAGGAATCAATCGTATTCCTTTTTATACCATTCTGGTTTATTAACCAGTTGTTCCATTTACCCGGTTTCCTTTCTGATTCATCTATAATTTCATATCCGTCTTTACTGTAGTACTATAATACATCAACTCATGTTACCACACGAGACTCGTACACAAGACCACACGGTCTAAGACCCATAGGCCACTAAATACTCTCTCAATGTTTCCCAATACGGATACCTAGAATCCCACCATTCACATGATATAACACAAGTCTTGATCTTCCCTAACGAAACCGCCATCTTTAGCCACATACACAAATCTTAAGGCACCTGACTGTTACAAGCAAAATCTAGAACACTGCAAAACCATCCTCGGGCATCATTCACCCTTATTCAGCTGTAATTCAACTGTCCTATTGAGTAGAACCACTCGTGTTTTGTTAGAACTCTAACATCGCAGAACATGATTACTTACAGATACAATCAACTATCTTTCTTTTCTATACGGTGAATATTCTTTACCAACAATAGTTCAAAACACCCTAGTACTTTATCAGATCTACGAAGCACCATAACCTTTACCAGAATTTCCCAACATACTTAGAGACAGAATCAACATAGCACACAATAGTGCAATCAGTTATTCAATAGCAACCTCCCCAACTTGGCTCGGAGCCATACATCAAAGCACTTTTAGCCACTCCTAGCATTATTACTCAATTGATGCCACAATGTTATAGTGAGATTAAACTCAAGTCATTTACAAGCCTTGACAGAGACTCGAATCATCAGAGACCTTAGCTCTTCTGCAATTCTTGCAGATATACACGCACCACCAATAAGCCCACTCTCTTTAGGTGACAGAAATCTTTCTAAGTCCCAAATTTTCCAAAATATTCGGCAGAGTTTCCTTTGTAAATTGGCCTATCCACCTGCCAGAGAATCACCAAACCATTCTAACAATACATCCACAACTCAACAAGATATTACAATGTATTTCAACAACATTAAATCTCAATACTATACGAATCATATTATCACAATTTATACTTGAACCTGTGCTGTACCTGCTCGAATCAAAACACATATCAAAATCACTTTAGTCTTCTTGAGTTTAAACTCGTTCCACTACACATAAGGCACTTTACCTTCCAATTACGAGATATGATAATTATTCACCACGCCCATAGCTCGGGGCTACACAACAGATTAGACAAGAGTCGAACAATTAACAGCTCATCCATTAGTAAGCCTCCCTAATACTCTACAGGTCGGCACAAGGCCCCAAACATGGCTACTAGCCCAAATACATAGATATAAGCCAATCTCAGTCATTATACACAGTAATCTATCAATCGGGAAGGATCAAGTCCAAATCCCCAGTCACAAAATCAACACCTCGATGCTCAAGTCATAAACAAGGTCCAGCCTCAAGTCATCCTGACCGGCCCAACATGAACTCACCGAGATTATATCTCGCCCCTCGTTCGAGGAAATCACAAGCCATAAGGCAATTACATTATTGAGCGCTCGATGCGTACACAGACGTGCGGAAGGAATTTCAAAAATTATATCCCAAGCTGAATCAAGTGCGCACGATAAGAATTCCAAGAAAAGTGAAGTGTTTCCTAAAAGTTCGCAGCCTCCCGAGGATAAGTAGAGGCGTCCCCGTACCGATCCACAAGACTCTACTAACCGGCTCAAGACTCATGAGGCCTAGTAAACCTAGGCTCTGATACCAACTTGTCACGACCCCAAATCTGGTCGTGATGGCGCCCAGCACACTGCTAGGCCAGCCCGACCAATCAACAATAACCACGGAGCCACAAGCTCGCTTTATCCAATTTAAGCATAACGGTGTTAGATATATTAAAACAGGGGAACCAACTCCCACGCATACCAACTCCCATAGACCGAAGGGTCAAGAGTCATGAGCCTCTACAGAGTATACAAAGTGTAAATAGTGAATATAATTGTGCACAAGTGTGGGATGATCAGGACAAAATACAGACAAACTGGAGAATCAGGTCCTGCGAACGCTGGCAGCTACCTCGACTGTCCAAAAGCACTCCCGAGCCGCAATAGAATCAGCTCCACTATGGTGTACCTGAATCTGCACACAAGGTGCAGGGAGTCGGGTGTGAGTACTTCCAACTCAGCAGTAATAAAAGTAAATAATGTTGAAGGGAAGAAAACCACGATAAGCACTATCTCATGCTACACAATACAGAACTATCTTTTTATCCCTTTCAAGCATATGTGAGTAGATTATTAAAAATCTAAATTTTTAGCTACTTTCTTTCATAATAATATACCAATACCTGGATACAATCTCAAGCAGTGCAAGTCCGCACTCAAATCAGCCCCTCGGGCTCAGCACTCCTTATCAATTTACACCAGGAGATCCGGTCAATAAGGCAACTAATGCATGTGTGCCAATAATGTATGAGTGCTGAATGTTATGACACGTAGTGCACGCAAACCAATGTATGTATGCCATGCAATGCATATGACCGCTACGGCGTGTAGCCCGATCCAATTTGGGTACCCGTGCTCACTCTGGGGGTTCAGACTCCGGAGGGGCTCCTACAGCCCAAGCACAATATTAATATGACACCTGCTGCGGCGAGCAGCCCGATCTGTATACCACTGCGGCGTGCAGTCCGATCCATGCATGTGTATGCATATGCTCACATGAAATGTCATGCCCTAACATATGGCCCTCGGCCCGATTAGTCTAACAAATAATCAAGAAAGCTTTACGGGCAACAATATCACATTAGCTCACAGCTAAAATATTATTAAGACCTTGTTCAAGTTTTTCATAACCTTATAAGAATGCTGAATAGCAAAAATACCATTTAAAACCTTAAATTTAGATAAAAATATGTATAGTGTTATCAAGACAATGATACTAATCCCTGAATGATTCAAATAATCGGCACGAAGCCCAAACATGATAACTAGTCCAATTCATTTCAACAATTAGGTGTTATTATTTATTACGCGGGACGGACCAAGTCGCGATCCCCAATGGTGCTCTACCCCACGCTTGTTATCCGGCGTGCAAGTCACCTCAACACAGCACTAAGATGTGCAAGTCCGGGGTTTACCAACCCTCGGGACATCATTTACAAGTATTACCCACCTCGAACCGACGAAAGCTCATGCCCGCGACGCCTTAGCTCCTCGAACCGGCATCCACGCACGTCAAAACTAGCACAAATCAGCACAAATATATCAAAATAGGCTAATGGAACATCACCCAATCGAAAGAACTCGAAAAATATCAAAAATCACAAAATTTGCAAAACCCGAGCCCCGGGCCCACATCTCGAAAAATTTCCCCACAATTTTGATCCAATTTCAGTGAAATAAAGGGGGATTTCAAGATAAAAACGCGTAAATGAACATAAAACTTACCTCCGACAATAACCCGATGATTTCCCAGCCATTCCCGTCACTTTCTCACTCTAGAGCTCAACAATGGGGGTTTCTAGGAGTGAAACCCGTATATGAAATGTTCTGGTTTTAACTTCACCGCCTGGAACCTTTGCTCTACGCGTTCGCGTGACTCCACTCGCGTCCGGGATGCACAGACAGGCTAACCCTTCGCGAACGCGGCACTGAACCACGCATTCGCGATGACCATTTTTCTCAGCCACCAGATTTTCTTCTTCGCGAACGCGACCATGCTGACGCGAACGCGATGCCTTTCCTTCTTCTTCTACGCGAACGCGGCCTCCATACACGCGAACGCGATGCCTCCCTATGTCCTCTTACGCGATCGCGGCCCTCCTCTTCACGAACGCGATGACCAACTAGTCCCCGCCTACGCGAACGCGGGACTTGCCTCGCGAACGCGAAGGCTAAAAATCCTGCACTGTTTCTGCAATTTTCTGCAGATTTTTCATGTTCAAAAATGCCGGATGATGGTCCGGATTCACCCCGATGCCCCCGGGACCCCAACGAAAACCACCAACATACTTCAAAACACGATGCGAACTTGCTCCAATGATAAAAACACATACCTTAACACGGAAAAACATCGAATTCAAGCAATTCAAGCGTAAGTTTTTCATTCAACTTCTACAACCGACATTCGATCAAAAACCCGGCCAGACGATCTCCGAATGACCTGAAAATTTGCAGACATATCCAAAATCACATAACGAAGCTACAGAAATTGTCGGAATTCCATTCCGACCCTCGGATCAAAATATCACCTACCGTTCGGTTTTCGCCAAAATTCAACTTTAGCCAATTCAAGCCTAAAACTACACCGGACCTCCAAATTCAATTCCGATTGTTCTCCTAAGTCATAAATGATCCCCCGAAACTAGTCGAATCATCAGAATCCGATTCCGAGCACTCTAACTCGATAGTTAACTCTTGGTTGACTTTCCATATTCAAACTTCCTTCAAACATGCTATTTGCTTCATTTTCAATTCAATTCACTCCTAACTCACCCGATAGGCTCTAACACTGATATAAAAGCATAAAACATGTAATTGCAACATGACGGGGTGGTAAATTCCCGTAACGATGGGCCGGGTCGTTACACAGCGATAGTAGCGATTGTGGATATTCCGACTACTGAGACTACGAGGTAGCCTTGCAGGCGTCAGCAGGACCCGTTGTCTCTTCTATCTATGTTTTTCATTCTGTTATCTCATGTATTCGAGATAGACAACTTATATTTCTTTCAGACAATTGTGTGTATTATTCTTAGAAGTTCGTGAATATTGTGACAACAGTCTTGGGTAGTGTATCATGTTTGGGTTTCTTTATCATATTTGATAAGATTGACTAAGTCTTCCGCTAAGTTTAATTTTCCGCTGTAATTTATATGTTTTTAATTTTAAAGTCTTAATAAGAATTTGGTAACTAATGGAGATGTAAGTAATATTTGGCTAGCCTAGCTTCCACTAGTAGGCGCCACCATGACTCCCGATGGTGGGAAATCCGGGTCGTGACATTATCGCCCCATTTTTATTCATTTAATACTTCAATATGCTAATTTATATGTGTTTGGAGAGTTAGAAGCAAATCAGAGGGAATTTAGATAGAAATGAGGCCATAAACCTCTTTATGAAAAGGATAGTTTGGAAAAGTCAACCGAATATTGACCGGTGAGTTAGATAGCTTGGAATTGAATTCTGATGATTTGACTAGTTTTGGGGATGATTTATGACTTAGGAGAGCAACCGGAATTGAATTTGGAAGTTCGATGTAGAATTAGGCTTGAATTGGCTAAGGTTAGATTTTGGCGAATTCCGGATGGTAGGTGAGATTTTGATCCGAGGGTCGGAATGGAATTTTGAGAGTTGCAGTAGCTCGGGTTTTAGATCAAATGCAAGTTTTGAAAGTTTTAGAAGAACTTAAGCTTGAATCCGATGTAAATTTGGTGTTTTGATGTTAGTTTTGGTGTTTTGAGAGTGAAACTAAGTTTGCATGATTATATGTGGCATGTTAGTATGTTCGTATACAGTCCCGAGGAGCTCGGGTGAGTTTCAGATGGGTTTGGGTTGCGTTATGCTCGTTTTTCTTATGTTTTGACATCGTTTCTTCAAGCATAAATGATATCATATTGAACACATGAGCTCTGATTACTGTTTTGAATGAATCATTAGATCCGTATCATAATTACGGACCCGTATAAAAAAAATCATCGAATTTGGACATCGTATGAGGATTTTATGGCCATTTTACTAAAGTTGCCCAGATTTTTCAGGTTAATGACGAAACTGCCCCTGACGGCATATTAAAAACTTGCACTATTTTTAAATATTAAAACCTACATATCTCCTTCATTATAAGGTCAAATTGAGTGATTCAAAAGCCTAAATTCATTGGAATTTCAGAAAGAATCCATTGGGAGCAGTAAAACACGTCAAAAGTATACCTATAATGAGCAGGTCGAGTTTTCTTCCAATTTTGGAACGGGAAGAAGTTTCTGAGGCAATTGTTAAGAGAGAAATCAATGGGTAATCGCTGGAGGTAAGTTTCTTGACTCAAAAACATGATTTTATGATAGAATCAACACCAAAATTCCTGAAATTGGGTAGAATTTGTGAAGAACTAGGGCATAAATTATGAAAACGAATTTTTGGGTTTTGAAAGGCCATTCGAACTCCTATTTCGATAAATTTTATATGCACGAACTCGTGGAGAGACGAGGAATCCGTTGGTACTAATTTTGAAATTTTTCGAGCAGCGGGCCCGGAGTCGGGTTTTACCAACTTGCTGTATTATCGCGTATTTCGCATAAATTGAGTTGGGTTATGTTTCTTTGACCCGTATTTGATATAATTGTTGTATTTTGACTAGATTCTATGCTAGCAGTGGCGAAACTAAAAGTAAAAGGCATCGCGGACGAGTCTTCGACCGGCTAGAGGTGAGTAGTTAGTGTATATGGTAGCCTGAGGGTTCGAAACCCCGGCTTAGCACATTGTGACGCTAGTAGGGCGTGGCTCGCACCCCGTGGCAGGTGTGAGATTGATTGTGACTGAGGATTGAGACTTATTCCATCTTGGATATGAATAATATGCTATATGCGGTTGAAATGCACATTGTGTTAGATATATTTTGTGGGCTGTAAGCCATATTTGGGGCCTTGTGCCGACCTGTAGTATCACTAGGGGATAGTTATATATGTGATAGCTCTAATTGCTTAATCACCGATCTCAGTCCTGATTTGAAAGCACCATATTGAAATGCTAAGTCATCTGTTTTGGAAAATTAAATAAGCATTAAAGTATTTTCATAATTAAATTAATTAGAACTTGGAAATAAATAAGTTGAGCTATTGTGTGACTCATATGCATGTTGTGGACTGAGGATGGATCGGGCTGCACGCCGCAGCGTTTGATGTGAGGATCGGGCTGCACGCCGCAGTGGTTGATATGAGGATCGGGCTGCACGCCGCAGCGGTATTGCGCTTGGGCTGTAGGAGCCCCTACGGAGTCTGTACACACCCCAAGTGAGCTCCGGCGACGTTAAATGGATCGGGCTACACGCCGTAGCGGTTATGTGCTTTACATTGCATCTTTGTCTGTGAATTATCTGTGATAGTGGTAATGTACTGTTGTTGTTGCTAGTTCGTAGGAGGAATCGGACTGTAGTTTAGCTTCATTATGTGGTATTCTGTGGATTTCTTACTTTCAGCTACTTGTATATATTTATTACTCACCGAGTACTTAGTACTCACCCCTACTCCCTGCACCTTTGTGTGCAGATTCAGGTACACAAGAGGGATATATGAGCACTCCAGCTTTTAACAGTATTTATCCGAGTTGCTGAGGTAGCTGCTGGCATTCGCAGGACCTAGCTTCTCTTCTTATTCCAGTTTTCCTTTGTATATACATTTTTCAGATTTGAGTATTTGGTTTAGATATTGTTATTCGATCATGTTTAGAGGCTCTAGACTTGTGACCCTAGATCTTTGGGTGATTATTCAGCTTAGTTATATTGTTGATAATAATATCCAGGTAATTGATTTGAGATTCATGCTCGGGATGAGAGGGTAAATGGTCGGTCTTGCCTAGCAGTTGTGTTGGGCGCCATCACGACCGGGATTGGGGTCGTGACAACTTGGTATCAAAGCCTAGGTTAACAGGTCTCGCGAGTCTTGAGCCGGTTGGTAGAGTCTCGTGGATCGGTACGGGGATGCCTGTACTTATCCTCGGGAGGCTGCAAACCTTTAGGAAATACTTCACATTTCTTGGAATTCTTATCGTGTGTATTTGATTCAGCTTGAGATATAATTCATGGAAATTCCTTCCATACGCATGTACGCGCACTCGAGCGCTCAGTAATATAATTGCCTTGATGGCTTGTGATTCCCTGATCGAGGGGCGAGATATAGTCTTTGTGAGTTCATGTTAGGCCAGTCGGGAGGACTTGAGGCCAGATCTTTGTTTATGACATGAGCACCAAGGTGCTGATTTTGTGAGTTGGTATTATGAAACATATATGACCGGTATTGTCCCTAACCGTGGAAATGGCAGCTTAATAATTTACGAGCTGTCAGGTGTTAGATCCTTATTGTAATCTGTTGCGTAGCCCCGAACTATGGGCATGGTGAATATTTAACATATCTCTTAGTTGGAAGGTAAAGTGCCTTACGTATAGTAAAATGAGTTTAGACTCAGGAAGACTAAAGTGATTATGCTATGTGTATCCTGGTGGAAGGTGTTGTACTGAAATACTAGATTGAGGCAAAGTAGGTGGATTGATTCTTAGGTGTAATTGAAAGGTATTTGACATGTGTTATGATTCGAGCAGGTGCAACGCATGTTCAGGTATTAATTGTGATAATATGATTCGTATAGTATTGAGAGTTATGTTGTTGATATGTATTGTGGTGTCCCGTCGAGTTGTGGATGTATTGTTAGATTGGTTTGGTGCTTCTCTGGCAGGTGGATAGGCCAAATTACAAAGGAAACTCTATCAAAATTTTTGGAAAATTTGGGACTTAGAAAAGATTTCTGTCACCTAAAGAGAGTAGGCTTAACTATGGTGTGTATAAATGCAAGAATTGCAGAAGAGTTAAGGTCTCTGATGATTCGAGTCTTTGTCAAGCTTGTAAATGACTTGAGTTTAATCTCACTATAACATTGTGGCATCATTTGAGTAAGAATGCTATGAGTGGCTAAAAGTGCTTTGATGTATGGCTCCGAGCCAAGTTGGGGAGGTTGTTATTGATTACCTGGTTGCACTGTTGTGTGCTATGTTAGTTCTGTCTCTAAGTATGTTGGGAAAATTCTGATAAAGATTATGGTGCTTCGTAGATGTGAAAAAGAATCCTAGGATGATTTGAATGTTGTAGGTAAGGAATGTTCGTTGTATAGAAAAGAAAGATAGCTAAGTGCATCTGTATGTAATCATGTTCTGCTGGTGTCAGAGTTCTAACAAGGCACGAGTGGTTCTGTCCAATTCTTCAGTTGAATGATAATTGAATAAGGGTGAACGACGCCCGAAAATGGTTTTGCAGTGTTCAAGATTTTGCTTGTAACAGTCAGGTGCCTTAAGATTGCGTATGTGGCTAAAGACGGCGGTTTTGTTAGAAAAGATCAAGGCTTGTGTTATATCATGTGAATGATGGGATTCTATGTATCCCTATTGGGAAGTAATGATAACAAATTCAAAATCGCAAGAAGTTCTTCAAAATAAAGTATTGTAGAATGTGGTACTTCTGGGAAACATTGAGAGAGTATTCAGCAGACTGTGAGCCTTAGACCGTGTAGTCTTGTATATGAGTCTCGTGTGGTAATATGAGTTGAGATAATGTAGTGCTACAGTAAAGGCTAGTACTAAGTTAAAGATGATTCAGGAAAGGAAATTGAGTAAATGGAACTAACTGTTAATAAACCGAAACGGTATGATAAGGGTATGATTAATTCCTGGTATGTGTTCGAAGTAATGAGACTCGCAGATATTGTGCAACAAAGCTCTTGAGTGCTGGCAATTGTGTAGCTCGATGTGGGTAAAAGAACTCAGTCATGCCAGTTAAACTTATGCAATGAATTGGGAGAAAGAGTTTGTGATGTGTTCTACCGTGGTTTGAAAGTGAGTATATTCCTGTTGGTATGCGAAGCTGGGAATGTGTAATGAGTTTTCTTCTATATGGGATCATGAAGGTCCTTGACTAGTTAAGTGCGTCGATGTTTGCGGCGTAGGAAAGGGATATAAGTTCCATGTTATCTTAGTGTGGTATGGTATATGCGATGTGTTATGGAAAGTTGATAATGGCATGTTCAAGGTTTTGAGATCAATTCATAATATATGGGAAGTCAAAAAAAAAATTATTGAGCAGCGCAGGCAGCTGCAGGTGATCTAAGAATTGATCTTCCTGGTGATTGAAGAAAATGGTACTGCAATTCTAGTAATTCGGCAGAGTATATGGTCAAAAGGGCCAGGTAATATAAACTGATAAAATCTAGTGGTGTGGTGGTATCCTCTTGTTTGATTGACAATGATGATTGAGTTGTAAAGGGCATAAGGAGATTTCTGAATGGCTTACGTGGTATGAATGAATGCTTGATGTGTATTATGTATTCAGACGGTGGAGTGTGGAATCAGTCATAATGATTTATGTGTTATATATGTGTTGGAAACTAGAAATTCTCTTAATCCGCCTACACAGTGGTGGTATATCATGTGTATCGACACCGTTTAGCGGTTATTGGTAATTGGAAGCCCTAGTGTCTCTCTCGTTACTTGATATGACGAATTTGAATAATGATATATGATTGCAGACTGGTTGTCATAAGTCAGGTTGTCTAGACTAATGTGATATGGACTATATCCGATAAATGTCACAATTGCATGGCAGAGCGCATCAGATCATGCTCCAGCAGGGTAGATGTACCCTAGGGCCAGCGGACGGCTAGTAGGTATTGTATTGTCAATTGGGCCTTCGTGGCAGATGTCAGTGTAGAGGTATCTACCATTGATTCAGTTCCGGTATTGAGGAACTTTGTCGGATGCGTTTCATGTGGCCGAGCTTGAGGCTATATATATGTTTGTTGCAACGAGCAACTTGGCTCGATGTGCATTCCCTTTGCTAGATTATGCGTGGATCGGGTGGCACGCTGCCACAGGTATGTTATTGGAACGGGTTGCGCGCCGCAATAGTGTGATGCGGAAAATATAGCTTCCTATATGTTACCTTGTATACAATACTTTCTAGCTTCTAAGGAATAGTCCGTATTGGGTATCGCTCGGGGAATAGCACATCGGTTGTGTCCTTTCAGGATTTGATAGCGTACATAAATTGTATCACCGCAGGTGTGATTGATTGCTTGGGTTCAGACCTAGATCTGTGCGTGGATGATTGTTTTGAGCATGATGAGATGACTTGAGGTGCTTCATGGGTAATAGTGTTTGGATGGAATCATAAGTTATGGCAAAGCCATATGATGTTATGAACTTTTTGTCACGACCCCAAATCCGGTCGTGACGGCGCCCAGTACACTGCTAGGCCAGCCTGACCAATCAACATCAATCATGGAGCTAGGAGCTCGCCTTATCCCATTTAAGCATAACAATTTATGGAATAACGGTGATAGAACTATCGAGACAGGGAACCAAGTCCCAATACATACCAACTCCCATAGACCGAAGGGTCAAGAGTCATGAGCCTCTACTGAACATAAGTGTAATAAGGTTTACAACCAAAACTCAGTGCGGAAAGAAATGACAACAAGAAATGAAAAAGACCGTTAGAAGGGGAGTCGGGTCCTACGGACGCTGCAGCTACCTCGACTATCCCGCACAATGCCTCCAAATGGCTACCGAATCAGGTCTGCTGAGAGGTACCTGGATCTGCATACAAGATGCAGGGAGTAAAATGAGTACTGCCAGACTCAGTGGTAATAAACAGGGGTAAGACAGCGTAGATAAGAAATCCACAGTAAAGCACTATGTAAAACTGTAACCAATACCCTGTAAATGTTCAATATCAATAGTAGTGAACCAATAATATCAACAACAAGTATAATAGCTAGCAGATGTAGCTAAATGCAATGCAATGCATGAAATGACCGC
>JASVEL010013742.1:0-458636 GCA_032618575.1 Nicotiana noctiflora | reverse complement strand
AGCACATGATTTTTGCCTTACAAGAGAATTACTCCCACAAAACCAAAACAAAAATTATCTATTTTACGGTGTGTATTTTTGTGAATTTTCGTTGTTATTTTTTGTATTTATTTGCATTCGTATATGCATGATTATATGCGTTTAAATTAATAAAAATACAAAAATATGTCGTGTTTACATTTTTTTATCTAACTTTGCAATTAGGAGTAATTAATTTTATCTTACAAAATGAAAATCACAAAAATAGGCATCTTTTGCATTTTAGCCTTTAATGTCCAAATTGTGTGATTGTATTTTAATTACCATTTAAATTTATGTGACAATTATTATTATGAGTTAATTAGTATTTCAAGATAATTTTAGTTTTTATAAATTAATTTTAGTATTTTGGGCTTTATTAATTAGGAAGTTGAATAATGGAGAAGAACAAAAAGACAAAAAAATTGGATTGGGCCATCTTGCAAATTAAGTTACAAGCCCAATCCTAAGCACCCTTACCCAACCCAAAATCCCTTGTCCCAAAAAGAAAATTTCAGATTTTTTTAGCCAAAAATAATGATAATCACATAACATAAAGTAATGGGGGCAAGGAAATCAAGGAAGAAAACGAGGAGAGGAAAACATGGATTAGTGGGTTTACTTTAAATTAAAAAATATTTTCTTTTTTAATAAAAAATCTGAAAATTTTCGAAATTCTTGCCTATAAATAGAAGAGAAGATTTATGAAAAGGGGGTGGAAAAAAGAGAGGAAAAATAGGAAGAGAAGAAAAAATAAAAAAATTCCATGCTGTAGTATACACTCGATATACTCTCTGGATACAGAAGTATACACGGCAAAAAATTCAATTTTTGAGAGTTTCTTTTGAGAATTGAAATGAGTTCAAAGCTAGAAAGACAAAACAAAAAGAAAATCTGGAATATATTTTTCTTTTCTATTTTTTACTAGTTTTTGTTTTTCTCCGTATTACTGGGATTTTCGGGATTGAGGTGTTGAAGCTACTGCTGGTTGTTACTGTTGTTGTTGCTGTATTTTCACCGCCCCGTTGATTTTCCATCTTCCATTCCTTTCAAAACCAGGTACACATTCTAAAAACCATGTGTTGATGTAAGCTCCAATTGGAAGTTAAAGTTTTGAAATGAAATAGAAAAGCAAGTTGTTGATTAATATTTGTTGTTATTTTCTGTTTTATTAGTTTTGTCAAATTGTAGTTAGCTCTATAATTTGAAGAATAAATTAGTCATTTAGTCAGCTTGTGAGGGAACACCTTTTGTACTAATATAGAGTAGCCTTTTATGCATGTAATTAATTAGGACTTTTTCTTTTCTTTTAGAAACAAACTAGATAGAAAAAATATAATCACTTTAGGATTATCCTTTTAAATAAAAAATGTTACGAGCCTAGCTAAATAGAAGAAATATCATTGCGGGGCTCCTCAATAACAATGTTCACTTTTTCTTAAAAATAACCAAACATGGTAAATGATTTAAAATTGCATATAGTATTGAACATGTTTTAAAATCAGATATTTAGCCATTACAATAATTTAAGCGACCATGCTAGAACCACGGGATCCAGGGGTGCCTAACACCTTCCCTCGGGTCAACAGAATTCCTTACTTAGAATTTCTGGTTTGCAGACTTCATTTGGAAAGTCAAAAATTTCCTCGATTTGGGATTTAAATAAATTGGTGACTTGGGACACCATAATTCATTCCAAGTGGCGACTCTGAAATAAATAAATAATCCCATTTCGAATATTGTCACTTAAATTGGAAAAACTCCCTTGTAAATTATCCTTTGGGATAGGCGCGCAAAAAGAAGGTGTGACAATATATTCTTATGTTTTAGCCTTAGAGTTATGAAACTTGTATAAGTAAATAAGTTTAATACGATATGTTTACGTTATGAAAATAATTTTAGTATTTTAATTTAAAGTAATAATAAGTACTACTATAATATACTTTAAGTTATGAATACGTTGAATATAAATTGTAAGATTATACACATATTATATCACAAATTACAACACTCAATAAGTAAAACATATATAAGATAAATTTATATATTATAATTAATAGAAATAAGACATATGCATTTATTCATACGTAATTTAAGGATAGTAGCTTATTTAGCTAAAAGAAAACATAGAGAATGAAGGTATCTGACACTTTCCTTTTATGACAAAAAGTGGTTACTTAGTAAACATTATTTTCCTACATATGACGTCCCACAACACAATTATTATAATATAAGAAAACTTAAAGATTAGTGAGACGCCAATGAAGACATCAAAAGGCTGCTGATGATTGGTATATAGTCAAGTAAGGCAACTGAAATGAAGTATATTTGATCTAAAATCTCATCAATTTCTTTTTCAAAGTGGTAGGAGATTCCAAGACATTCAATAATGTCAATGAAATTTAATGTATCAGCCAATTTCATTCTAGTTGCTAACAGGATATTCCTCGTTTGTTCCTTCAATGCTTCAATCTCTTTAGCATATTTTTCTGCAACCTATTGCAGGGCTTTACATCTTGTTTGGAAGTTATTATGCTCGTTAAATTAATATCTCGATATTGAAGTCTTTTCTGGAGACAGTGGGTAGAATATATTTAACTTAATATGTGCAAAAAAAACTGAAAAAAAAACAAAATGTACCGATTGTATTATTTCTTACAAGGATATTAATGAACCCGATCCGAAGTGCATCGCTCGATTACAAAAGGCAATTTCTTGGAAACTTTATACAACATGATAAAATTAAATAAATAGATTAATTCTTTCAACATAGGAGAATGTAGTCGACCAGCAATAAATGTGGTCTAAACTTCAATAGAATCCACAAGTAGGGCAATAATGTGAGGTTTTAGGACTTTCTCCGGATGAGTGTATCCATCTAGATTGTGTATATATGTAACCTCAACAATACGTGCAAGATTGAGAATACGAGATAAAAACTCCGTAGAGACAGGAGTGGGCCTAAGAAGTCCTTCATTAAGATCCTTCCATGCTGCCTCAGCCATTTCTTGAAATTTAGTCATTGCCTCTTCTGTTGATATGCCATAATCTCTCATGCAGCACTCAATTCCTGTTGCAATTTGTCCCCTACTTTTCTCAACCTAAAAAGGTAGATAGATTAAGGGTTAGCTATTATATTGTTGCAATACTTTATTTGTCCAAATTAAATATAATTATATAAGTTTGTGATATCCAATCCATACCTCGTATGTGGCTGTATCATCAATAACACGACAGATTATCACACTAGCTTCAAGAATTTTAGGATTCTTTGACAACCACTGAAAATCCTCCTCTGTAACAGACTTCATTCCCAAATACGATGTTGTCGCGAGGTAGTAATATGTAGTAGTTGCTAGTGCATTGCTTAGGTATTGAGAAACAGGTGGCTTATATCCTTCAATAAACCATGTTGACTCGACATTATAATTTCTTACCACTTCTTTCATCTGTGAATACAAAATATATATGTTTAATATTAGATAATTTTGATTGAATTGTATCAAGTTTAAGATCAGTAAAAGAAGTATAGAAGGTAAAACAAAAACGAGAAACGGAATAAGGAAAAATATATTTCAATAGTTAAGTTGCTCAAACATACTCTTTCTATTGCATGGCAGACAATATGAGATCTTCCAGCGCTAGATAATTCCTTTTCATAATCCTTGTAAAGATCTAAAATAGCTTTATAACTGATTCTCATGTAATTAGGAAGGCGATCAATTTCGTTGATATCCCATCTGCAGGATGAAAAACTAAGGTGACTTCATGCATTTTGAGAGATGCATGTTGAATTAGAAAACAACTACAATGAATAAAAGTTCATCTTAATCTTTTCACGACGCCATTTACGTACTATCAAGGAATATATATCTTATTAAGTGAATTGATGAAGTTCATACCTTTGTATGGCATCTGTGTATGCCTCAAGTTCTTTAACTGTACCATAAGCATCGAAGGTGTCATCCACAATCGAAATCATTGATATGGTCTTAACAAGCATAACGCGAGCTTGAGAATATTGAGGCTCAAAATAAACTCCTAATGCCCAAAAGTAGCATTCAACTACTCGATCTCTAGCATATGGAAGTGTTGTTACGAAATCCAAATCTTTCCACCACCTGCAGCATAACAAGTCAGCATTACTACCTAACATATGGTCAATCAAAAAGGGTTCATCGTTTAATTTATCGCACCTTGACACTTCAGCAAGTTCTTGTTTGTGCAACATCTGGAGCAAGTTGAAATCCAATTTGGCAAATTGAAGTAGCACATCATTTTTTGATTGTTCCTTCTCATAGATTGATGAGATGAAGAATCGGGTCTCGACTCTAGGTACGCCCTTGTGCAAACATTGCTCAAGGGCATGTGTCACTTGCTCCCTAAGTGGAGATTTCAAATGTGGAGCTGCAGATTCAAGATGGATAGTAGAGAAAGCAAGTGCGTCTTCTAAGATATCGTCAGCATGAGTCCTTACATGTGAAGCTTCATACAAGTTCAACAATCCTAAGACATCACCGGCAAGAGACTCCTTGAATTTGCCATTTTCATCTTGGAATTTGATGAATATTTCTGGTTTTCAAGAAAGATTCCACAATATTAACCTTCCGGCAAATTTAACAACTTTAAATGCGTGTTTCATGATGAACTTACCAGGAGAGATGTTGAAACCATGTTGTCTGAGCAGTCGAAATTGAAGTGCAGAAGTGCATAAATCGTTGCAGTTTGAGTTTTGCTGATAAATTTGATCCAAAATCTCATCAATTTCTTTCTCAAAGTGGTAGGAGATTCCAAGATGTTCAATAATGTCAATGAAATTCAATGTATCAGCCAATTTCATTCCAGTTGCTAACAGCATATTCGTCGTTTGTTCCTTCAATACTTCAATCTTTTGAGCATACTTTTCAGCAACCTATTTATAATGTATTTGAAAAAAGAAAATTGAAATTAGAAAAGCTAATGTTGTTCAATATAAATAAAGAATACTTATAATAAATTACCAGATTATCAATGGAGAATGAAAGGAACTGATCACCCCATAGACTAGGGGAGAAGTCGGCGACGGGACGAACAATCTCTTCTTCATAATTGCCAACATCAACTGAGGCCATTGCTATAAAATTTATACTTTTAGTACCGCAAAGAATTTTGGTTCTTAGTTCTCTAAGGAAGAAAGAAAGTAGACTGATGAGTGAAATGGAAGAGAAGGCATTATGTATTTATAATGCTTCATATCAGTTGCCTTACTTGACTATATACCAATCATCAGCAGCCTTTTGATTTCTTCCTTGGCGTCTGAATTAATCCAATATAATAGTAGTATTTCTTTCGGAATTTTTCTTTTGTGTGGGACATCATATGTCTGGAAATCTAAGATTCTTACTCTCTTTCTTGTATTAGTTTTCTTTATGTGAGTTAATTTTTTTCTACTTCTTCTAACACTCTCATTAAAAAATGAGAAATAATAAAAGTAAATTCCAACCTTCAAAAACAAAAATTAATGGCACATAAATTACAATATTCCATTAAAATTATAATAAAATATTTATAGCCCCAATTGTATGTTTCTGTAAAGGTTTCAATGGATGTTGTAGGGATATTAGTAGCAACTAAAATGGAATGCATGGAATTTGAATTGTATTTAACTTATTATATTGAGTATGTTAACTTATGTGCTATTATTTTATCTAAAAGAACAGCCCTATGAAAGTTTAGCATGAGAAAAAGGTTGTTTATGTTTCTAAATAATTGACGTTTTTTGTAGCCATTTACTCGGTTCTATTATATCAAAAGGTCCTTTCGTCTATCTCGGCAAGCTTTCCACTGTCGCAAAAATTTTTGGTTCCTCTCCTTCCCGTTTCTCCCCATCGCATAATTGACGTCGTTAAACTATTTTCTTTTGCATAATAATGTATCATTTCAAACCTGGCTAAGCTTTAATTGTTCACAACAATTCACTTCAAATTATCAATGTAGCTACTTTGTAACGATTCGACTGGTCGTTTTGAGCATTTGCACTTCGCTCGATAGTTTGAGGGTACGAGTACCTCTGCATGATGTATTATGACTTGTGTGAATCGTCGGTCTTGGTTTTCAAGTTATTCGGAATCGATTTGGAAGAAGGAACTTCAAGATTGAAGCTTTATGTTGGAAGAGGTCAAGTTTGACTTTTTAGTATTTGGCATCGCATTGCAGTTTTGATGGTTCCTTTAGGTCTCGATGGTGATGTTGGACACAGGCATATGCCCGGGGTTGCATTTAGATATTTCTAGAAGGATTCGACATTAAATGGCGAACGAAGGTTTGGAAAGTTCATAAGTTCGACCGGAAGTTGACTTTAAGGATATCGGAATCTGATTGTAGTTCTGATAGTTGGAAAAGCTTCGATATGTCATATAAGCATTTCTTTGTTGAGCCAGATAAGTATATTTTACCCGCCTAATTGTTATATATCATAGTTAAATAATTTGAGCCTCTAATCATATTTCTTTGGCAACCACATTACAAGTCTTACCCAAGTGTTTGAATGGACTATCTATTTGAACCTTTAAAACCTCTCATAAGCGCTTGAATTGTGATGATTTATGTAAAAATTAAAGTGTGGGGTGGTTGGTTTGGCATTTGAGTGGAACTAATGAAATCAGAAGAAAGGTGTACTATTTTGAACAAGAGCCACTTGAATTGAAAAAAATATATAGTTGTATTGTTGTGAAAAAAAAAGTATTTCTTTAATAAGTGGTGACTCTTGCTGTAATTGTGCTTAAAGAAGTATGGGGTAATATACATTAATGTGAAGGTGTAGTTTTGTTTTACATAAGTATGGGGTTTGAATGTTAAAGTGCTTAGGGAGGTGTAGTCACTCTTATATCTAAATGTGTCCTACCAATCCCATAGCCTACATACAACCAATTAAAGTCCTAATTGATCCTAGATTGAATGAGCTCGATTAGTGCGGTAATACACTACAAGCAAGCTTATGGTGCATCTTTTGTGGCATATGAATATTATTTCTGAGAGTGAGTGAATTCTTTCTATGTTGAGTTCCTAAGTGTTCTTAAATTTTGTTGTATGGAACTACTCTCTTTTGTTGTGTGAGAGCACTTGATTCATGAATGAAAATTAATGTCACTGACCTCTATGTTAGAGTAAGTGGATGAGTTGTGAATAACGCGTGGTCCTTGTGAGTAAAATATTAAGGTGAAGATGTTACACTTTTGTGCTTAGTCTATTTTAAATACTCTTGGTATGATGAGTTGGGAGAATTCTTTATAATGGCCGTGTCTATAAAAAGTGTAGTTTGATTGCTCGAGGACAAGCAATAATTTAAGTGTGGGGTGTCGATGATAGGCTATAATTACATATTTTAATTGCTTATTACACACTAATTTACTGCACTTTAAATGAGTTTGAGCTTTAATCGCTAGTGTCTTGCGCCAACTATGTGTTTTATGCGTTGAAGGAGTGATTCCAAGCTATGTAGATGTTATGGAATGAATTCAAGTGATTTGGAGCTTTAAAGTCTGAGTAAAAGCACAAGGAATTAAGCCGGGATCGTGTTTGGTGGTCAATGTATGATAGTTAGAGCCAACGAAGAATCGAGTAGGCATATCGCGCACTGTCTAGTAAAATGGATATAACCTTTTGCTCAGAACTCTATTTGGGCTCCACAATATATGGTTGGAAAGCTACTCAAAGGGATACAACTTTCATGTCTTACGTTGTTCCAAATTCCAAATGGAACAGGGACAAAAACGCGATTGAAACTTTGACTGCGGACCTGACGCGAAAGGAGACAAAATATAACCCAACTAGCGCGGCCGCGCTAGTCCAGACTTGAAAATAAATCTGAAGGGTACTTTTGGAAGTTCAAGAGCAATCCCCTCAACCTATAAAGGTTTAGTTTGTCCAAAAGAGCGAAAAAATAAGTTTTAAGGGTTTAGAACAAGGAAAAAAACAAGAGACACAATAGGAGCAAGGCAAGGAATTCTTCTGCGAGTTTTTTCTTGCTCTTCCTATCTTTTATTATTGGTTATGACTTTTGGTATTGTAGTTTTGCATACTATTATGAATAGCTAATTTGTTATCTAGAGTTTTGATAGAACCTTTTATATGATGAATTCTTGTTATGTTTTTATATAATTGAGCCGTTGGATTTCTCTTCTTGTTCAACTACGTATTTGTTGTTGTTGATTGAATGGCCATCAATTTATTGTGCCTATTTAGTGTGTACTGCTCGAAAGAGAGTACATATTTAGTTAGTTGTTGAATAACGTCACTCCTAACTTATGTCAGAAATCAATATATCTATATATAATTAAAAGCCAAAGACAAAAGCATATTATTATGACAAGTGGCATAATCACAAAAAGCCAAGTGGCATTGTTAAGACAAAAATAACTACCTTTTAATTAATTGTTTTTTTAAATTTTGAATTAATTAGTTACTCTTTTTGAATTAATAAATATAAATATATTATAATTAGCTATATTAAAAAGAAATAACTACCCATTCAAATAAGGAGTAATTTATAGTTGATGTTTTAAAGTTATTTTAAAATAGAAAAAAAAACATATTAGCTACAGTAAAAAACGAAAATATTAATTAAAAAAATTACATATTCAAGTTGGGGAATAGTTTTAATTTAGAATTTTAAAATTATTTTAAAAAAATATTATTAAGACAAGTGACATAATCACAAAAACCCAAGTGGCATTGTTAGGACAATAAACTACCTTTTAATCTATCTATGTATCTATATATTATTAATAGGAGAGAAAAAATTCCTCTTAGTAAGCTACGTGGTAGCTTCAGAAAAAGCCACGTGGCATAGTTAATTATTAAATTAATTATTTAGTTAATAATTCATTATTGGTTATTCTTTTTGAATTTAAATCTATATCTATATCTATATATCTATCTATATATTATTAAAAGCAAAGGAAAAAGCCCTCTCATTAAGCCACGTGGCAGCTTTAGAAAAAGCCACGTGGCATAGTTAGTTATTAAATTAGTTATTTAGTTAATAATTAATTATTGGCTATTCTTTTTAAATTTAAATATATATAAAAAACAAAAATAAAAAACTACCATATATATATATATATATATATATATATATATATATATATATATATATATATATGGTAGTTTTTATATGTATATATATCTTATATTAATTAACTATAATAAAAAACTACTATATAAAAATAAAAATATATCAATATCTATATATTATTAAAAGGATAGAAAAAATCCCTCTTCTTTTAAAATAAACGAAAAAAGAGAAGAAAAACTGCCCATTTACATCGGGGAGTAGTTTCAAGTTGGAGGTTTAAAATAAAAATAAATATCTTTTAATTAACGATAATAAAAAATATATATAAAAAAATAACTACCCATTCAAATTGGGTTGCAGTAGCTTCAAATTGCAATTTTTAAATTATTTTAAAATAAAAAACCAAAAAAAGAAGTCTATAAAAAACGATAAAAAGAGAAGAAAATCCTCTCCTTAAGTCAAGTGGCATTTTCAGAAAAAGCCACATGGCATAGTTACTTATTAAATAGTTATTTCTTTTTCATTCTTTTTGAATTCAACTATATATATATATATATATATATATATATATATATTAATTGGTTACTTTAATTATATTAATAAATATAGATATCTTATAATTAATTAACTATAATAAAAAATATTTAAAATATGAAAATATAAATATATAAATATATAATAAATTACCCTTCAAATTTGGTGAGAGTAGTTTCAAGTTGGAGTTTGTAAATTATTTTAAAATAAAAAAGCAAAAAAATCTACAAAACACGAAAAAAAGAGAAGAAAAAACTACCCATTCAAATCGGGAAGTAGTTTCAAGTTGGAGTTTTATAATAAAAATAGTTATCTTATAATGAACTATAATAAAAAAACAAAAATATAAATATATAGAAAAATAACTACCCATTAAAATTGGGTGGGAGTAGTTTCAAGTTGCAGTTTTTAAATTATTTTAAAATAAAAAAATAAAAAAAATAAAAAACAAAGCTATACAAAACGAAAAAAAAAGAGAAAAAAACTACCCATTCAAATTGGGGAGTAGTTTTAAGTTGGAGTTTTAAAATAATTTTTACATAAAAAACAAAATTAAAAAAAAAAGTAAATTACCAATTCAATTTGGGGAGTAGTTTTAGTTCGAAACCATCGGGTGCAAATAATTTCTGAGAGTCATCGGACTGGGTATAACCTGAATTAATCGTGGTGCACTTGCGGGAAACTCCTTGCCGAGGGCTTGTGCACCCCCGGGATTAGTCGGGGCTCGAAAAGACTCGGTCACCCGGTGCAAAATCAAAAATTGGGGTGTAATTTTACGTTGGATTTTTAAAATTATTTGAAAATAAAAAAAACAAAAATAAAGAAAAAATAAACTCCAGAGAAATTTTTAAATAATGTAATATGCTAATGATCTTCCTATTAACAATGTAATAGTGTTAAATATTGGAAGATATAATACAGAAAAATACTTAACAAAAATGTTGTGCTGCCTATATAAGTCCCATTAGTTAAACATAGATTTTATTCACTAAAAGTTTGATAATATTATTAAGAACAACAAAATAAACTTTAAAATAAAAAATATTTCAATAGTAATATATTATATATCTTCTCATATATTAGAAAAGAAATCTAATATACTAAATATAGTTTAATATAATAAAGCAAAACAGAACAAAAAAGTTGTTCACTAGCTATATAAATACATTTGATTTATTAGAGATTTTATTATTAGTATATCGTATTGACAAATAAGATGACAATTGTATTTTATTAAAGAAATATGATCTAATAGGATCAAACAAGTCTGATCATAATTTAATTTAATTTTTTTTTTAGTATTGACCGCGCATCGCGCGGGTATCACTACTAGTTGGGTTTAAATGTAGGTTTAGAAATAACAAAGCCTTGACTTGGTCATACTGAGCGGTTAGATTAGCTCACTATCGTAGTTTGAGAGAATATGTCTAGTAAACTTTTGTATTTTCTCGAGAGAGAATTACGCCACTTAAAGTTCTCACTATCAGTAGAGAATACATTGGTGAAAATTAGGGAACATAGCTAGAAAGATTCCGGCAATTAGGGAAATCATAACTCTAGACCTGCTTAATTTAGTCTCCAACCCTTTGTTTTGTTAGTAGATAATTTTACTGTTTTGTAGTATTTACTAGTTAATTAGCTAGAAATATAAATTGCAAACTTTATAATTTAGAAAATTGTTCAATCTTGTCTTCTTGGTGATATTAATTAGATACAGCTAAGCCTTAGTTCTCTGTGGGATTTGACTCCGGACTTTTAGATCGAATTATATTTGCACCGACCGTTTATCCTTTTTAGGACTAAAGTTGGGCGTGATCAAGGGTTTATTGAACTATTGTTTGCTTGAAGTTGTGATTGGGGTTCATTTGGAATATTTGTTTAAACACTCACCTTGATGTTATTTATGCTTACTACCTTGTTTGTCATTGATATCTATATGCTTGGTAAGGAAGAGTGTAAAGCACAAAGGGTGATGACGTGCCACATTATGAGAATGTAAAGCACGAAGGGTGATGTCGTGCTATGATTATGATAGTGTAAAGAACGAAGGGTGATACCGTGCCATATCATTTGAGATTAAAGGTACGAAGAGTGATGTCGTGCCATGTCATGAGAGTCTAAAGCACAAAGGGTGATTCTGTACCATATCATTTGAGAGTAAATGCACGAAGGGCGATGTTGTGCCATATTTTGAGAGTGTAAAGCATGAAGGGTGATGTCATGTCATTTTGATTTATATTATTATGAGTTCATGGACGGTGGGTATTTTCATGCAATCGAGGGGACATACATTATATTATGATATCTTTTCCTTGTTT
This sequence comes from Nicotiana noctiflora, assembly GCA_032618575.1. NCBI lineage: Eukaryota > Viridiplantae > Streptophyta > Magnoliopsida > Solanales > Solanaceae > Nicotiana > Nicotiana noctiflora. Next base: position 446,711 of record JASVEL010013742.1, on the reverse strand, counting down.
ATACATTCATGCATTTACATTGAGCTGTTAATGTCGTACTTATGGTTCTTATGTGACTTGTCGTTATTACCCTGTATATCAATTGTTATTGTATTGCCCATGTCTTCTACTTGCTTGACTTGCAAATACCATGCCTACTTCCTGTTTTTACAATTACATGCATATCGTGTCTATTTTATTGCACTTTATTACAAGTCTTCTACCATGTTAGTCATTCATGTCTTTACTTGTTAACTTTGAAAGATCATGTGTTCCCTTCTTGCCTCTGCCATGCTAGTTAGTTGAAGTTTTACATTCCTTCTTCCTAATTGCTCTCATTTCTCCTCTGCCCTATGCCTAGTCCATTATTGTTGCCAATAAATACATCGTTGTTCATTATTGCTAGTTGCATATTTCCTACTTGTCATTGATATTTATCTTCACTGTTTTCCTATAAATGTAACGACTCGACTGATCGTTTTGAGTAGTTGCACTTTGCTCGGTGATTTAGAACAAAACTTTATATTTGAAAGCCTTTTAGAGCTTCATTAGAGCCTTCCTTGATTTACGTGCACTGTTTGGGTATTGACCCGGGAAGCTTATATGCTAAAACAACTGATAAAAACAAGAGTTTTGCCTAAAAATTTAAGTTTAGTTGACTTCGGTTAACATTTTAAGTAAATAGACACAGACTAGTGTTTTGGCGGTTCCGGTGGGCCTGTATTGAAATATGGGATCTGGGCGTATGCTCAGAATCCAATTCCAATGTCCCTAGCTTGATTTATGAATTTTTATTAAAATTAAATGTCTGAAAAATATAATGTTTTTAAGAATTGATTGATTGTTTGGAATTGTTGATACCAGCTCTGTATTTTTGTTTTGGAGTCCGGTACATGTCCAATATAATATTTTTGACTTATCTGTAAAATTTGGTGGGAAACAGAGTCGGTTTGACGTGATTCGGATGTCCGGTGGTAAATAGAGGTTTTAAAGCTTTCTTAAAAATTTCATTTTATTTGGTGTTCAATTCGTAGTTTTAGGTGTTATTTTGGCAATTTGATCGCGCAAGCAAGTTTGTATGATATTTTTAAACTGATTTGCACTTTTGTTTTGGAGTCCCGAGGGGGTTGGGTGTATTTTTGGATCGTTTCTTGAGAGACTAGTAAAGTTAAGAAATTTGGGAGTTTGACCATGGTCAATATCTAGATAAGACGACCTCTTTTAAGTTTATTTAGTGTGTGAGCAGGTCTGTAGCGTGTTTTACGATTGAAATTCATAAATGGTTTGTGTCTGGGAGGTACCGAATGAATTTCGGAGTGGTTGCGGATCATTTCGGAGAAGTTTGGGATTTGCTGGGTTCTGGTGCGACACTGTTCATGCGCAATTGTGAATCTTTTATGCCAATTGCGAAAACACTGTTCATTCCTAATTGCTAACCTTTTATCGCAATTGCGGATATATTGTTCATTCGTAATTACCAAACATTTATGGCAATTGCAAAAATATTTGTTCATTCGCAAAAGCGACGTTTTGCTCGCAAATGCGATACCTGCAGTTGAACAAAAGATGACTTAGACGGGATTTTGATTCATTTACCAAATTTTCAAAACCTACCACAAGAGGCGATTCTCCAAAGAACTTTTCTTCCCCAAACCATTGGTAAGTGATCTTAAACTAATTTCATTCATACTTTCACTACTTTTTCATCAGATTCAATAAAAAATCTAAAGTTTTCATGGTGAAATTGGGAATTTTTGGGTAGAAACAAGAGATTCGATAAATTGGAGATTTAGACCTCAAATTAAGATTGGATTCCAAAACCAATTACAAATCCAGGCTCGGGAGTGAATGGTAATCGGGTTTTGATTCTAATTTCAGGTTTGGGCCAAGCGGGCTCGGGTGTTAAGTTAACTTTTTCAAAATATGATCTAAATTGAGTTCTTTGACATCGTGGATAGTTCATAAGGCTTAAATTGAATTGTTTGGTTGGTAATTTTCTAGATTCTATGGTTCGGAAGATTTTTTAAAGGATTTTCATACCAAATCGTTGGATTGAGTCGAATGGAGGCGAATATATAGAGGAAAAGGCTAAATTGAGGGTTGGGTAAGCCGAATCAAGGTAAGTGTTTTGCCTAGCTTTGTTGAGGGAATTTTTCCTCTTATTTTTTATTGTTTGCTACATGCGGGGGTGATACATATATGAGGTGAAGAGCGTATATATATGTGCCGGGATTAATCATGCTCGGGGGTAGATTATGTTAGATTTGTATTTGTAGAATTTTGTGATATTTTGCTTAATGCTTTACTTGACTAATAGATACCAAGGACATGATAGATATCAAGACTTAGTTTGTTATAACTTGATGGAAATTGTAAGAATATATTGATGTGTCTAATTCGGTCATCTCTATGCAAAATCATTACTACATTACTACAACCAATATTCCTGAGATACTAGAGTCTATACTTGTGTTGTGGATCATTTATGAGATCCATGGAAGTATTTGAATAATACGGTTCTTGAGGGTTGTTGAACCATTGTTAACTTAGAAGGTTGTGATTTGGAATATTTATGAAATATCCATTTAAGCACTCTCCTTGATGTTATTTATGCTTCCTGCCTTGTTTGTTATTTATATATATATGCTTGGTAAGGAAGAGTGTAAAGCATGAAGGATAATACCCTGTCATTGTTTATATATTATCATGTGAGGGAGGGTATAAAAAACGAAGGGTGATGCAATGCCATTGTTTATACATTATCATGTGAGGAAGAGTGTAAAGCATGGTATGTCGTGCCATTGTTTATACATTATCTTGTGAGGGAGATTGTAAAGCACGAAAGGTGGTGCCGTGCTATATCATATGAGATTAAAAACATGAAGAATGATGTCGTGCCATTTCATTTATATTGTTATGCTTTTAATATCCCGAGGCCATGGCACAAAGGGTGTTTTCGTGCATGTGAGGATGAGGGACATGCATTACAATGTGATATATGTTTCCCGTGTATATGTTTATGCCTTTACCTTGAACTGTTATTATTGTAATTACATATTTTGTGTGACTTGTTGTTATTGTCCTGTTCTTGACCTATATCTCAATTGTTGTTGTATTGTCCATGTCTTTTACTTGCTTACCTTGCAAATACCATACCTATTTCATGCTTTTATAATTATGCTCATGTCGTATCTACTATGTTTCACTCTAGTATAAGCCTTCCACCATGCTAGTCTTTCTTGTCCTTACTTGTTAACTTATAGAGATCATATGTTTCCTCTTATTTGTTATATTTTGTACTTAGGCCTCCAATATGTTAGTTAATTGAAGTTATATATTCCTTGTTTTCAATTGTTGTTATAACTCACATGCTTTCCGCTTAGGCTTTTACATTTGCCCACGTGTGTATCTTTGTCCATTGTTGTTACTTGCGTATTTTCTATTTTGTAATTACTGTTATTGAATTTTCTATCATCTGGTCAGTTTTGTTACTCATACATTTGGGAGGATGAGTTGAACTCACGAAGGGTGCTGCCGTGCTAATTTATTTGTCAAGCTCTCTCTCTCTCTCTCTCTCTCTCTATATATATATATATATATATATATATATATATATATATATATATATATATATACCGATAGAAGCACAAAGGGTGTTACCGTGTTGATTGACTTGATATCTTGGATATACTTTTCATACCAAGAAGATTGTAAATCTTCTACGATGATTCCTTTTAGTAATTGTTGAATGTCTTGCCGAGTTGTATATGGTACTTTTATCTATAATGCTTTGAACTACTTTTACTGTTAATCTAATGTACATGTTATAACAATAACCATCATTTAACCAAAATTCTCATCACTACTTTGACGAGGTTAGATAAAATACTTACCAGTACATGGGGTCGGTTGTACTGATACCACACTTCTGTACAATATGTACAGATTTTGAAGCAGAATTATTGGTTAAGTCGGGTGCTGATTCAGAAGATGTTCGTGTGTTTTGGATATAGCAGCCGCTAGTCCTTGGCTGCTTAGGTTGTTGCTAATTTAATTTGTTTATGTAACATTCAAACAGAACGTGTAGTTATTTGTTTCGATTTTGAAATTTCAAGTCTTAGAAGCTCGTGATTCGTACTATCAGGTCTTGGGTAAATTTATAAATGATCACTTATCTATTCTCTATTCTCAATCTCAGTTGAGTTGTATTTTCTGTTAGTTGGCTTACCTAGCGAGTTAGTTAGGTGCCATCAGGACTTGTGGTTTTTTTTGGGTCATGTCAATAAATCACATTAGGATTGTATTGACTGTTAGTTGGCTTACATATGGGGTCGAGTTAGGTGTCATCACGACTGGTAGATTTTGGGTCGTGACATACTTAAAGCAAAAAAATAAGATAAAAAATAAAGTTCCTTAAATAAAAGAAATTTAAGAGATGATGGATAATCATTAGGACTTGGACTAATTTTTTAAAGTTTGCTAGAAATAGGAATAAGTTTGGTCGGAATAATTTTCACATCATTAATTGTGGTTCTTTGAGTCAGCTGAATTATTTTGACTCTGAAGAAAGTTCAACAGTTAAGTAAACAAAGTCTGCTTTGACCAGATGTTTAGAAACAAAAGTAGCACAAAAATATATATTACTCCTACTATTATATTTGTCTTTACATATCCCTTTCTGGCTAAAACAAAAGTCTGTATAAAATATCATAACTGACATTTGAAGTATATCATCGAACCAACTAATCCTCCATTTTTCTCCCAAAATGGAATTCTTTAGCCTTTTGATTTCTTCATTGGCGTCTCAGTAAATCCAATATAATAGGAGTAGTATTTCTTTATGTTTTCACATGAAACTGTGTTGTGGGACGTCATATGTTGGAAAATAATGTTACTATTAACTACTCTAGCATATAAGACGAAAGTGTCATATTTTACTCTCTACTTTCGAATATATATTATCTACTAGTTACGTTTTGAATTTTTCTTGTTACAAATAAATTTATATTTTATTCAAAATTATTTTTCATGCATAATGATTAATTATATCTAGTACAAGAAAATTATTCTCAGGTATTAGGCCAATATAAGAAAACATAATCGGCCGCAATTCAAGGACCCCCACCCCCCCTGACGATCTCGTCTTCTTCTACCCTCAACCCCAATTCGATCTTCTTCAACGAACAAAGAACAAAGAACAGGATTCGTGGATCTTGTGCTTGATCGATGTGTTGAAAAGAAAAAATCAGTTGCTTATTTGGATTTCCTTAATGTGATTCACTTGAAAATTGGACTTGGATTGTAGATTAATTAAATAATTGTGATTGTGTATACGTACGCATGATATGATTACGATTCTAAAAAATCAATTTGTAGTACGCATTCGTACAACTTCGACCAAGCTTTCTTAATAAACTAGTAACAACAATCTATTTACCATTAACAAACCAAAACCCCAATGAATGTGAAAATGAATTATACAAATGTTTGACATCTGCAATTGGCATATACTAGTTGTGCATATGTGACAAAGCTCTCTTTTATTTTACTACATACAAGCATTGTAGTTCATTAAGATCTATTGTGTAACAAGTCAAAGAAAGAAAGAGAGCATAACACTGGTGAGACATTGTTCAAAATGAGTGATAGACAAACTGTATGCAATTCACTACAACTGTACTCGGAGAAACACATTTACTAAAGAGAAATCCCTTGTTACCCAAGGGGACTGGATTAAGATTCACATTGAATCCTGGTATCTTTAATTCATGCAATTGCTTTCGGCTCTTTACTTCCTTTACTATATTTGCTGAATTATTATATCTAGTTGACAACTCTCCTAATAAGTCAACTAATAGGCGACTAAAATTAAATATTTATAATCCCCCCCCCCCCCCCACACTTTTTCTTGAAAGGGGGAGGAAAACCTAATGTTTCAGAAAAGGTTAATAAAGTTAAATTGATAAAAAGCAATTACCGTGCTAATTGTTACTTATGAAATACTTCCTCCATTTTACTTTATGTGAACCTATTTCCTTTTTAGTCCGTGTGAATAAGAATTACCTCTTTTCCCATTTGGAAATAATTTACCTTTATGCAATGATTTATAGCTACACAAAATATATGTGCTTCATTTTACACCACAAGTTCAAAAGACTTCTCTCTTTTCTTAAACTCCGTGCCCAGTCAAATGGTTTCACATAAATTGAAACGGAGGAAGCAGTATAGAACATAGTAAGAAATAATGGCAACAGTAAATTCAAAAGGATTTTTTCTAGTTCCACATTAGTCACATATGTTAACCAGAAAATGGATTCATAAACTTGTAGCATTATCTCTTTCAAGGATTTTGAAGGAGATCCTAGTTAGGAACTGCACTGCACAACAGCAAAAGCAGCGATCCCTAACAACTTTATACAACATGATACATGTAAAACGTAGTATATAAATCTACTTTCTCAACAAATCAAAGAAGAAACAAGTTTGGGGAGAGGAGCAAGAACTGCCAGCTCAAATTTTGATGGACTCCACTAGCAGAGCATTAATGTGAGGTTTTAAGACTTTCTCCGGATGAGTGTATCCATCCAAATTGTGTATATATGTAACCTCAACAATACGTGCAAGATTGAGAATACGAGATAAAAACTCGGTAGAGACAGGAGTGGGCCTAAGAAGTCCTTCATTAAGATCCTTCCATGCTGCCGAAGCCATTTCTTGAAATTTAGTCATTGCCTCTTCTGTTGATATGCCATAATCTCTCATGCAACACTCAATTCCTGTTGCAATTTGTCCCCTACTTTTCTCAACCTGGAAAGGTAGATAGATAAGGGGTTAGATTTTATATAGCCGCAATACTTTATTTGTCAAAATCATATTTAATTATATAAGTTTTGAGATACAACTCATACCTCGTATGTGGCTGTGTCGTCTATTACGCGGCATATTATCACACTAGCTTCAAGAATTTTAGGATTCTTTGACAACCACTCAAAATCCTGCTCTGTAACAGACTTCATGCCTAAATACGATGTTGTCGCAAGATAGTAGTATGTGGTAGTTGCTAGTGCATTGCTTAGGTATTCAGAAACAGGTGGCTTATATCCTTCAATAAACCATGTTGACTCAACATTATAATTTCTTACTACTTCTTTCATCTGTCAATACAAAATAAATAATATGTTCAAGTGTTAGATAATTTGATTGAATTATATGAGGTTTGTGATCTCTAAAACACATACAGAAAGTAAAACAAAGCAACAAATGGAGTACGGAAAAAAAATATTTCGATAGTTAAGTTGCTCAAACATACTCTTTCTATTGCGTGGCAAACAATATGAGATCTTCCAGCACTAGATAATTCCTTTTCATAATCCTTGTAAAGATCTATAATAGCTTTATAACTGATTTTCATGTAATCCGGAAGCCGATCAATTTCGTTGATATCCCATCTGCAGGATGACAAAATTTGGGTGAGCTCATGCATTTTGAAATAGCACAATTATAATGAGTAGAAATTTGTCTTAATCTTTTCACGGCGACATTCACTATCAAGAAATATCTGAATAAGTGAATTGATGAAGTTCATACCTTTGTATAGCATCTGTGTATACCTCAAGTTCTTTAACTGTACCATAAGCATCAAAGGTGTCATCGACAATTGAAATCATTGATATGGTCTTAACGAGCATGACACAAGCTTGAGAGTATTGAGGCTCAAAATAAACTCCTAATGCCCAAAAGTAACATTCAACTACTCGATCTCTAGCATATGGAAGTGTTGTTACGAAATCCAAATCTTTCCACCACCTGCAGCATAACAAATTAACATCAGTACTTGAGCTATGATGAATCAAGAAGGGGTCATCGTCTTTATATATCGCACCTTGATACTTCAGCAAGTTCTTGTTTGTGCAACATCTGTAGCAAATTGAAATCCAATTTGGCAAATCGAAGTAACATGTCATTCTTTGATTCCTCCTTCTCGTAGATTGATGAGATGAAGAATCGGGTCTCGACTCTAGGAACGCCCTTGTGCAAACATTGCTCAAGGGCGTGTGTCACTTGCTCCGTAAGTGGAGATTTCAAACGTGGAACTGCAGATTCAAGATGGATAGTGGAGAAAGCAAGTGCGTCTTCTAAGATATCATCAGCATGAGTCCTTACATGTGAAGCTTCATACAAGTTTAATAATCCTATGACATCACTAGCAAGAGACTCCTTGAATTTGCCATTTTCATCTTGGAATTTGCTGAAAATTTCTGGTATTTCAAGAAAGAAAGCTCAAGATTAATTTTTCATTCTAGCAATAAATGGATAATAATTTTAACAACAATTTTATAGTTGTGCTTCATGATGAACATACCAGGAGAGATGTTGAAACCATGTTGCCTGAGCAAACGAAATTGAAGTGCAGAAGTGCCCAAATCGTTGCAGTTTGAGTTTTGGTTGTAAATTTGATGTAAAATCTCATCAATTTCTTTTTCAAAGTGGTAGGAGATGCCAAGACGTTCAATAATGTCAATGAAATTTAAGGTATCAGCCAAGTTCATTCTAGTTGCTAACAGGATATTCCTCGTTTGTTCCTTCAATGCTTCAATCTCTTTAGCATATTTTTCTGCAACCTATTTGCAATGTAAGAAAACTGAAGTTAGCAAAATTAATGTTGAATAAATATAAAGAAGAAATGAACCATGCTTACATGATTTTCAATGGAGAATGAAAGGAACTGATCACCCCATAGACTAGGGGAGAAGTCGGCGACGGGGCGAACACTCTCTTCTTCATAGTTGCCAACTGCTGCTGCGGCCATTGCTATGAAAATGGAAGTTTGAGTTATTAATTCTCTGGAGAAGAAAGAAAGTCGAGTGATGAGTGATGAGTGATGAATGAGAGATGACACAAATGGAAGAAAGTATTTATAATGCTTTCTTATTTCTTCATTTCAGTTGCCTTACTTGACTATATACCAATCATCAGCAGCCTTTTGATGTCTTCATTGGCGTCTCACTAATATTATAATTGTTATTCAATATAATTGTGTTGTGGGACGTCATATCTCGGAAAATAATATTTACTAAGTAACCACTTTTTGTCATAAAAGGAAAGTGTCAGATACCTTCATTTTCATTCTCTATGTTTTCTTTTAGCTAAATAAGCTACTATCCTTAAATTACTTATGAATAAATGCAAATGCCTTATCTCTATTAATTATAATATATAAATTTATCTTATCTATGTTTTACTTATTGAGTGTTGTAATTTTATTTGTGATATAATATGTGTATAATCTTACAATTTGTATTCAACGTATTCTTATCTTAAAGTACATTATAGTACTTATTATTACGTTAAATTAAAATACTACTATTATTTTCAAAACGTAAATATATGAGAAATTTTGTTGGATATATATCTATCAAATAAGAAAATAAATTATATTTAAAAAGATACCCTTTGGCAAACACAACAGCTAGAAGAATCGGTGTTGTAGATATGTGATTTTTGATCCTCCCAAGATTTTTTATATTTTAGCACGTAAATATTCAATTTAGGCCTAATATACCTATTTCAACTCATTTTGACTTTTTACTTTTTTATTATAAGAAAAAGAAAATTTCAAAAATAGTTTAGTTTATGTATTTTTCATAAATTTAATAAAATATAAAATAAATAGTACCTTATTTTTATCTTTATATAATTTCGAAAATACAAGAATAGTTTTATGTTTAGTTTAATTAATTAGGATTAGTTTTGCCATTGTGTAGTATTTCTATCTTATTTTAAAAGACATTGTATAATCTAGGGACCCTTCTAGACTCTTGTTTGACACAAAAAATAAATAAAAAGACCCTAAGGACTTAACACAAAAGGACCTAGGGACTAATTGGCATATACACAAAAAGTACACATAAAATCTAGACCTGTGTTATAGGTAATACCTACACTAACGCAGCTGGACACAAAAAAATATACGCCACAAAGGAGAGACATTCCGCATAGAAAACAGAATCGGCCGCAACTCAAGGACCTCACCCCCCCCTGACGATCTCGTCTTCTTCAACCCCCAACCCCAATTCGATCTTCTTCAACGAAAAGCAGCACATAGAAGCTTCAACGTTCTGCTTCTGCTTCAACCAAACGACGAGCTTCTTGTTCAGAGAAGAATAGTGTCTTCCATGGCTACTTAACCCAAAACCAGTCTCCTCTCTTCTCCACCCAAAATAATATGCATCATATGTGCTACATGTTGCATTTTTTCGAGGGTAAAAGGGTCATTTGGCGGCTAATAATAGTCTAGGGCAAACGAAAAAAAAAGAAAAAAAGAGGTTTAGGTGTGAAAATAAAGCAAGCAGGGTCCAGTTATGTTTTCTCACACATTTTGTTAAGGAAAATAAAAAAAAATGAAAAAAAAATGTTTTACATTTTCCCATCGTTTTTCAAAAAAAAATTAAAAAAAAAAAAGAAAATCTATTTTTTTAAAAATCTCGACCGTATCCAATCTGCCCGAACTACATATATCTGATTCTTGTCTTTCGGGGCGTAAAACGTAGGCAACCCACATAGGGTCCGGTCTCCCTAGTAAATTGTAGGTTCTTGGCTTTGCCGGGTCTTAGCCAAATTTTGCACTTCTAGCTTCCTTTTGGCTAAATAAGTCATTTTGTAAAAATAGCCGCAACGATGTCGTGCATGTGTCTTAAGGGAATATTATTGACTCGCATAGTGTTGGTTTAAGTTTTCTCATACAGGTGTAGATTTACTTACCGGAGTTTGAGCATGACAGATACCCCAGGATCACTGCATTCAGGAGTTGCTTAAGAAAATTTTTATTTTGATGTTTTGAGTCTGTTTTTTTTTTTTGTTATTGTACTTTTTATTTTGTATTTGAAAAGGTGTGGTGTAATTCAAAAATTCAAAAAAGTTATTTTTGTGTTTTAATATTTCCGTTACAATTTTCTTTAGAAATACTACTCCTAGAAATCGAGAGAAGAAAAAAAGAAAAGAAAGTTGAGGTGGTTTTTCCTTTAGGCAATTAACATCAAAATAAAAATTATTTTTATATTTCTTTAGTATATTAAGACTAAAAATTTAAAAAGAAAGAGACTTTTCTTTTAGTACCTTGTTAAAAATTTTCTTTAAGGTATTAATCTCAAAAATCCAAAAAGATTTTCTCTTGAGGTGTTTCTTTGGGAAATTAGTAAAAATCAAAATAAAGAGTTTCTTTATTTTCATTAGAACTTTAGGATATTATACATAGAAAAAAGATATGCTTTATTTTTTTTTATCATTAGAATTTCTTTTTTAGGCAATCAAAATTGAAATCCAAAAATATTTTGTTTATCCTTTTCACTGATTGTTTCGAAATCTATTGTCACGATATCAAATGAAAATTCAAAATATTTTTTTTTGGTTTCTTGTTTGGATTCATTTTAGAAAAAAGAATCAAAAAATATTTTTCTCTTGTAAGATTTTTCCTTAAAAATTTTCCATAGACTGTTTGTTTCAAGAAAGAGAAAAAATATATATGCTCGTTAAGCTTGAGTTTAGGATAGGTTATAGAGCATTGAGTCTAGAAATTCAGGGGAAAAAAGATTTACTTCTTTTTTTCCTATTTTCTCATGAGAGTAGTCATTAATGAATAAAATAAAGAAAAAGATAACATCAACTTGTTTCTTGATCTTCCAGAACTATGCAAAGATCTGATTCATGCGGCGTCATGATACGTAGGCAACCTACATAGGGTTTGATCAAATCATTTGTTTTATAGATAAACGAAAAAGAAAAGAGAAAAGAAAAGAAAAAAAAAAGAAAAAGAAAAAAATATGGTGAAATTATGGGACGTGAGAAATGAGAGGGAAGAAAAGAGTGACATTCCGAAAGAAAGAAAAGGAAGGAAAATGAGCGAGCTAAGAAGTGCGAGGAAAGAAAAGAAAAGAGAAGATTCAAATGGACAAATTGGAATGATGCCAAATGACCTTACGACCCTCGAAGTCATTCTAGAACCATTAATTGTTGCTAGATGCATTGCATGCAATTTGTTATTTTGTTTGCTAACTACCCTAACTCTAACGAGATGAGCCCATTTTGTTCCTTTTGTTGTATTCATAGCAGAAGGGTGGTTGGTTTGTTGTTTTTGAAGTGGTAACTCTTCTCTACAACATAAAGTCAAAAGGCAATGGCAAACAACAACGAAACTAAGTTGGTTGATACAGGTGCTCGAAAGCAGTTGGTTGAAGAGGTAAATATGTTAAGACAACACATGGCCGACATGTATCATGCCTGGATGACTAGGAAGGTACCACCCCTGCCACCACCTAGCTTCATAGATGTTGTCCTTACCCAAACTCCGGATACAATGCCAGATGATCCTCCATGCTCTCCATATCCACCCGCTTATCACAGCTTTCCCAACCACCTTAGTAGCTCCATCGCTCGTCCTCCAATTACCTCTTCCCTAAATTTTCCTCATGTTATATCAACTATCCCCATTAATGAATACCCACTCAAAGCTCATAATGCCCAATATTACTTCTCAGAAGTTGCAAGGTTCCTAACTCATACAAAAGGAGCCCTTGGGATGAGCTTTATGCTGAAAATGAAGAGGTCACAGAAAAAGAAGGGCGAGATGAGATATTTAGAAAGCTGAAAGGGTCTAAAACGCCAAAGCTTAATTTATATGATGGACGTGGAGATCCAGTAGCCCATTTGAGAGGCTACTGCAGTGAAATGAGAAATGTTGGCAGGAAAGGTAATTTGTTGATGGTGTATTTCAGTGAGAGCTTGATTGGGGCAGCCTTGCAATGGTATACTCGTCAAGATGTCAGTAAGTGGCATGTATAGGATGACATAAATGGGGCGAGATGAGCTATTCAGAAAGCTGAAAGGGTCTAAAATGCCAAAGTTTAATTTATATGATGGACGTGGAGATCCAGTAGCCCATCTGAGAGGTTACTGCAATGAAATGAGAAATGTTCGCAGGAAAGGTAATTTGTTGATGGCGTATTTCACTGAGAGCTTGACTGAGGCAGCCTTGCAATGGTATACTCATCAAGATGTCAATAAGTGACATGCATGGGATGATATGACTCAAGATTTTGTTCGACACTTTCAATACAAATTAGGCATTACCCCAGATCGATCCCCCCTGTCTAAAATGGAAAAGAACCCGAAGGAAAGCTTTAGGGAGTTTGGGCTCAGATGGAGGAAGAAAGTCGCTCGAGTCAGTACCCCAATTGGTGAAGAAGAAATGGTCGAGCTTTTCCTACAAGCCTAGGGACCCACCTACTTTAGTCATTTGATCCCGGCCTTGGGAAAGCCTTTCAATGATGTGTTATAAATGGGGAGCTAGTAGAAAAAGGAATCAAGTTAGGCAAAATCATGAGTTGTTCGAAAGAAATTCAGAAATCCCAGTAAGCTTGGGTGGAAGAAAGAGAAATAGAAAGGATAATCCGATAGGCTTTCCTGATCGACACTTCTAGCTTCTATATCGTCCCCGTAGATATCCTTGTGTGCCAGATTACCCTCCCCGGTGCTACTTCTCTCCATAGAATCCCAAAGTCGTGCATCATTTTCCCAGTACCCAGCTCCACAAAATGCCTATCTACCCCCACGAGGCTACCAAAAACCTTCTGGATTGGGTTTCCGGCCCAATCAAGCATTTAAGAATGAGAAGTTACTGAAGAAGAAAACCTACATTCCATTGGGAGAGTCATATGTCAGTTTGTTCCAGAGGCTAGGGAAATTTGACATGTTCAAGTCGTCCGAGATAAAAATGACAAACCCTCTTACAAAGAAGTTTGATTTTTATCAAAGGTGCGCATATTGCTCAGATACCCTGGGGCATGACATAGAGAAGTGTTGGAATCTGAAGAACGTGATTCAGAAGCTTATTGATGCAGGCGATATTGTCGTGAAAAATCCATATGCTGTAGACACCAGCCAAAGTCCATCGCCTGTGCATAATGAGACGCACATGGTGGGTATGATTTATTTTGAAAAGGAATGTGAGAATTCTTCTGGGGGCCTCGGAGGCCCACTTGCTACAAAGCTTTCAGTGGTTGATCTTAAGAACGAGCCGGCAAGAGGAACCTAAAAGCAACTTGTTAAGAATAATGTGATGAAGATTTGTGATGTTTCTAGTATTGTTGATGTAAAATTCAATGTCTAAGATACCCTGCTTGGTAATTGGAAAGACTCTCCATTGCTTGGTCAGTCGGAGAGGAGCTTTGGTGGCTTAGTTTGTTGATTTCTATTGTCCGGGTTATTTCAGGGTTGTAATTCGGATATTGTCTTGTGATTCAAACCCTTCCATCCTTTTATTTTGTCTAGTTCCTTTAGTTGCAGTATCTCAGTTAGTGTTATCTGGGTTTGTTTTAGGTTTGTACGCCAGTCTATGTTGCTTGTTTTGTTGTCCAAACTTTTTCACTGTCTATCTAATGTAATTCTCTATTTCCTGCTATTTCTAGTCATTTCTGTTTTGTTCTCTTCTCCTCTTATAGTTCTTTTCATGCTGCTTATAGTGACATGAAATGCATGCATGATCCTCAGCCTGATCTTTAAAAGTTAGTCTATTCAAGAAGCAATGAAATAATTTTGAAGATAATAGAGACATTTGTGGGTAAAAAGTAAAGGAATTTTGAAAACACTTCCAGCCCAAATTATGTGAAACTGGGGTAGATAGAACATAAAGAAACCCTATAGAAATGCATCGTGCCGCAACGGACTGAAGCTAATGACAAGTTTTCCCTAAGAGTGAGGGTGTTGTCCAATGGTGCTTTGTAGTTAACAGATGAAGAAGGCAAATGTGTGGATATGGTTATCAAGTCTAGTACAATCAAACAATGCTGAAAATGTTTTCCTTGGTTTTTTTAATTGTGCAGTCAGCACTTGGCATGTTTTGGAGAATGGAATGACGAAAGCATTTTGTTCTGCTATCTAAATACTTTATCATTTGTTACCCCCTTGAGCCTTATTTATTTTCTTTCATACCTCTCTTTCGGAATTAGTAGCAAAGATTAGAAATACAAGCGTGAAAGATAAGTAAAGGAAAAAGAGAAGAAAAAGTATGAAAAGAGAGAGAAGAAAGAAAAAAGAAAAAAAAAGAAAAAAAAGAAAAAAAAGAAGAAAAAGAAAAAACAACAAAACAACAAAAAAAAAGAGAAAAGGAAGAAAAGAAAAGGAGAAAGAGGAAGAAAAGAAAAGAAGAATCACAACAACAAAGTAATTTATATGACATGAACTACGTTCGACCTGATTCCTTTTAAGGATACGTAGGTAGCCTCACGGTTCGGTCCCATCAAAATAAAACCCAAAAGTCCCCGAGCAAAGAAACTGGAGTAGAAGTTGTAGTTGTTGTAAGAAATCTGATTCCAAAAATTGTAATTTTAAACTCATTTGAATTGTTTTGAGCGTTTAATACCCTTTCTTTCTAACCCTATCCAAAAGACCACGTTACTGACCAAAGAAAGACCGTATGATAAATTTTTGAGAGATGCCAAGTCGACCGAGTAGAGGTGATTCATGTCACGGGAAACACTCTAGTCCAAGAAGGAAATAATGAAAATGAGAGTCTCATTGGTGAAAACCCTCACGGGTACCGTAACGCGACAAAAGCTGAGAGAAATAAAAAATGAGAGAGTCTTATTGGTAAGTGGAATAAGGATTGTGAATCAGATTGGATAAGAGAGGCATTGAAGCCTAGTTTTATGACAAAAAGGTATGACAAGAGCTGAACATCAGATTTGTTTAACAGAATAGGCCGCAGGTGCATGTCATGGTCATTAGTGTTAGCATCAACATCCAATAGGTTTCTACTTTGTAGTTTTCTTGTTAGGAATCATCTCTTTCCATTGTCCTCTACTATGTTCCTTTTGTCTTGTTTACTTTCCCTTCTTGAGTATGTTTGGTCAGAACAAGTGAGAAATGACATTAAAATTTGCCACCATCTTTCCAATTGCACAAAATGGGATCTGGTTAGCACATCAACACATCACAAGTTAGGAAAGAACAACAAGTGCACTGAGATGGTAACAATCAACATTCTTTAGGATCCTTGTGAAATACAAAGGCTTGTTGTATGTCAATTTATGAACAATGCAACAGATGAAGGGTTAGGGTGAACAGATCAAAGGTATTTCCTATGATAATATTGACAAACGGCTGTTAAACCAGTGAAGAGCAAGACCTTTTTGTCGACTCCCCCCTTTTTCCAAAGAAGGAGAAATCGGGTTTACGACATTATGGACAAAACAAATTTCATTCCCTTTTGAGGAATTTGGGTTATGGAGTTCGAAGAGTCGCCACCTAATGATTATAGTGCATTAGGACACTTTAAAGAAAGGAAGAAGATTTGAAAGAAAAACCAGAGTACGGGTAAGGGCTTGAGATTATCTCGAGGGGAAGGTGTTAGGCACCCCTCAAGATCTACTAGTGTGGTTCCTGGCCTTGCTTAATTGTGACTTTAAGAAGAATAGGAGTAAACAAAATAAGATTTTCACACAGAGAATACAAATAAGTTGAAAGTTTTGAAAAGAGAGAAAAAAAAATGTAAGTGCTTTTAGAAAGAAGACATAAAATTTTATAGGAAAAAAACGGCATGCCATATAAATAAGAGGGAGAGTGTCCTAAGTTTAAATATAATATGGATCACGTTGGTGCAATATCCAGCAAGTCGTTCCCGCACGGGATATTAGCGCACCATTGTCATCACTTCCATATTCTACCCTTCCCACCCCGTTAAGGTATTTACGCGCGTTTAGTCTCGTTTACTTATTGCATGCTAATACCCGTCCCAACCTATCAGTCCCGGGGTATTAGGACTTTTAATCCTAAAAGGGGAAGAAAGAGATGGGGCTTTGCATGGAGTTTAAAGGTAAAAATGCTAAGGTGACAATCAAAACAAATAGCACGTAAGGGAAGTAAACAAACATACAAAAGCTGCACATAAAACCCCTTAAGCTATACAGCAATTAGTTAAGCATGACTTCGAATTACTGATTTGGTCTACAAAATTAAAATTAAACGGATGACGGACTAATTTAACACATAGAGTTGGATAAAAAGTCTGCATTAGGCAACCCGGATCTAATTGTCAGAAATTGAGGTATTTTAAACAGGTTATTGATTAAGAACCTAATGCAGAAGAGTTTCAAACAGCAGATTGAAAATTACACAAGTTCAGAGATGACTTTGAAAATTAGAAAAATTATTAAGTAAAATACAGTACAATTGTAAAGAAGTGTTCAGAGAGTGAAAAGACTTTGACAGTAAGGATGAGTTAAAGACTGTTTTGAATAAAATTCTGGTAGAAAGTTTAAAACTGTTTCAGAAGATGCAAGTTTAGAAAATTTAAGACCAGTAAGAGTTTGAAATAAACAAAGTTTGGACGAGTTTTGCTGAAAACGCGAAAGCTAATTGCCAGATTATTGCTTATACAGATTTAGACGAGTTTGATAACCTATAGGCAGGATATTTATACCTTCATTTTAAGACTTATTACTGTTATTTAAACAGTTATGAAATGAGTATTTGATTATCCAACAGTTTGCCTAGCGTTTATGCATTTCCTATAGGCATGACTTCTATATGCAACTAGTTGTTTGATTATTAGGTCCTATAGGCGGGATTTCTAATAATTGAGCATGATTGACCATGAAATCTTATAGACATGACTTCTAAATGATTGGGCTAAGGAATATTAAAACCTATAGACATGGTATCTAGGTAATTTAAAGAATTGAACCTATAGGTATGGTATTTACCCTTAATTACAATAAAGTAAACCCCTCCCGCACCCTTTACTAATACTTCCCTCGAGTTTCTTTTTACAAGATTGTTACTGAAAAATAAAATAAATAAGAGAGAAATACACCATATCCTACAGCTAGAACCAAGCACCCTAATTTAATATTGATATCCAATAACATGTTTTTCACCAAATCTGGATTCCAGGTTCCAAGGCCTTCTCTTAGAGTGTTTCAAAGTTCTAAGGGTTTTTAGGAAACCCAAGCAATGCTTACACCCTAGAGATTAGATTGAGTAGTGGAATGTGTGAAATTACCAGCCCTTAGGCATCCAAGTTTAGAGGGAGCTCCAGGGTCCCTAAGCATGGCTTACCACAGGGGGTCGGACTTAAAGAACTAAGAATAAGTGCAAAGTGAGGGAGGAACCTTAGCAGGAGGTAGTCATACCCAGCCATGGCACAGACTGGCACACCCCTAACCTCTTGCTCAGATTCGGACAAATAAGAGTAGATTCTTATAGAGTCAAGCTCAGGTCTGAAGGGTGATCAGGACACCAATAGACCTAAATTAGAGCTCAACACATAGGGGGAGGAGGAATGGGAAAGCAATCGAGTAAAGACTCAAAAGAGTCTAGTTCTGGATCACATGTAGCAATTCATAATGCTGCTATGACCCAGGACAACACTTACATACAAATGGAATAGAGAGAAAGGGATTGAAACATAACCTAAAGATACATAGCATGTTTGAAGTAAATTACGTAGTGTCAGGAAAGCATAAATAAACACACAAAGAAGGAAGAGGTAGAAGCAGAGAAGTGACCAGGAACAATAGGAACAGACTTAAGAGAAACTCCCCGAGTGCTTAGAAGTTCAGACGGCAGGAAGTACAAATGTAGAATGCTCAGTAGTAGTGTAGATAAATAGGGAGTAGTAATAGTAGCAGTAAAGAAGACAGAGAGGTGAATTCTGATTTTTGATTTGCAGTCAGAATTCCTTCGATGAAGTGAAAAGAAGAGCATGCATTTATACTTGAAATCGGTCATGCAAGCAAGGAAAGAAAAATAGTTGAGTATCACTTAAGATCAATAAATTAATAGAGGTTCCTTTGATTAAGGAATCCCAATTTGACCAGTGAAGGACAAGAAATATTTAAGGAAAGGGAATCAAATAAACAACATTGTGCATAGTATACAAATAAGGGTAAATACATAAAAGTTATTTAAGGAGAGTTTTTAGAAATACATGGTTTGTGCAAATAAGGCAAGAAAACCAGTTAACAAACAGTAAATCAAAAGGTCCGAGATTTTTATACAAATGAATCAAGTAAGAAAAAAAAAGAAAGGTTTTACTTAGGCCGAGTCACGGGCAAAAATGGAAAGAAACCAATCAAGCTATATTCAGAAGAAATTTTAAACTAATTGCAAATTTAAAACCCACTTTAGAGGAAAATTCATAGTATATAAGGAGCATACGAACACGTCAAACATAAAAGAAGGTTGTACTGTCATTGTAAAGAATCAGTAGGAAAATCTAGTGTAGAAAAGCTTTTGACAAAAAGGTCAGAACCATATGAAAAGCAGAGAAATTGAAATCCAATTAGTTTAGAGGTGAGAACATGCAAGTCACATACAAATGGTCCGAAATGCATCTGGCATGCTTTGCAATATATTGCACATAAATTATATTTTTATGAACTTCAAGTTCATATTATCTTATTTGAGGATCTAGATGTATAAATGACAATACATTCCATGTAACGTTTTCTCAACTGTTTATCCTTTCTCCCCCTCATGTTAGAAACACTAACTTGACACTTTTGTGCGTTATGGTGTTAATCAAAATATACACCGCACATCAATAATAACTAGATGGAATTATTTGGTTTCTGATCCTGAACCACTTATGGGGCTCATAAGCAATAGTTTACCTATTAAGTGGAGGCACTAAATAAATTATTTTGCTAAACCAGCTATAACATATACCAGCTTATCAAGATAAACTATCTTGAATAAAAAATCTGGAAATTATGCTCTAATTAAATTATTGAGTAAGTTACCTCGCAAAACGCTAGGTTGCAGGTTAGTAATAATCGCACATGTAACCATCTCATAGATGCATCTTATGCGGTATACATGGCAGGTGAATGAGCCCATATCCACCTTTGATATTTCCAGTATTCATGGGATTCAATCCTAATTTTAGTTGGTCTATTAATTAATGAGAACAAGCAATGTAAGAGAAGTCGTAAAGAACATTCTAGTTCTTTAACATTTACCCATGTGAATTCTCTATTATTTTTGCACGTAATACTTAAATAGATATGGCTAAACCAATTATGCCAAATGGATAAACTACCAATATTGATAAACTTCAAATTTACACCATGACGTGTACAATTATCAATAAAATTCAAGTTTATTATGAGTTTTTATATCAATAAATATCTACTTTAGTGTGGTATTCTTTTATTTGTGTAGTACAAATTGGAGAATAAAGCGGATAACTTTTCACATACATATTACCCAGCTACAAGTTGTAGTAATAGAAGATAGGCAGAATACATAAAATAGCACCTGAACTTGTACCCAAATCCCTCTTACATACTTATTAAATACGGAAACAATATTTCACATAAAACCTTACAAAAGTGTGTCAATTACACACTACTTTAACTATGTGACACTCGCGTGTTCTTCACATCAAACAGGCGCGTAAATACAAAATTTCATTTCAGAAGTTCTATAAAGAATCCACGTGTCTAATTTCTAATCCCCCCCTATTTACACCAATTAACAAATAAAAAAAGAAAGAAAAAATAACTCCTCCTATTGTCTTCTTCCCCGCCCCAACCCCAACCCCCCAATCCCCCACCCCGTGTGACTTCTTCCCAATTTCAAACCTCCCCTCATTATAT
The DNA here is from genome assembly GCA_032618575.1 of Nicotiana noctiflora. Classification (NCBI taxonomy): domain Eukaryota; kingdom Viridiplantae; phylum Streptophyta; class Magnoliopsida; order Solanales; family Solanaceae; genus Nicotiana; species Nicotiana noctiflora. The sequence continues at coordinate 426,078 of JASVEL010013742.1, read as the reverse complement.
TCTTTATATGTCCTTCCCTCTTCGTCTCCTACCTCCCCCCAAACAACTAGTTTGTTGCTGCCCTTTCCATTTCCCATTTTCGTCTTCTTCTCCACCCATTTTCCTCATCTTCCATGTCCACCATTTTAAGAATAACAACAATATACAATAGCTTTGGAAGAAATTGGTAAAGAAAATTAAAAGAAATCTATAACAAGAGAATTTTATAAATCTGAGTTTGAATCTATACCACGAATCGAGTAGCAATAACCAATTTTAATGAAGTTTTGAGTTTTGCATTATATTTCTTGTGTTAGATTTGAATCTAGTCTCGCAAACTCCTGATTAATGTACTTAAGTTCCTAATTTTTCTTTATAATATGAAGGAGATTAAATGTGAATTTTTTGTGGTGTTGGCGTCAATCTCCCATGGAGAAGAGAAAGATATGAAATGGAGAAAATGGTTAAAGGGTATAGGTGTAATTTAAGTGGTTTATTTTTTAAATAAAAAATAGTGACACGTGTCACTATCTGATTAGAGCGTGAAATCACACATATTTTGGAAAATTGGTCAGGAAAAGAGTAGTGTGTAATTGACACACTTTTAAAAGGTTTGGTGTGTAATATTATTCATGTATTCAATAAGTGTGTAAGAGGGATTTGGGTACAAGTTCAGGTGCTATTTTGTGTATTCTACCTAGAAGATATTAAATCTTTTCTTTATTTATAGTCTCAATATAGTCAATTGCTTTCGTGTATACTTTGAAAACTGAATAAGTTTCTTTGAGACTTACTGCAACACAATACCTTATTGGTAATCAATTTTGTTTCTCCAAAATATAATTAGCTCTTGCAAAGTTCTCAATTAATTTTTTAGTACCACATATTCATCAGTATCCATATGGTGAATATCTCTTTTAAGGAGAAAGTTATACCATTTATGGTCATGGTCAAAATTATATGCAAGATATGTTTCTTGCATTATTGTTGTCCTTTAATAATCACATTGCCAAAATATTTTGGCGTACAATAGGTACGTGACCAATGATCATTCACACCATAATAACGATATTATTTTCTAATATCATCTCAAACCTCCTTCTAGAGGTGAGTGTGGTATATTCACTACCACTAGCGCGTTCATATTCTTCCAAGAATGGATATGTATTCATAAATCAAATGTTGTCATATTCACATTATGAATGGACCATAATCATCTATATGTGCTTTATAAAATCTCATGTCAAATCGATTACAAATATTACTTTAACAAACAGAAGGATTATTTTGAGAATCCTTATTTTTACGACCCAAATCCCGCTCCGGCCGTGATGGCGCCTCTCGTGAAGATAAGGCCAGCCAGACCATTTTGGAACACCACTTGTAAACAGTTAATCAGTTAAATATAGTTCAAAAATGATTTAATAAAATGAATTAATATAATTACAATCTAACACAGCCAAACCGGGGTGTCACAAGTCATGAGCATCTAGAAGGATTTTTACTTCAGCTACAAGGCCTACGATACATCGATTAGAATTTAGAATCTAAAGGAAGAAATCTGTTGCCGCGAATGCTTGCGGTCACCTGACTCAGCTACGATAACAAAATATCTAATCAGGTCAAAACCTGCTACCAGTGGTCAAATATCTACATCTACACATGAGGTGCAGGGAGTAAAGTAAATACTCCAACTCAGCGAGTAATAAAAGTAAATAACAACTGAGGAGTGAGAAATCAAGTAAAGCAAACCATCATTCTATACATGAGCAGTCAAAACCCCTTTGGGAAAAAGCAGTGAAGCCGTAAAACCTTTAGAAATACCTTAGCTTAGTTTAAATCCTTTTTTGAAAATGACTTTTTCAATAGTTATGCAAATGAATGTAGAAATAAATAGTGCAGATAAGCATAGAAGTTTGCCTCTCAGGCACCACACTCGTTTATCAGATAATACCAGAACAATAGGTGAATATTGCAAGAAGAACAACAACATATAACAACAGATACATGAAATAAGGTAAAAACAACAAACAGTACCGGTACAGCTGCGGCGTGCAGCCCGATCCACATACCGCTGTGGCATGCATCCTGATCCATTTAACATCGATGGCACTCACTGGGAGTGTGTACAGACTCCGGAGGGGCTCCTACAGCCCAAACGCAATATCAATCCATCTCGTGGCATCAATCAGGCTCTCAGCCTCAATATCAATATAGTAACGATGCGTCGTGCAGCCCGATCCATAAGTATCCTCATAATACAGACCCTTGGCCTTACTTAGTCAATAAAAATCACGTAAGCCGCTGGGGCAACAATAAAGTATGATGCTCAGCCCAAAATATTTTATGGAAATATCATTTCAAGTATTTGAGGCATAATAAATTGGCTGAGTTTTAAAATAGTGGAAAATACATGACTAAGTTCATGTATATAATTAAATTAGTGAGGAATTTTCAACAACAATCCCCGAAGGGTTCAAATAATTGGCGCGAAGCCCAAGTATAGCAGTCAGCCCAAATTATGATGATAACAAGAAATTTCAGTCAAATACGCTATAAATTCATCAATCGGGATGGACCGTGTCACAATCCCCAACGTACCCCATGCTCGCTATTCAGTGTGCAAGTCACCTCAATATAGCACTATGATGCGCAAGTCCGGGGTTCAAACCCTCAGAATATCATTTACAGTCATTACTCATCTCGAACCGGTAAAATATCTAGCTCGCGATGCCTTTACGCCTCAAATCGGCCTCCACCCGCGTCGAATCTAACCAAAATCAGAGCGAATACATCATAATATGCTAAGGGAACAATACACAATAAAAATCAATCGAAAAATATCAAGAAATCTCGAAATTAACAAAACCTGAACCCCGGACCCACTTCTCAAATAATCAAAAAATTATAATCACCGGATTCCTTATCTCGCCACGAGTTCATACATACCAAGAACTCTCAAATCCGAGCTCAATGACCCATCAAGTCCCAATTTGTAATATCAAAAACTCAAGCCCTAGTTCATCAATTTTAGGCTTAATTTCCATGCTAGGTTAATCTCACATAATGATCATGTTTTAACTCTTAAAACTTACCTCCGGTCAATCTCAGTCGTAAACCTCTTCAATTGCTCCCAAAAAGCTCTCAAGATGTTCAACAATGGAGGAAAATACCCTTAGCTCGCGGATGAAATGATACTTTTAAAACATTCTCTGCCCAGCTCTTTTCCGCTTATGTGGTCCTGCTTCCGCTTATGTGGGACCACCATTGCGACTTTCCTTTTGCTTCTGCGGAAATCCCAACTCGAGCCCCAACCACTTCTACGGTTACATAATCACATAAGCGATACCACTTCTGCGGTTAGCCAATCGCTTCTGCGGAACCAGTGCCCAGGTCTCCTTACCCCAACTGCGGTCGATCCTTCGCACAAGCGAGACCGCTTCTGCAGTCCAACCTTCGCAGAAGCAAAAACATCAATTGCTGCAGGCTCAACAACATGAAAATTCCAAAACTCTCTGTTAATCATCCGAACTCACCCCGAGGCCTCCGGTACCTCAACCAAAAATACCAAGACCTCGCATACCATCATTCAAAATTATTCTGATCTTTAAAACACCTCAGACAATAGTAGAACCATCATTTCTCATTGAATTCAAGCCTAAGTTCTTTATAAACTTCAGAAATACGCATTCGATCAACAACCCGATCAAACGACTTCCGAATGACCTGAAAGTTTGCACACACAACAAAAATCACATAACGAAGCTACTACAACTCTCAAAATTCCATTCCGACCCTCGGATCAAAATCTCGCCTATCAACCAAAATTCACCAAAATACTAATTTCGCCAATTCAAGCCTAATTCTACACCGGACCTCTAAAACCAATTCTGATCACGCTCCTAAGTCACAAATCATCCCTCGAAGTTAACCAAATCATCAGAATTTACATCCGAGTCCTCTAAATCATAAGTTAATGTCCGATTAACTTCTCCAAGTAAGTCTTCTTAAAAGAGACTAAGTGTCTCATTTTCTACCAAAACCAATCCAAATCAACTCTAACACACCAAATACTGATAATAAAACATGAAGAAGCATAAAATAGGGGAAACGGGGCGATAAATTCTAAGACAACGGGTTGGGACATCACATCCTCCCCAATATAAACAAATGCTCATCCTCGAGCATACCCAGAGTTGTCCAAGAAGCCAACCACTAGCTGAATGACCTTACCAAGCATATACCCGGGATGATCCCACATCACCCTATATCATATAGGTTCGATAACACATTTCAACCAAAATTGCACAATCCAGTCTAGCCCTGTAAATCCTAGAACTACCTTTTCACTTCTGAAACCATCAATACGATCAAAACCTCACACCTATTCTTTGAATAGTCCCGAACCAGCTGTAATAACCCATACCTGCAACCTCAGGAAAAATTATATGATATACCACATAATCCAAGAACTCGAAACGATAACTCTATTCATCACCGTTACACGCAACTACCAAATACCGATAGAAAATCCCTTATTAGCTAAAGTCATATTCCGTCACTTTCATATACTACGAACGATAAATGAGACGCGCATCAAACCGTAACCATTTCTCATATCAACCACTAATGAAGCCACTTCCCTTTTGACTAATAACACAACAGATTCTGAGCTGAACCTCGATTTTTATCCTCCCAACAAGCTGAAATCAAATCCATTCGTATTCATTAGTGACCCCAACGATCACTTCAAACCCAACACACCACTCTGGTGACATGACACATCAATACAGGCCTAAGCCATAACTTGCATAATACGCTCATTAATAAGAAACGATCTAAATATACTCAAATCATGAAAAATGGCTCAAACGAAAGAGTTGTACCCAAGCACATCAATACCATCACCACACAAGGTTGAGACCCCATCTCACATCATAGAAATAGAACACCTGAATCTACCCCGAAAGGTTATATCTCTACGGTGCCTCGCCACAATGCGCGATCCTATCCAAACACTATTAAACGTGAGACACCTCAAGTCTCTATGCTCAAAATCGACAGCCACGCATAATTTGAGGTATGGAACCCAAGCAATTCATTTCACCCACAGTGGAACGAATAACATATGCCACGTAAGCCTGATAGAATATAACCGACACTCCATTTACCAAGCAACACCTAATTACTCTTCCTGCTTGACTTCCACTATGAATCCCCAATAGAACTGCACCATATATGCCCATAACCCACAAATTGTAACATCTCACAACACCGAAAAAAACTCAATCTGAATACATAGCCACATCAGCCTACCAACATACTCATTACCAAGGAGCCTGAAGTTGCTCCTTCCACTACTACAACTCCTGCCAGAGTCGTACGATATGGTGCCCGACACCAAATCAATGTCAAAATCCACAACCTCGCCCGGAGACATGCCCGACCACAAGAAATACATCCGAAAAGTCCTCAACACCGAAACTGAACCAATGGTAGAAATATTTGCACTGACATCCATCACGAAGACCCAATTAAGTAAAGCAATCCTTCCCAGTCGTCCGCTGGGTCTTTGAAATATAAATCCCCTCTGCTAGAATATAATTCGACGCACCTCACCACTCAACCCGTGACATTTCCCAGCATATCCCATAGCGCAATTGTGACGACCCAAAGGGTCATCACTTGTTTATTTAATCATTCCGAGCTTTTGAGGTCTTGAAAACCTCATTTAAAGTTGCCTCGATTTGCGTGCACAGTCCGGGCACAAAGCTGGAAAAGATTTATGTCGAAATATGTGAAATATGTGAAAAAGTAGAAGAATTTTGATATTAATATTGATATGGTTGACTTTGGTCAACATTTTTGGTAAACGGACCCGGATCCGTGATTTGACTATTTCAGGAAAATCCGTAGAAAAATATGGAACTTGGGCATATGTCCGGAATTGAAATCCGAGGTCTAGAACCCCAGTAAAAGAATTTTTCTGTTAAATTGTTTTCCGAAAATGTTTAAGGAAAATGAAACTGAATTTTTATTAAAAAGTACTGGTATCGGGCTCGTATTTTGGTTCCGACGCCCGGTACAGGTCATATATATTGGTTAAGCGCTTCCTGTAAAGTTTGGTTGGAAACGGACGTCGTTTGACGTGTTTCGACCTTAAATTGGAAAGTTTGGAAGTTATGAAATTTTGAAAGAATTCTTGAGATTTAAGGCTAAATTCCTTGATAATGATGTTATTTTAGCGATTTGATCGCGCGAGCAAGTTCGTATGATGTTTTTGAGTTAGTGTACATATTTGGTTTGGAGCCCCGAGGGCTCGGGAGTGTTTCGGAGGTGGTTCGGGTGTTTTTGGACTTAGAAAACCAGCAGATTTCCTGCAATTTTTACACAGATATTTTACCCTACGCGATCGCGGACTTGTCCACGCGATCGCACTGCCTTGTCTCGATACTCAACGCGATCGCGGCTGTCTTCACGCGATCGCGAAGCTTTACGTCTTTCTCCAACGCGATCGCAGCCTTCTTCACGCGATCGCGTAGCTTTCCGTTTTCCTTCAACGCGATCGCAATCCTTTTCACGCGATCGCGTAGTACAAATGAACCACCCAGCGAAATTCTTCTACGCGATCGCAGCATTGTCCACGCGATCGCGTAGTGTTAAATATTTGCCTTCCGCGATCGCGACCCAATTCATGCGATCGCGTAGAACAAAAATTTCGCCCAGGTGATTTTAATACAGAGAACAGAACAGAAACGGGATAAAAATCCCATTTCTGTTCAAACCCCTTCTCCACAGCATTTTAGACGATTTTGAGGCATTTCTTCATCAAAGTTCATTGGGTAAGTATTGTTAACTCGTTTTCTTCATTTTTCATCAACATCAATCAAATCCTTAGGCTTAAACATGTATAAATTGGTTGAAAATTGGAGAAATGGGTATAGTTAGGGCTTTCAAAGAATTTGTGATTTAGACCTCGTTTTGGAGTCGAACTTAAGAACAAATTGTATAATTGAACTCATGGAAGATTGGGTGAACTTATTTTGGTTCGAAACTTGAGTTTCGATTATGTGGGCCCGGGGTCGGTTTTTACTATTCCGGGCAGAATATTGTAAAAACCATATTTAGCAATATGAACTAGTTTGTTAAGTAAAATTGATGATATTAAATCAATTGTGTATAGATACGATTGGATTGGAGTCAAATTCAAAAGGAAAAGGCATTGCTACGGATTGAATCGTTCGGAGATATATTATAGGTGAATCGTTGTTGTTCTCCCTTGTTGGGACTTGTTGTGAAGATAATAATTGATTGCCCTTGATGGGACGAATTATGAATTGTTGTTTCTTTCTTTGCCCTTAACTGTGATTGTTATTTGGATGAGGAAGAGAGATAATGCACGAAGGGTGATGCCGTGCCATGTTTATTATTGATTATGCACGAAGGATCATGCCGTGCCATGTTATTATTGATTATGCACGAAGGATCATGCCGTGCCATGTTATTATTGATTATGCACGAAGGATCATGCCGTGCCATGTTTATTATTGATTATGCACGAAGGATCATGCCGTGCCCTATTATTGATTATGCACGAAGGATCATGCCGTGCTCTATTATTGAACCATGTACGAAGGATCATGCCGTACTATGGATGTGAGGATGAGAGTAAAAGCACGAAGGGTGATGCCGTGCAACTATTTGCTATTCCTTGAATTGATATTAATTGTGTTTACATTACACTTTGTTTTCCTTGTGAAATTTATTAACTGTGGTTAATTGTTGAATTCTTTAAGACATTCCTTATTGTGTTAATACTTGATTATTTCTTGTTATTTTGTGGTACATATATATATATTGAATTGCACAGGTTTATGTGGGTGTCTGGTCCTAGGCTTGTCACTACTTCGCCGGGATAGGCCAGGCACTTACTAGCACATGGGGTCGGTTGTGCCGATGCTACACTTCTGTGCGTTTTTGCACAGGTCCAGGTTACGATCAGGAGCAGCAGCAGCAGCAGCAATAAATAGATCGCGTGGGAGTTGATCACATTTGAGACCGAGGTAGCTTGCAGACGTCCGCAGGCCCGGCGTCTCTTTCTTTAATTATGTTAATAGCTGTAGTCTCATTGTTCCGAGACAAACAGAATTATGTTATATTTCCTTCAGACTTTATGTGTAGTATTCCATAGTAGTTTGTGAGTTGGTGACTCCAAGTCTTGGGTAGAGGATTTCAGTATGATTTTATCTTGTGATTTGTTATTACTATTTCGACATAATATTCCGCATTTATTTAATTAAAATTGTGTTAAAATCCGGATAGTATGAATACAGTGGCTTGCCTAGCTATCACGAGTAGGCGCCATCACGATCCCGATATTGGGGAAAAATCCGGGTCGTGACAACAATAGTCTAGAATAACCCAATCACTGAGACAACCAGTTTCCACCCCATTATCACACTTTATTTTTCCACTACTACACCTCGTGAATGGTATAATAAAAGGAGTTTGTCCAATTAAAGGACAATCAAAACGGGATTCGTTTATTAAGATATTCAGAGTGGCCACTTGGGAGATTTATGGTGTCCCAAGTCATCGGTTTGAATCATGAATCGAGGAAAGGGTTTGACTCCGTATTAAAATCACAATCCAGAAATTCGAGTAAGGAATTCTATTAACCCGGGAGAAGGGGTTGGGCACTCCCGAGTTCTGCGGTTCTACTACGATCACTCAACTGCTATATTTGGCTAAAATCTGATTTTAATACATGTTAAAACCTATAAAACAATTTTAGAATTATTTACCGCTTTTAGTCAATTTTTAAGAAAGTGAACGTTGTTTAAAAACGTGTTATTGGATCACGTCACATGAAATACACCCAGATCCTCGACATATTTGTATCCAACATTTTGGGATTCGAATTTGGGTTGCATGAGATGCACACCCGTATTCAAGAAGCTAAAATTATTAAAAGCGCGACTCAAGCGACTAACGGGTTATTATCTTTACGGGAGGCCGTGAAATACGCTAAACGGCATGCTCCGAATTCTAAGTATTTTAATATAAGCATTTAATGAGGGCCCCACAATTTATGCATTTTGTTTGGCAAGTCTCATCTCATCTTATTATTTAAAATCCATCCTAGAACGAACTACGATTTTTCTATTTTATTAGTCTCTAAAGAGCTCTAGTTAATTAGCATTATAAAATACGGGCCTCAAGTTCAAGTCAGGATTCAAACAAAAGGAATGAACCTCTTAATTGTAACCTGCTACCTAACTCGGAGGGCCAAATTTGTATTGTTTCCTTTATTTTTATTTTTGAAAAAATTTCAAGAAAATACACTTGATATCACACCATAACAAAAAATAGCCCATGTTTTTAAGTTTTACCTTACCTAGCCTATATTGTACATATTTTGAAAGCACTAGCAAATTCAAAATTTATAGAGTTAAATTTGTGTTCTTACAAACATTGCATTCACTCTCTTTTCTTCTCACACATTCTATATATGTTTCAAGGGGCAATCCGCTATTATTGTTTCTCCCATATGTCATCTGGTTGCAAAGTAAGAAAATTATAGAGTAGAAGTTCATCATTAAAGGATATTCAAAATTTAGCTTTTGAAAATAGGATTTTTTGAGTTTGTTAGTTGTTTGGGTTGAGTGTTGTTATAATTGATTGAAAATATCAGAATGAGTTCAAAATTTTAATTTGAAGTGATTTTGAGTAGATTTGAACAAGATTTGAGTTAGATTTTAGAAAAACGCAAGGAAGAAGACGCAGTCAGTTTTCTGTATAATTATGTATAATCTTGTATAATAGTGTATATGGATGTATAAACATATCTTATAATACACTTTTATATACCTTTATACAAGCATCTGTAGACGAACTTCTTCCATTAAATGACTTCAAATTTTATATACAACCTCCTCATAATATTGCTAACAATTCTAAATAACACTCACTACAAATTTCTCATAAAATCAAATTCGGAATCTAAACCCTCATATTTAAGCTTGTTAAAAATTTAATTTTCACCATTTTAAATAGATTTTGTTTGTTGAACTAATATTTGAGTTATAGTTGCTGATTCGAAAATTAACTTAAAAGCGTGAGCAATCTTTTTTAAAAATTAAATAGTAATTTTGAGAATTTATTGGAGTTGGATGTAGAATCTTAGCCTATTATTTTCGAGTTAGTTAGTTGTAAATTGAAATATGGACTATAAAATTGAAAAGTATGGATCCGAGTTGTTGATATGTAAAAAATTTCCATTCTTTTTATCAATTTTGGTCCACAATCTTTAGTAACTATTTTAAGCTTCCAGCATTCTTTTGGGCCTCAACAATTAGCCCAGGACTAAGGAAATAGAATTAGTAGATTGTGATTGGCGAGTTAGTACTTCAAATTTTGAAATTTAATAGCAAACCCGAGGTGATTAACATTTCAATCCAAAGAGAACAACTAATCTAACGTTAACAAAACCTAAACAAATCCATCAAATTCTAGCAAGTGAAGGGACCAACAACAACAACAGCTATCCAGTATAGTCCCATAAGGTGGGGTCTGGGAGGATAATATGTACGCAAGCCTTACCTCTACCCGACAGGGCAGAGAGGTTGTTTCCAATCGACTGAAGGGACCAAATCATCATGAAAACAAGAGGAACTTTAAGTTATATTTTTTAACCTTGATTCCGTTTACTTGCAGCTATTGAGTTATATGTCAAACAAAAGGGAAAATTAATCCAATTCCTTAGTTCATTATTTATCTAAACACAGCCTTTAGCACATATTGCCTTAGCTCTTGGCGATTGGAGATTAAGCATATTCCTGGAATTAGAACAAAATGTGATGAGGTGGAGATCAGTTAAACAGCAGTAGACAAGCAGCAACAATAAGCGACAAACAGAAGCGTATTTGAATTAATTTTGATCTCAAAGTGACCTCAGAGGAACCAAGATTGAGTTTATACAAATATCAACCAATAAACACCTCAGTTCAAACTTGCACAAATCAAACTAAACATACATCTCAACCAGGAAATTTCTGAAACTTCAGCAGCTAAAAGTCGAACTAAGAGATAAGAATCAATGACTAAAACTCAACATTAACCTCAAAATGCAATGTAACAGTGTTTTTGGATCTTCTACTTTTTTTTTCTTCTTTTTTTTTTGGATTTTGGCAGAAATTAAGATCTATATGAAAGTTGGAACTATATGAGTTCAGATTTGAACTTCTTTGGATTTTTGAAATTTCAAATTTGAGACTTAGATTTTCTTAAATGGATTTTTTTTGGGGGGGGGGGGAGATTTAGGAGCCGGAAGTTTGGGGAATTTTCAGACATCTCCCCCCTTTCAAATGAAGGCATTACGCATTCCTTTTATAGGCAGGAAAGGGGCTGGAAGGTTCTAGAATTCTTCACTCATTTTCCCCTCTGTTTTATTTTAGAATTTAGGAAATAATCCCTAATGTTCTGACTTGTTTCTCAAGTTATTACACTAAACTACTGCAATGTACACTAAGGCCATATTCTAGAAGAGTCTAGGGTGTTCTAGTTTGAATTACAACATTCTAACCCATTTTGACGGTACCACTCCTCCAGAAATCCCAAGGCATCCTCTGATGCTAACCCACTCAATACCCGAAGATCATATTTCTTGAACCTCTCAAGTATCCGCTGCTCATCCTCTAAAGTCACTGCCCTATCCTCGGGCTGAACTGGTACTGCAAGCGGCGCAGGTATAACCTCTGGGGCCTGCTCAACATACAGTCGTTGCTCAGGAGTGCGGGTGGCAGGAGTCTGTACTCCTCCCCCGGCCTGGGATGTGGCTGCAGCAAGGGGAAGCAACCCTGCTTGAGCTAGAGTAGTGTACATACTCATGAACTGTGCCAAAGTCTCCTGAAATGCTGGAGTAGTAGTGGCAGACGTATCGGGTGTCTGGACTCCGGTTGGTGCTACTGGTGGTGCCTCGGTAGTAACTCGTGCAGGTGCTCTAGTTGTAACACGAGCGCGTCCTCGGCCTCTACCTCGGCCCCGGCCTCTAACGGATGCAGTAAGGGGCACAAGTGCCTGATCCTCTTGGGTAGTGCATGTCCTCACCATCTGTGAAAGAATAGAAAGACATAAGTTTAGTTGTGACATCAAAATCTCGCACGACAAGGAAATCAATGAAGTGGAATTTTCCCCCCTAATAGTTACATACGTCACCATACCGATCAGCGAGTCTCTAATAAACTGGCATGTGTTTCATGACTCCTATAAAGCTAGAGCTCTGACTAACTTGTTATGATCCCAGTTCACCCACCGTGAACATGTCATGATGGCGCCTAGTCTCTACAACTAGGTAAGCCTAAAAATGCGGAAAAATAAAATAGCTTGCGGAAAATAATAATTCAAACTCTGAATAGCTAAATGGAAATGGTACATAGATGCCACTTAGCATATAAAACTACATAACATGGAAGTCTACAATATCATCCCGAAACCCGAAAACTCATGGGAACACAAGCTAATAGAAAGATAGTATACTGCTCTAACCCCAGAATATCTAAAACAACAATAACAAAGGAAGGCTAACTGCTAAAGCTAGAATAAGATAGAGACTCCTTGGACTGCGGACGCGGTATATGTACCTCAAAGTCTCTGCTAGATCTCTCCGCCTCGAAAGTGATACGCCTAGGAGGAAGTACCTAGATCTGCACATGAAAAACATGTGCAGAAGGGGAATGAGTACACTACAGCAGTAGTCAGTAAGTGCCAAGCCTAACCTCGATTAGGTAGTGACGAGGAAAGGTCGGGCCCCAACTGAGGTTAAGTAAAATACATGTTAATAGTGCAAAATGACAGAGTAATTAAATAACACATGATATAAAGGCAACAACAATTATTAGAATGGTAACAAAACACAGTAGAAGAACATAACTCAATCCAACATACCAATCGGGAGTCTCCCAGGATACCGTCATGTAGCCCCCAAATATAAATGTCATGTTCAGCGGATCTCCCGGGGGCAGTCCTGTAGTCCAACTTATAATGTGAAGGGGGATCTCCCGGAATGCAATTCCGTAGTCCTAAAGTAAACATACAAGGGAGCTTCCGTGATATTGTCCCGTAGTCCCAAAATAAACACACATCATCAACAAAATTTAACTCAATCAATTTCATGTCAAGATAAAGCAGGCAATCCTAACCTAGCATGGTTCACGTAGTACAATTAAGGTACTTATGACAGATAAAGCAATTTAGTCAAGTAGACATGTTTTTCTAAGCTACAGCGAGTTTAAATATCCAAATGTGTGTAAGCAAGGAAAGAAAGAACACAATTCAAGGCTATTTTTAAGGGAAAACCCATATTTCCAACAAGTAGCACAAGTGTGCGCTCGTCACCTCACACACAAGGCATTTCAATTACCACAAAATAAATCCTAAGGGGAGAAGGTCCCTCACACAAGGTTAGACAAGTCACTTACCTCGAATTGGCTCCAAAAGCAACTCGAAACCACACGTTTGCCATTAGTATCCGACTCAAAATTGGCCAAATCTATTCAATTCAATTACATATCGTAAATAACATCTCAAATAAATGTATCTACCATTTAATTCAAAGCTAAGACATGAAATTAGGTAAAATGAGCAAAACACCCCTCAAGCCAACATCTCGAAATTTGATGAAATTGACATTTTCAGAACCCTCATACTCTCACGAGTCTATCCATATAAAAATATCTCAAATCGGAGGTCAAACACCCACTCAAATCTCAATAGTCTATGAAGTTTTTACCCATTTTCCATTCTAAATCTGAAATTAGATGATGAAATTAACTAAAGATTGATGGAATGTAACTAGAAAGAGCTAAAGTGTCATTACCCAATGATCTCCTCTTCAAATTCCTCTCAAAATCGTCCTCTCCCGAGCTCCAATTCAAATTTTCTAACTTTTGAAACTAAACCCTCGAAACCACTATTTTAGGCCAGTGAATTCCGCACCTGCGGTCCCCCTTCTGTGGAACATTTGTCGCATCTGCAACTTCATTAAAAGAACCAGGAGCCGCATCTGCGGTTTTTCTTCCGCAGATGCGAAACCGCTTCTGCGGTTAAACTTTCGCATCTGCGGAACCTGGAAGCCACCCAAAAATTCGCGTTGGTGGTATACTTAGCCGCATCTGCGGCGCCGCATCTGCGGTCCCCAAACCGTAGATGCGAAAACATCATAAGCAGTAAAATCTGCAATCTCCCAACTTTAGAAATCTTTTCGTCAACCATCTGAAATCATCCCGGGGCCCCCGGAACCTCAACCAAAAGCACCAATAACACCTAATACCTCATTCAAACTTGTACCAAACCTTAAACCACCTAAACAACATCGGAAACTTGAATTAATCAAGGATTTAAGCCTAAGAACTCCAAATTTCCTCAAAATACCCTTTCGATCAAAAAGCTAACCAAACTACTTCTGAATGACCTGAAATTTTTGCACACACATCACAAATGGTATAACGGAACGACTACAACTCTCGAAATTCTATTCCGACCCTCGGATCAAAATCTCACTATCGGACCGGAAACTTCAAAATTCTAACTTTCGGCAATTCAAGTCTAAATTAGCTACGGACCTCCAAAACACATTCTGAACACGCTCCCAACCCCGAAATCACCTAACGAAGCTAACGAAACCATCAGATTTTCTTTTCAAGGCTGTCTTTATACTGTTCTGACTATGGACAATTTTTTGCAATACTTAATCTCTCATTTAGGGACTAAGCGTCCCAAAACTCTCCGGAACTCAAAACCGAATATCCCGGCAAATCAAAATAGCAGAAATAAACTTGGGAAAAGTGGTTAATAGGGGATCGGAGCGTAAATTCCAGAAACGACCCGCCGAATCGTTATATATATATATATATATATATATATTCCAACTGAAGTGATAATTTAAAATAGGGATTATTTTATTTTTTAGACTCGCCGGTTGAAATTTGATTTTAAAAATTAGGTGCTCACACCTCACACCTTCCATTTAGAATAACTTGATTCCTTACCTAGAATCTTAGTGGTTTAGCAAACTATTAAGATTTGATCTTTATTCGACTCATAAGTATCTACCTTAAATATTAGGTGACAACTCCTTAGCTTTATGAACTGCGGAATTACCATTATGTTGAATGCTATCTTAACTAGTGTAAAATAGAGCACAATGCATGGCGACACTGCTGGGGACAACAGGTTCTGATCTTACCGAATTTACTCTAATTCTAACACTTGAGGATGATTATTTATATTATCTAAATTATTTATTTTACTTTCATTACATATTTAATTTTTATACTTTCACAACATGCTATTATATGTTTAATGCTTTATCACCAATACAGTTAGATGTCTATTACAATTATCTATTACTACTTTTCATGAACGGTCATCACATTTTTCTATCGAGTCTTGGCTGCACATAATCATACAAAGTCATACGAGGGCCTTTTCATCCCCCGAACCTTCTCCCAAGTTTCTTTAGTTTCAGAGAACAACATGTGAGAATTGTTTTTATTGAGCTGTCGTATTCATTTGATGATTGCATGAGTATTTCCGTATATTATTTATGCTTCACCTGATTATTGAATGGTTAGCAACCCCTCGCTACTATTTCTTCTAGGTTAGACTTGGTACTTATTAATTACTGCGATATTTTGTACTCATACAATACTTGTGCTTATTTTTGTGCAGATTCCGAGACTGATATTTAGTGGTACCATTGAGTTGAGTCGGAGCACTATATTAGAGACTTCGTGGTGAGGTGGTATGCTTGATCCGATTTAAAGCACATGGAGTTTCCTTCCCTACTTATCTATTTCTGTCTTTGTGTTCTTTTTTCAGATTGATGTTTTGTTCAGTTGATATTACTTACTCTTTTTAGATGCTCGTGATGTAGTGACGTCGGATTTTGAGCAATTGTAGACAGTGGCGATCGTGTTTAAATCCTGTCATGGATTATGTACTCATGATTATTGAATTGAAACTTGTTCTGCATTGTTAGTTATATTACAAAAGAGTTAATGGCTTAATAATTTAACTTTATGGATGTTGTTGTATGTTGGCTTGCCTATCAAGCCAGTTAGATGTCATCACGATCTTTGCTGGGATTTTAGATCGCAAAAATACAACCAATCATTGGGATTGTTGTTTGGATTTGAATCATCTAATTTATTGCTTATTGATAATCTTTCATTCGAGTTATGTTATATGTTATTTGACTTACCTAGCATGTTAGATTAGGTACACGACCAGGTAAAATTTTGGGTTGTGACGTGCAATCAAAAAATACTCAAATCAATTGTTAAAAAAAATCCCATGACAGATGTTTGAAAGATATGAAACATCCATAACTACCTTAGAAAATATAAAGGATCTGCCCAATATCAACAAGCTATCCTAATAACAAAGACTTCACTGAACCTGGAATTTTACTATCCTAAAATTACTATAGGAAGTAATCTAAGAGTGAAATCATGCCAGAGAATTTTATAAAAGACATGGAACGAGTGTTGGCAAATGGTTTCTTCTACCACAAGAACTAAATACAATAAATAGAAAGGAGTTTGTCAGAAGAATAGCAATGTATATAAAAAACGAAAGAATTGGCAGAAAGGTAGAGTAGAAGAATGATAGAGAAAGCCTGTATATAGATGTGGCTTTTGACTTAAAGCCAGCCAACGGTTCAATCTGGGACTGCCTTACATTACCTACCCTCATTCTTCCAATGGGTGTATACGATTACCATGCAACCATGTCAATGAAAATATAGTCGAAACTCACCACACCCTTGTCCACGACTGTCAACTACCGCTCTCTTCCTCTACTTGTTTCCACGAAAGACGTGAGGCTCATGATTCCAGATCAACAAGAATGTGTAAGTAGATTTCCCCTCGCTATCCAAGGTGATGTGCCAAACTAGATTGCATGTTTCAACCAGTACTTTTCTCAAACATTGTGCTTTTATATGATCATCGGTCAAATGTATTGGCTCTGGACAAATATTATATTCGCAGCATGACATTCAAACTTGCCAGCTCGTGGACTTTGGTTCTGCACATTTGCATTTTCAGGATTAAAAAAAGAGATCTTGATTAGCTAAAGGGTTACCTAGAGATAGTCAGCTGTACATGAATATATACGAGTGGGAGACCAACAGCCCTTAAAGTCTCTTTCTCTCCTTTAAGGAGGAAAGAAAAGGTTAACGAAGCAAAAGATTTTAGGCCTTTGAAATAAGTATCCTGGAAGATGTCACAGTTCTGTGGTTGTGCCATCTTTTTTGCATAATTTACCAGCTTACTAGACAGTTACCCCTTCCAAAACCAGCTTAGCTTCCACGGGCTGATATCTTTTTCTACGCTTGTAATATTTGTATTCGACACTAGCTGCTTTTTCAAAAACATTACTACCAGCAGCTTCAGTTCGGTATTGTAGATTAGTTTCATCCTGGCAAGGCTGGCAGCCAAGACAAGCTTGTTGGTTTACCTGTTCAAAGACCATAAAAAATTACACTTAAGATAAGGATCTGGAGAGTAAGAAAAGTTTCTTAGACAAAATGTTCTGAGCAAAGGAAAAGTACCGCAATAACGAGGGGAGCTGGAACATCCGTATTACAGGTTTCACATCCTCCAGGTATACTGAGAAAATAGTGCAACAGTCAGTAATATTCTTGTTGCTGGTATATAACAAAAAGAATGTTATTCAATGCTCTATGAAGTGATACCAGGACGGAAAGAAATTGTCATGGTTTTGCACAATAAACAGCAGAAGAACACAATCAAGTTCTAAGTGGGCAATTGGGTTCTAATCTGTTTGCTGTTCCAAAACCAAAATCAAACCTGACCTTTTTCGCTGAACATACAAAATCCAACAACAAACAGCTCTCTGCAACTCAACTTTCTTATACAAAAGGTAGATCAATAAATAAGACGTTTATTTTTTTTATATGACGTTCATTTGCTAAACTTTTTAATCCCATATTTCATATCCTCCTGTATCTTTGAAGAATAAATGTAAAAACGTAAAAGACAATGGGTAGTAAATCCAACTCTGTATCTTACATCTGAAAGTGTATGCACCATGTTATGGGCATACCTGTAATACACTCGGTAGTATCTCAGTGTCTGTGTGCGTGTGTTCCAATATGGAGTAGACTCACTTGAGAAGTCTTTTTAGCTAAACACTATTTCTTTCGAATTCTTAAAAGCACCACAATGAGTTATTTTCACCAACTGAAGCAAAACTGAAAATCGTCATAGCTAATCTGATGCGACAAGCCAAGTACACAGCTTTCTTTCCTCCTTTACATACTGTGGATGGTTGGGTCAGTGGGTTTGTTTGGCTTAATCATAAATCATAACCAAATTCAACACTTATTACAATTTCCTTGCAGTGATACTAATTATAAGTAATTGAGTATTACCACGACAACGACAACAACAACTCCTCCATTCCCAAAGATGTCGGGTTGGCTATATGAATCCTCAGTGACCATGTTGCTTAAGTATTACAGCAGAACCAAGAAATAGACCAACAAAATAGACATTCTTTCATTAAGATAACTCCTACTTTCATGCATAAAACTGTCTTTTGTACATTTTCTTCCTTTTTTTGTTGAGAAAAGCATCCTCGCATTCAAATACAACCTGATTCTGATTTATTCTCAATGAATAGAAATTTGAATCAATCACGTCCCATATATTCTTTTTCTAAAACTCAAAACCACTTGATCAATGATAGGTCATCACATACATTGTGATAAGGCTAATTTTTTTGTTAGTTGATGTAAATTTTGTATATCTTGACTGGAAAGAGCAGGTGCTTCAGTCAATCTTTTGAAGGCAGATGGCTTATGTTATAAACACTATTTGCCTTGGTTATAAGATCAGTACCCAGTTGCTGGGTGTTAATTTAAAAAAAAAATGATATGTCATCCCTGGACATACCAAAGTATAGGACTTTCAACCCCAATATAGCACATCCCTATCCCCTCACCTTAAATTGAAGGACTAGCTGAGACACATTACTATGTTGTTACCATGGTCAGCCTCCCAACGACATCATTATCAAACTTGAATAAGTTACCAAAAGCTATTACGGTTTTCATGTTAAACTCTGAATGATCTGAACCTTATAACTCTCTGATTACTCCCTTCTTCAGTTTTTTTTTTTTTTTTTTTTTTAGGGCAAGGGGAAATGAGGGAGGGGATTACAAGGTGGGGAACTGAACTCTTATCAAGAAGGTGAAAATTCAGGAAGCCAACCAACTAAGCTACTAAGATTCCCCTACTTCAGTTCTTTAAAAACAGGAGAAATAAAGGGAGGAAACATACTGTGCGGATCCTTGGTCCACAATTTCACTCCTCTCACTTAGCGCAGCTTGGAAGATGTCAGAAAGCACACTGTTTCCATCCAACTCAACATCATCCTTGCTGTTTATGTGTTCAAAATGAGTTTGATATGCTTCTGCATAAAGAAAAATTCTCAGTCAGCAGATTAAATTTCCATCTCCTTTCATAGTAAATGAAGAGTTCTATATACCTGTTGATCCACTTGATACCACTGAGGGGATATCCTGAAGGAGTTTCTCACACATTGTTGTACCCTGGAAATCAAGGAAAGTGTAATTCAAGAAGTTCAGTCTCTGAGATTCTTTCATCACTGAGAAACCAAATGAAGTGGTCCATGTGTTTAGCACGGTGGAAACAGCTGGCAAAACTAGCCTCTCAACTCCTAATTCCATGAGTTTCTGGAACAAATAACAAAATATCATTAGTTGAAACACAACCAGATCAGATAAATATATTCACACTATGTCAGCGCATGTTCATCATTAGCCTCTACCTGCACATTACAGACCCCCATATTTAAGACTACTTCATATGTTAAGCTTGGCAGTTAACAGTGGCTGACTCTGTGAGAAATTATAAGGTTTCATGTTTTTGTTTCAGTATCATGACAAAGAACCCAGACCCCACTTTGTGGGATTTTATTTGGTCGTTGTTGTATCATGACAAAGAAAGAATACCATAAAAATAGCCACAGCTATCAGGACCATTGCAATTCCCCTTGTGATATGCCCCATACAATCACTTATTCTTAGTAGATTTGAGGGCTTTTTGTTTAGATTGGTAAAAGAACTTGACTTCTTTGCTGTTAAACAAACTAGATGTAGCATAATTGTGCATTGTGTAACCCTAAGACTGACTAAAGGTTTTTCTCCTATAAATTGCATGTTTCTGATAAGGATAACTATCCGATGTCCCCAACCAGTCAACTCAAAACATAACCATGAAAATATTGATTATACAGCCCTGGCAAGGAAAGAAGCATATGACTAGAAACACAAAGAAGATTTCCTACAAATTATAGTTTTCATGAACATACCTGCCTAATTAAATAATTCTGGGCATCTTTTAAACACATCCATTAAGTACACTCTCTCAGTAATAACTATTCTGTCCCCTCCCAGAAGAAGAAAAGGCAAGGAAAAGGAAAGAAGGTATAGATGCAAACCTTTTCAAGCTCATTCATCAAGATGCGACACATTCCTAGTCGGCGGTACTGAAATCGTGTTGCCACAAGAGGAACCTCGGCTACCTTTTCTCCATAAATCCTTTGAAATGAGCAGGAAAATTGTCAGTTTACTTTCTAAAGAATACAAACATTGTTCAACTAATCTTTAAGACTAAGGAGATTTAAACTTGCTGGAAAATATTAATGGGTTGGGTCCAACCATATGCGGTGCCAGATGACCCACAAGCTCATTAATTATTCCTCCACGAGTCCACGTAAAACCCTAAAGCTAGCCAATATAAACACCATTATGGGTGTTTAAGAGGGATTGTCTTCCATGAGAAATAAAACGGCTAGGGTTTGGAGGAGTTCTCTGCATCTAGAGGATTCTAGACTGTGTACAAAGGGGATTCATCCACTTCGTGAGGATCCCCCGATGACAGGTGACATACGTCGTGGTTGATGCAAATCAACTTTGCCAAAGGAGAAATCTGTAAATCACCTAACTAGTATTTATATGTTAAATACTACAGTACTGAAATAGAAAGAAGAGAACTATACTTGAATGATATAAATAATGTAGAATGGTTATAGGATACCTTACAGTGGCTACTGAAATAACTTCATCATTTCTTTCCAAAAGCACAGTATAAAACCCCTGAAAATTTAAACGATTCAGCTCGGACCTGCAATTTCAGATTCCAACTTTTATCAGAGCCTAAATAATTAAAGCATATTTATACAAATCTCTGAAAGAAGTGTCTAGTGTCTAAGTAACTCAAGAGATAAATAATACATTTGCTTGGTAAACCCACAAGACAATCTGACATCTGTGAGAACCTAATAGCCATGCTCAAACATCAGCTAGGTACTACTACTTAGGAACTAATGTGGCTCCATATTCAAGTTGAGATATACCATGTCATCTATAGTTAAAAGTAATAAAGGCATTTTCAACTTACTTCTAATTGTGGTAGATCTAAAAGGCAATTAAATTCATGATTGGTGAGAAAAGCTCTACTCTAACCCTTATTTTTTTTCAGGAGCCTTACTCTAACCCTTTTTTTTCAGGAGCTTTACTCTAACCCTTATTGAGAGAGTGTGTCAGTTATGAAAGTGTCATATTAAAGGCATTATTTTAGTTTGCATAATTTTGTAGTTGAACACAAATATATGCACATAATTCAATAATGGTTACTCAAGAATTGCAGAAAAGCTGGAAATAACCATCTACTGAAGATAACATCTTCCACAAGATCTCTCCTTGTGTAAGGTTCTTTGACAGGCTCAAAACATTCATGCATCACATCCAGAGCGACACTAAGTTTGCTGTAAGTCTCCAGTATGGACTCATCATCAGCAGCACCAGACTCAAAATCATCAGCTTTTAAGAATTTCAACATAGTCCAAGTGAGGTTATCAACTCCCACCATAACTGGCTTTCCCAGAAGTTGGCGGATACCCAAACATATCTGCAACAGAAATTAAATTGTCTCAGAGAAAATGTTTCTTAAACATAAAATTCAATGGACAGAAAAAGAATAGTGGTGCATATTTTTATTCTTTCCTATAACTCAATTTGACTTTTATTTAGAGTAAGAAACTTTTGTCATCTGTAGCCAATCATTTATTTTAAAAAGTTGAACTTGATGTTTTTCATGCCTTAAACGTTTCCCCAGAATTGAGAATATGGGAAAATCAATAAAGAAAACTTTCTACGACCCAACTGGTCAACTGCATTCTACACTAGAGTAACTTTTCAATGAAACAATTGACAAGAAATGGCAACTGTACTCTTTACTCAAGATATCAATGCTTGGTATCCCAGTGTTAGGCAGGAAACAAAATACCTGTTCACATCTCTTGTTGCAAAACCAATCTCCTTCAGGATAATTATCCAGCTTTTGAACACCCTTATTTCTCACACATCGAACATGATCTGTACAAAATTGATCAACATCAGTAACTCAAAAGAGAGTAATATCCACAAATTCATAAAATTCTGTATGCCTAAGCATGAATAGCTACTTACACTTGTGCTCACACTGACAACAGATAAGTACACTGCTGTCTGTAAAGTGGTCTTTGTTTTTATCAAATCTGCTCTGGCCACACATTTCACAACGGCATGATGGGCAAAACCAGTCACCATCTGGGATCTCCTGTTTAAGCAATAGAATACAGTTGGTACCAAAACCAGGTGTAGAGATAATATGCAAACATGCTCTCCCCCTCTCACTGTCTAACCAATATAATTGAAATTTGGACCCAGAAGATGATAAAGCAATGAAGAAAATTTTTACCTTCATTCCAAGGCAACCAGAATGAAATGAAGATGGGCACTCATCACAGAGAAGTAATTCACCTCCATAATGGCACACAGAACACACGTAGTCGTTTGTGCCCAAATGACTGTCCTTCTTCAACGAACGTGGTCTACTATTCGTGCGTCTTACACTATTTTTGAGTTTCATCTGCAGTTGACACTCAAGAAGAGATCTTCCATCTTCCAAAAATATGTTTGCAGAAGGTCTGTGACAACTGCTTCCAGCATGCACCTCAAAGTTACTAATTCCATAAATTGTTTGGCAGCAACTGCATTTGATCCCTTCACGAGTGATCCGCCCTTCAGCCATTGGACGACCATCTTTTTTCCCACGATACTGCACTTTGGTACGGGGCAGAACTACATTATTGTCTATCAACCAAGATAGCACTGTTCGAGGTGTATGATGCAAGGAAGAAGAAATAGCTGCCTGCCGAGCTCTTTTGCTTGATCGCAGCACACGAGCTGAAGACTGAAATTCTATACAATCTGTTACTCCACTTAAAGATGTGGATTCATTTCCTTTCTTCAGCATGTTGCAGTCACCTGCGTATATCTCGTTTCTGTCACCATGATTACTCCTCTTCTTCCTTCTTATGCTGATTTCATGAACTTTGACTTTGTGAAGTTGAGCAGATTCTTTTGGAAGTGACGTGACAGAAAATGTCTTCGTAGATAACTCCTTACATGAATTCCTCGCAGGTGCTAAATTTCCCTGGAATTCCAGAGTTGATGGAGAAATTAATTCAAGTAACTGACCCTCAGCTTCCAACTGCTCCACACACCCTCTGCATGCTGTTAGAAGAGAATTAAAAACTTTTCCATTAGGAGAACGGTACCGCAATTCTCTTTTGTTTCCTTTCCAATGATAATATAATTTCCATTCTATTGCAACTAGGTGCTGCTTAGCTTTCAGGATCATATAACTCTTTGGCTCACGGTTCAAATTGCCATAGGTAGGATTGTCTGCTGAAAAACAATAATCAATTACAGCTTGAGGGTTGAATTCAGGATCAATGATCGGTCCTTGAGTAGGGGAGGGCTGTGCTTTTGCCAGCCAAGTAGACCGCTCTAGGTCATCAAGTGAACTATCATATGAAGTTCTATGGCCTTCTGCAAAAGTTTCTGACTTTTCCAATATCTTACAAACTTGACGAAGTGAGTAAAATATCCTTCCATCGGGAGCAATGTACCGCGTCGTAGTTTGGAAACTCTTTGCTAGCTCAATTTTCCATCCTAAAAACAACAAATGCTTCTTAAGTTTTTGTAACAGTGACCTATCGTTCAACATCTGATTCTCATTGTACTTAGAAATTGCATCAGGACAAAACTCAGCTATATCGTCCATAGTCTTCCATTCACGTCGCTTGCTCTTTCTAGAATCCATCTCATTGGAAGGCTCAAAGTCTGTGAAACTAAATCTTTCACCCTTAGTAATTGAGATAGTAGCAGAAATCTCATTTTTAGGGGGATGTAAAACAGACAAAGCAGTAGGTGATACAGATGGTTGTTCTTGTTGGCTTGGCGGAACTGAGCTAAACATAACATTACCACTCAGTGGAACATCCTCGGTCATTGGTGCAAAAACATCTGAAACAAGTTGCTTTTCAACAGGCTGAAGACATGACACATCCTGATCCATAGACAGCATTTCCCTACTATCGGAATTGCATATGGCTTCAATAAAGGGTACAATGGTCGAGTTATCAAAATATGTTTCAACATTCAGTATAGCCTGGAGAGCAGGTTTTGAAAATTCTAGCAATTGGCCTCCCTCTACAAAGTCCGGTGAAGAGTTCAACTCATAAAATATTTGCTTGACGCTTAACATGGTGTTGTCAAGCACAACTTCCTTGATCAAGATCCTCCAGATATCCCTCGAAGTAGATGTCCACTCCTTAAGATTTTCATAGCCATTCTTTTCCCGCACTTCATACCAAATTTGCTTCACCGAGACAAACAGGGGGTGCAGAGGCTCAATCTCCTCAATTATTTCAAGAAACATCCAGCTACCACGAGGCTTCCATTCTTCCGAAACCTCGTCCCAATCTTGAGTTATACGTAGACTAGCAACTTGAGCCTTCATTTCATCACCCATATCTGGAAAGAAAATTCTCCTGTCCTCAGCGCCATCTTCATGGTCAAAAATCACACCTTCCCACCAAGCATCCTGATAAAATAAATCAACACATTGTCCATAAGGTAGAGCCCATTTCCCAAATTGAATTGGAGGCGGCAAAGGCCTAATGATACCACGATAGGTAACTGGCACCTTATCAGCAGGAATAATCCCATCAACCATGGGAGAAACATTCACAGACTCTATCAAGTTGATGGAACCGTCATCACAAAGAAGGTGATCATACTGCACACGGCGAACCAAATAATCAGAAGCAATCACGGTAGCCAAATGCCATGAACCCAGGAATCCATTTTCCATGCTCCTAACCTGCATAAAAATCATAATAATGTTTCCAAAAATACATTTAAAAAATAAAAAAAAAATGTAAAAAAAACCCTGCCTCCTTCTAGACCCCCCGATGAACAAACAGTGGTAGGCGAAACCTAAAATTTTTAACTGGTAACTGAACAAAAATACAGAAAGCGAATTTTTTTGACAGGTAACTGAACAAAAATACAGAAAGCGCCCGTAAACTTATTAATCTTTTGACCACATTGATGCTGACGGTATATATGTACCAAAGAAAAACCCAAATAGGAAGAAAACAAAAGTCAGTTATCACTCATTTAGTAGTTTTTACTAGTTCAAGGCTTTTCACTACAGTAAAGAAAACCCGCATGCAATCACAATACAGCTTAATAACCATAGTGATATAGTTTGCCTAAAATTTAAGGGAATGTGCCGGCAAAAACAATCTAAGAAAAAAGGTTATGAAACAAATTTCAAACCCGAAATAAAAGAAATCCAAAACCCAGAACGAATACATGAAAAAGAAGCATACCTCGACTTTTTCATCAACTTGGAGTTTGGGAGGAGTTTTGATGTTGATGGGTTCTTCAATTATGGCCATTGACAGAGTTATGCAGGCAATGGGTGTCAAAACATAACTTCAAATCACCGGTCTAATTTCACAATGTCTGCCTCTACTAATTCTTGTGTCAAAGACTGCTCCTTTTTTACGTACCTCTTTATTAGCCACGCCAATGCTTCTTCAATTTCTCCTCTTCCTTTCCTCCACAATTCTCTCTTTGCGCCTCCAGAGACGATACTAAGGTTTTCTCCCCCTCTGATCTTCGCTTTCCTTCGTGTTTTGTGTGTAAAAAATTTCACGTCTAAGGGCTGCAATATTGATGGGCTTTTTAGCTTTTAAATTAATTAACAAGAATTAACCTAAATCACTTCAATATCTATAAATATATATAGTATAATTTATCTATATAATTAAATAATGTGAATATTACTATCTATTTTTGGGGTGAGAATTTGGGTTCTACCCGTTCGTACTCTGTTAATATAGAGTTAATCCACTATATGAAGTCTACGTGGAACTTATTTAGTGGAACCAGCAGCTCACAAGCTCCATGCATGAGCTAATATTTTATTCAGTTTTACTTTACCCTTTTTAGTATGTTAATAAAGTTTCATATTATGGTAGAATATGATAATATTCTACGATAATAGCAAGGTGGGTAGTTCTTGGAGGGAAGGATGTTGGGGGTCTATTTGGAAACAGCCTCTTTACTTTAGGGTAGGGGTAAGGTCTGCGTACACACTACCTTCCTCAGACCCCACTAAATGGGATTATACTGGGTTGTTGTTGTTGTATTATCGTAGAAATACCTTTAACTCATCAAGTTAGATTATTTACTTTATAATAAAGGAGGAAGGACAGAGACCATTTTTGCCTTATTAGGTCCTCATTGACTAACATCATGATATCATCATATCATGGTACTATACTATGAGTGTGAAGCTTAAAGTTGAAAATTAAAGGAAATATATATAATCTACCCATGATCAAATCCATTTTACTGTTGAACAAAGATTTTACGATTAAGGGTCAGATTTACCTTTCTACTATCATAAATATACCTTATTTATCGTCCGTTTACATTTTCTATTAAAAATATCTTTACCGTTATATTTTAGGGTCATATTTATCCTTACACGTTAAAAAATATATCCTTTCTTTTAAAATCCGGCAAAGGGCCAAATATATCCTTCTGCTTTCAAATATTGTTTACTTGTACCCTTTATTATACTATTAAATTTTTTAAAGAATTTTCTTTTAAACATACTCGATGACTAGAAGACGGCTATCAATCGCGACACAACTTCACTATAAAAATTTTAAAATTAAAAAAAGCTGGAAAAAATGAAAATAGGGGTCGAGGGTATGCCCTTTAGGGATTCTTACAAATGCGACGGATGGCCTAAATACCGGGATTTTTATGCCCGTTGAAGTCTTACAATTTTATCATGCCTATTGAGGTCTTACAGTTTGTCATGCGTGTTGAGGTCTTACAATTTATAGAATATATTTGGTTGTGTTGAGGTTGGCCATTAGGGTCTTACAATTTCGAATAGTTTTAACTACAAAACTATAATTATATATTTAGTGACGCAATACTTTTTTTGTAGATAAAAGGTGGTCTTTAGTGACAAAATTACGATTTTTTAACTACAAAACACATATAGCTTAAGAGACATTTGACGTCGTCACTAATTAAACTAAATTTTTAGAGACGAGGTAGTTTCATCGACATTAATGCACCTTTTAATGACGAAACCATATTATTAAGTACGATTTCTTGGTTCATTTTATGACAAATAAATTTGTCATAAATATTACGTATTTGGGGACGAAAAAGAATTTCATACTTAATACTTTATTATTTGGCGACAAAACACAGAGTTGTCTTTATATGTTATTAATGACGGTGTTTTAGAGACGAAAGATTGGCAAATTACATCTCAAAAAATCTTTGGCGACGAAAAGTGAATCATAGGTGACAAAATAATTCATCGTTGATAATCAAATTTGTTATAGTGAAGTTGTGTCAGGATTGATAGCCGTCTTCTAGTCATCGAGTATGTTTAAGCAATTTTTTTAAATTTTACAAAAAAGAAAATTCTTTAAAAAATTTAATAGTATAATGAAGGGTAAAAGTAAACAATATTTGAAAGCAGAAGGGTATATTTGGCCCTTTGCCGGATTTTTAAAAGAAAGGATGTAGTTTTTTAACGTGTAAGGATAAATATGACCCTAAAATATAACGGTAGGGATATTTTTGATAGAAAATGTAAACGGAGGATAAATAAGGCCTATTTATGATAGTAGAGGGACAAATCAGACCCTTAACCGAAGATTTTATTTTGCACACCAAACATTTCAAAAGCGTGTCAAAAACATATATTTTTTATTACGTGTCACTCGCGTATTTTTCACACATAAGAAGCGAGTGAACGATCAAAATTTTCTGTCTAAAAGCATTTTGACAGTCTTGTCCAGCTTTTTCATTTTTCCAAATCCTTTTCTTTATTTTTTAGAATAAAAAATCCACTATTCTTTTCCATCTTCTTCCATTATTGCTGCATTTCTTCTTATGCTACCATACATATCACCAAATATATTTGCCAAGATTTAGAGGAGGAAAAAAAAACTATGGATTCAACATCGTCGAAGCAATGTAACAGCCATATCCAATTGGGGTTTTAAAAATTATTTAAGTGTGCTAGAGTTAAAAATTTATCACAAGTTGTGTGAAAGATGGGTGGAAAATTCAAAAAATACCATTGTTGAGCTTGAAAAAGCTTGAAAATTCAACTGGATCTTGTTAATTTTGGATTTTTGAATTGAACTTGTAACTCGATTTTGATTGACTAGTTAAAGTTACTTGGCAATCTCTTACAATTTGTAATAGAATGTTGAAATCCAATTAAGATGCTACTTGATAATTTCTTCCTGTTTGTGACTCGATCCAAAAGGAATAGTAATTACAAAAGTTTTAAATGTTCTTTTATTCATCTTTGATTCTAAGTTATTGTATTTTTATTTTTTTGGTCTTGCTAGAAATTTTTCTCAAGAACAATGATAATGGAAGACAAGGTGGGGAAGATGAAGAAGGGGGTATATATGTAATTTTAAGTATATTTTTATTTTTTAAAATTAATGACAAATGTCACGAGCATATTGGTGCGTGATACACATACATTTTATGAAACTAGTGTGCAATTGACACACTTTTGAAAGGTTTGGTGTGTAAAATAAAACTCGTATTCAACAAGTTTGTAAGAGGAATTTGGTCCTAAGTTTGATGGGTAGATTACGTATTTTACCAAAATTAAAATTATTTTACCCTTTAAACTCAATCTTATTCTTATAAGGGTTCTAATACAAAGGAATAGTTTCAATTAAAATAGAATACAAATAGTAAATTGCCCCTTTGTAAACAATAAAGTAGATACATCATATTAGGACCAACTCAAATTTTGTGATACTTAAATTTTAAATTTGGTGTAACAACTAAATTTCGCTTCTGAAAAGTAATAATCAAGACAAGAAATATAGCGACAAATATTATATTTAATTTCAAGTGATGGGGTTACAATCTCTAAAATATCTTTAAATCTAAAGAGATGTAGTCCCCTCGTTCTTCTCCTCACGGATGATGGTTCAAGAGCTTGATCTTAAACTTGACGGATTTCAGATTTGTAGTACGTCACGAACAATTTGAAGCTCGTCACAAACAAAGATTTGGTGTTGGGTTATCACGAACGGAAGATTTAAAGCCGCCCGCCAATGACTTGAGTTCGCCTTTGGAATTTGACCACAGACGACGATTGCACATATAGATGGAGATCTTGATGCTATTCTTCAGAGCTTCTTTAGCCTTTCCTTCTGCTTACTTGCTTGTCCCTTAGGCTTCTCCTTTGACTCCTTTATATAGGTATGGGGTGGAGTAATCTCCAAGAAAACCCTAATGGATAATTAGGCTTGAGGCTTATGGGCCGACCGATTTGATAGAAGATCAATTGAGGGGTTAGCCTAATAATATATTAGACGTTTATTTAAATTAATTGAATTTAAATAACAAACCCAATTATACTAGTCCATGTTACTTAATTGGACCAATATGTATTTAATTTGAGGTAAAATTCAAATTTCTTATGGCTTTAAATTTGATAAAATTTTAATTGTCTACAAATGCCCCCTACTTCAAGATTTGTCGAAGTGTAGGCTTGCTGAAACAAATGACGAGACTTGAAGTACCAACGAACGTTGATATTTTTGTTTTTATACCGGTCAAATCTAAACTTTCATCCAGTTGCACATTTATGTTAAGTGCTAAACACAAACTTCAAGCAAAAATTAACCTTTCAATATTTCGATCCTCGAACACATGCGTGAAATGTAATTTGGTTTGATTACAAACTGTAGAGATGAAAAGTTCTTGCAAATTACAGACAACTTTCCATGTTTGTCAAACCTAGGTATATTTCCCTTTTTACCAAAAGCAAAAAAGGAAACATATTTCTAGACCTTGTAAGGAAAAGGTAACATTTTTATTTGTCTTCCAGGATGCTAACCTTTTAATGTGTTCACTTATAACTCATACTTTGTTAGATCCTTTTCCAAACTTGACATGTATTGTGTAAGATTCATCATTAATTTTGCCATAACTTTTATTGTATTTTAGGATAGAAACAACTCCGCAAATTTAATTCACGCCAATTTAAGCAGCCATCCTTTGGTGTATGCTTTCACGGTGCAAAATTCTTGGAGAGAAGTTGTCTGCCATCTTTGTACACTTGCGAAAAAGAATTCATATTTTGCTGTAGGAGACTTCAAATCATAAGTCGTTTATGACTTAAGCATATAAAAAAATCAGCATGAATCTCCTTTTGCATCAGCTGGAATTAATTTTCAAAGGCAATATACATGTCTAGCCCGTGTTGATCTCACGGCTTTTTGTACTCTCGATAAAAGATTCATATCTTGAGATCGAAGAGTCCAAACCGTGAGCCGCTTGATTCTTCCGATTCTAGATTCAAAGAAATCCAACATATCAAGCATTAGGATCCATATTCCTTATGTATTATCTGGAATTATATTTTGTAGTTGGTATACACGCCTAGCATGTTGATCTCACAGCTCTGCGTACTTTCTGCGAAAAAAATCGTATCTCGAGATAGGAGCGTCCAAATCACAAGCCATTTGAGGCGATAAAAATTAGACTCCTGGAGGTACAATATATATAGAAATCACAGTCAGGATGTCCCTAGGTTTTTGTTAGATAATTTCTGAATCTGGAATACGAGTTCAGACATACTTGCTCGATTTTCAGCTTTGCATGCTCTTGCTAAAAAAAATACATATCTCAATATAGGAGCATCCAAAGTATCATCTATTTATACCGTTAGTAAGAAGACTCGATGAGATAGAACATCTATTAATGTCGAAGCTCCAGCCATTTTGATCCAGACGCAACAAATCTTTGATCAATCAAGCGCCCGAATCGAGAGGATTGTTCAGGCAACATACTTCTTTTTTCCTTTTTTTTTTTGCAGGCTCATAGATGATATACATGGCCGAGTTCTCCCATACGCATCATGAGAAGAATTGGATGATCACCACTACTTTTTTTGTAGGTTCATGAAGGTACCATTCATTGAGATTTGACGGAGAAGTGCACGTCACAATACTTTTTTTATTCCTTGTAAGATGTAGCAAAGGCCGCAATCATACCTTGGATCCACATTTCGATGCCAGAAGATTCGCTAAGACGGTCTTTGCAATTGAGGCTTAAACTCCTCCAGCTATTGATAAAGTTAATAATTGGCTCTTCATTCCCTTGAAGAGCATTTGTAAGTCCAACCATGCTCACAATGCGCCTTGTGTTGTAAAAACAAATAAGAAATTCTTGCTCCAGTTGCTCCCAACTATCGATTGAACCAGGTTCAAGATCTATGTACCAATTGAAAGCAGTTTTCTTAAGAGATCAAAAAAACTGCTTGACAAGGTGATCGCCATAAGTTCCAGCATTAATGCATGTTTCGACAAAGTGTGCAACATGTTGCTTCGGATTTCCTTTATCATCAAGTTGTTGAAACTTAGGTGGTTGATATCCGCTTGGCATCTTCAAGTTATCAATCCTTGGTGTGTACGGCTTTGCGTATGTAAGGAAAGATTTGGGCGAAGTCTCAATTTTATCCTTGATAACCTCTATGATGAATTCCTTCAATTGCTCAACATGAATATGCCTATGAGAAGAAACTTGGATCTCTTTGGTCATTGTTGTTAGCTTTGTAGGGGAATCCCCTTTCTCTTGAATTTTTGGAAGCTTCATAGGTGTTTGGCTTGATTCTTCCTCTGTCATACTCTCTACCTTATTCATCAACTTGGAAAGTTTGTCATCTTGATTTTGCATGTACTTTGTCAGACCTTCAACTGCTTTTATCAAATTTGTAAGTTGTTCTTCTATGGTAGAAGCTTCAATCATCATTGTTTGCATGACCACCGCAGATGACGAAGAATGATATGGATCATCACTTGTATAGAGAGCATATTGTGGAGTGACAAGAGGAGATATTAGAGCAAATTCGCTGCTCAACACTGTTGACATCCAATTTTGACCCTCCTATCTTCCAGATATTTCTTTAAGTTTCTAATATCACTAATAATATAAGAATGGTTATTTTACCATTTTTGGCAAACTAGACCTAATTACTACTTTTATTGTTATTTATTTAATATCACTATTATTAGTATTATTAATACTACTACTACTACTACTACTACTACTACTACTACTACTACTACTACTACTACTACTACTACTACTATTATTATTATTAATGATATTGCTTTCATCTTTATCATTCATACCTTAATCGTATTTATTGTTAACTTTTAAATTATGAAATTTTATTTAATAAATCTTGCCATATCTTACGATTAATATTTATTTGAACATTAGTAATCATGATTAGGTATAATAAATTAGTTACCTCTTTTTTATAATTAATTATTAGAAGCTCAAAGAATTTAGAAAGAAGAAAGAAAATTTGGCCTAATTAGTAGCTCAATACTTTTCACTAATTGTACCAGTCCAAATTACTCCAAACATGACAACCTAAGTAAATTCTTAAAAGAGTCCAAATAATATTAGCCTATATCTCAATTATTTTCTAGATTCTTCCACTAAAATATCTTTCTTTTGGATTTGAAAAGTTTCACTTAATTATAATGAATATTCTCTTCAAATTCCAACACTAAACTTTGACTAAATCAAAAGTTTTACCAATTTTCTCTCCCTTCACGTGAACAAATCTACTTCACCCACAAATCTTGGCTATTCAAAAAAGTTTGTCATTTTGTCTCAATTTTTATCTTTTCCCTAAAAGTTTCACTACCTTTCTCTCTCATCTCTTTTCCTATACGCCTCTCCACCTCTTACTTCTCTCATCTAACTTTCAAACTTCATCTGCTATAGACAAAGTGTGTCCATCTATTTTGGTAAAAGTCATCCTTCTCTCTCCCTCTGTTACCTTATGTGTAGTAGCAGAAAGTAATTTTAGCTTCATCTCTATTTTGATGAAAATTGTGACTTCCCTCAACCTGAACTAGAAAAGGTGCTCCTCATTTTTGTGAAAGTCTCCTGAATCACTTCATCACCATTTGTAGCAAGGTAAGTCACGGGAGGCTTGAAATCTGCTCTTTTTTTTTTAATTCAAAATATTTTCCTTTGGTAGTAAGTTTTTTTTCATCTCTCCTCTGTAATCTCATAGGATTTTTGACCGTTGGTGAATGTCTATTTTGACTCAATTTCGAAATCCCGCCCAAACCAAGAACCCTAGATTTTCACCTATAAAAATCAGCATTTGGAACCCATCTAGGACATGCTGGAGGCCGCTCCTTTACCCCCTACTAAACCAAGCCTTGGCCACCACTTTCCCCCTTAAGCTCTCTGCTTTTAGTTCTCTTAAAATAATTTTTGTTTGGCATTAGACAATGGTAAAATTTCATAACTTTTCCAATTGTATGTGAGTTAATGAGTTCGTGGGAATAGTCTTGACAAGCACCTCGGTTCACTGCCTTGATAAAGGTCAGCACTTTCTCCCTTTTCTTTATTTTAAGTGCTTAACTATGATTAAATATAGGAGAGAATATGGCTAGGCAGAATCGTTTGTCATGTACTGTTTGTTGCCCAACTTTTTCGTTTCTTTTAAAAATGAATTGTTATCGACTAGTGATATATATAATTGTTACTGTGACCACTACACATGAATGACTAAAGGTATTGGTACTTTAGTTTTACCATATATTCGCTGGATTTATAGTGACTAATGTAATTATCAATGTTCATATTGTAGGAATATCTTGCCATTTATGACAGATTGTAAAAGAATGAAGTTATAATTCGTATTCTATTTCATTTAGTGGTAACTGTATTGAACTATCACATAAGTCCTTTCACATGAAAATATTAGGAAATATCTAAGTATTTCGTCTCTTGTTTATCAATTTTCTTATTAGTTTAATGTACAGAAAGTTGTATTCTTTGGAATGTTACAAGATATTTCAAGACAATGTTACTGTTTAGTAGTTCATGTGCTAAACAACAAGACAACTTAACTACTTTAGTTATTAGTTTATTTGGTTGTTGAATAGAAAATACTATGTCAAGAAATTTTGTTATTTAGCTTACTAAGATGTCTAATTAGAAACTCACGCTTAAGGGGTATGCTTCGTTGTGAAATACAAGAAGCTCTTCACTGTTTCTCATGACTGATCCGTGCGCGTGTCCTCCTATCTGTAGCATTGATGTTGTCTTTATTACATGTAGTATGATTGCCTTAAGTATTAATGGTAAAAGTAAAACCTGTTAGCATGTGTTTGTTGAACAGAGTATGGTTTTTGCTGCTGTATATGTACTTTTAATACTCAAGTTTAACTTTTGTTAATGACTTTAAAGAAGTATAAATTCCACTCTGTTTGATAGGCTGATCTAAAGGAAAAAAAAAACTTCAAAAAGGGCACTTAGAGTGCTGTTTTAAAGTAGAATTGCTTGTAGTATACTACTGACTCATTCTAGTTCATGGAATATTTCTGATTTAAGGAGATAATTGTCATTCTTGACTTGTATGTTTTGTCGTCACATATAATAAGAATTCAGTTTTCCTCTAATTCTCTTTTCTCCTTTTCTTTGCATATACACCTGGAGCAAAAATGGAATCTCACTCGAGACTCAACACTACCCAAGCATGGAGTCATCATATACTATATTCCTTGGACGCACCTGATAACTAAAAAAAAAAAAACAAGCGAAACGCTTGGAGACGCCTATGGCGTTTTTATTCTTCGTTTATTATGTGTTTCATTTATTGTTATGATTGTGACTAACTTGTGTTTTGAAATTTATCTAAATGTGAATTTTGTTAAAACTCATGTTTAATGTAAATTTAACAATGGCAACACAAGTACCAATTATAAGATTTTTATATGTTATTTAACTAGCTCTATCACAATTTCTTTATATATAAACACGCTAATGTAAAGTAGTATTGCAAATCAGCCTTTTAGGTAATAATTTTAAAATCAATTTCCTAATGTCATCACGTTTAATAGATTTTGAGTCCGAAATTGATAGTCAGGCATTTTGGACCACACAAAGAAATTGCTCCTTTTTACGATGTATTTAAAACTCCTCCTACTAAGCCTAGACTCACAATCCAAGAAGAATATCCATGCCACATAGTTAGCTGATTTGTTATCTTATTCGACTGTTTTTTAATCTTATATAGTCAAAGTCATTTAGTACTTAACTATGAATTATTTTTTAATACGTGTAATACATGTATAATTTACTATTAACCTAAGTTTGGCTGGTTAACCGTAGTTAATGGATCACATAGGGTGCCTTGATAACCTTCCCTATAAGATTAACTAGAACCCTTACCCATAATCTCAAGGTTAAAAAGACCATAAAAACAGAACAAACTTAAGCATTACTTAATTAAAATTGGTGTCCTAATTCACCCTTATATAATTAGGTGGCGACTCTCTTCTATTAATAAACCTTCAGAATTAACCAATATGTTATACTCTAGTTTGACCCGTGTTAAAACGGGGTATAACAAACACACCATCTCTTCTCTGTGTGAAAGGATTATAGGACCGATGATGATATTGTTTTGAAAGTCTAAATCGTGCCAAAGTTCGTTCGACCACCTCAGTGATGTTATTCCGTTCTCCTAGCATGTACGAAGAGGATCTCACTTCTTTTGGAGAAGATGAACCAAAAACATGAGTTAAGGACGACACTTCCAGCACTTGTTGTCCTAGTATTTCAGCTTTGCTTCTTTTGATTTGGCCAACAATCTCCATGGCAACTTCCAATCCGGTTTGGAGTCAGCATCCTCAGCAACGTCGAATTTGGGATTGACCTTCGTTATGTCCATCTTGGTGTTCTTGAACTTCGAAGAGAAGAGATGAGAGGTAGAGATGGTCCCACTAGGCGTGCTAAAATTTGTAACAACTAAATTTCGCTCCTGAAAAATAATAATCAAGATAAGAAATATAGCGACAAATATTATATGTAATTTCAAGTGATGGGGTTACGATCTCTAAAATATCTCTAAATCTAAAGAGATGTAGTCCCCTGATTCTTCTTCTCACGGATGATGGTTCAAGAGCTTGAAAGCTTGATCTTAAACTTGACGGATTTCAGATTTGTAGTACGTCACGAACAATTTGAAGCTCGTCATGAACCAGGATTTGGTGTTGGGTTATCACGAACGGAAGATTTGAAGCCTTGAGTTCGCCTTTGGAATTTGACCACATACGACGATTGCAGATATGGATGGAGACCTTGATGTTATTTTTCAGAGCTTCTTTAGTATTTCCTTCTGCTTACTTGCTTGTCCCTTAGACTTCTCCTTTGACCCCTTTATATAGGTTTGGGGTGGAGTAATCTCCAAGAAAACCTTAATGGACCATTGGGTTTGAGGCTTATGGGCCGACCCATTTGATAGAAGACCAATTGACGGGCTAGCCAAAAAATATATTAGACATTTGTTTAAATCAATTTAATTGAATTTAAATAACAAACCAAATTATACCAGTCCATGTTACTTAATTAATTGAACCAATATATATTTAATTTGTGGTCAAATCTAAATTTCTTATGGGTTTAGGAAATCATGAAAGATTTAGGAACATCATTCAATTAGCTTAATCAACATGATAAATGTGAGCGTAAGTGTAGAAATTAGTATCACTCAATTAACAGTGCAGTAGTATATACCACATATAGTTACCAACACAGATTAATATAAGGAGTTAAAAAGACGTGGATCATAGTAACATAATTTCAGAAATGGAACTCAATAATCATTATATGATATTAATGTAAACAACCACATAGGAATAAACACAACAATGAACAAAAAGTATCAATGAAGAGCAAGACAAACAGCAGAACACAATAAGAGTCACATGTATACTGATGAGCATCACGAAGTAATTAACATCAAACAATAGAACGACATGATAATACATGAACAACTGAGTAATTAAAGTGGTGCCAGTTCTTTATTGATCTTCTTCAAAGCAGCAAACCAGATAGTCTCCCTTAACAGCATGAGCCAAAGTTTGCAATCAATTCTCAGTAATTGAACTGAAAAATAAAGAAAAGGAAATCAGAGGGATTCTTTTAGTATTTAAGCAGATAAGTATTTAATCAATTCTCGGTTATTTCGTCTAGATTTGAGCCGTCCAGAGGTTATTTCACGCGAGGTCATTTTGAGTATCGGTTTCGCTTCGTCAAGGTAAGTATCTTGCCTAACTTTGTACGGGAGAACTACCCCTTAGGATTTGAGTCGTTTGTGCTATTTGTCTAATGTGAAAGCCATGTGATGAGTACGTACTCAGACTTATATATGAAAATTCTATTGGTTTAAACACTTAGGCATCTTTTATGTATTTAATTGAAAATTTGTTGGCACATTGTTATATCTCGAGCTTCTTGGAAATAAAAATCAACTATACTCGCAAGTTATAGTACATCATATGAGTCTATTCAAGATCTCAAATTATAGAACGGAATGCAAGAATTCAAAATGATCGATCGGGTCGTTACACTTGATCTAGATCGCGAGCCTTCCACTTTCCTTTGAACCTCTTTATTCTACAACTAATTCCCTCTAGGTCCATTAAAATTATCCTTCGAGACCCCTAATATTCAATACTTATATGTACATTTCAGATAGCAAATCAAACATATTCATGCAGCTACAAAACTAAATAATCATTTCATTAATCACGGTCATTACTTAAACCATTGGGATAACTGGTAAACCAACTAAGATACACTCCTTTAACACTAAATAACATCATATGAACAATATAACTAATATAAACACATTTCACTTATTCAATGTACATACGCATTACAAATATGTCCCCTCTATAATTTGAATCGGATATGTGTAAAAGGGATCAGCCAATCAGAGATCTGAAAAAATATCCTCCATCCAAATACGTAGCCGCAAAACCAACCTACTCCCCTTTAAACACTCGTAAAATGATAAAATTTAATTTCAAATAAAATAAAATTCTTCAATATATATATACACTCGAATGAGATGTGCCTTATCCCACTTCCAAAAATGCCCATGCGCATTCTTTTATTATTATATACTATAAAAGAAGCCTTATATGTTTTTTTATAGCATTTGGTTAATATAATAATTAGGTATTAGATGGAATAAAACTAGAGAAAGTTAAATATTCCCTTGAACTTGGAGTTTATATTACATGCTTTAGCTAAACAAGTTAAATCCATCTTGAAGACTTGAACCAGCTAGATGACTTCGATTTATAATTCTAGTCTACAAAGTTGAGCTTTGAAACTTCCTACGTTAATAATTTTGTATCACTTTTTTTTTTTCCACAAAATTTTCCACTCCGTATCATAAATTGTCAAAAATAAATAACCTAAACAAGTTTCAATCGTTATCCGCTTTAATTTTTATTATTTTCCGATCTCAATTATCGAGCTACTTTTATTCATTTATGCTACAAATATTTACATTGAGTTGATGACTGAAAAAGAAAGAGTTCGCTAATAATTTAAAAAAAAATAGTAAACGAGGGTTGACTTATTATCTTTTGTAGTACTGTGAGAGACTTGTCAGTTTGTAAGTTGTGGACGTGGAGAGAAACTAACGTGGAAATATAGCTGCATGATCCTTCCCTTTTCACTTTCTCTTATCCTTTCATCTCGTTTTTCATTCTTCTTTTGGTAAGAAAAGATGAGTATGAACAGTGGAGGAATTAAGTAGAGTGAAGGATTAACTCTCCTTCTTGGAGAAATTACATTATATGAATGATCTTATGTGAGTTGTTGAATCCCCTGGTAAAACTTTTCGATTCCACCATTGCCCGTGAACCCATGAAAACAAGAAGGATCTAAACCATATGGGATGCTTATATAGATCTTTGAAGCAATCAGTGTTTACCTGTAAAACGGTATAGTTAAATTTGTAATAAGGTTTATAGACACGCGGACTATTAAATATAATCCAAAAATATAAAATAATTAAGAACATATATAAATTAATTAAATAAATTTGAAGACAGTACAAGCCTGACTATGGACTTAGCTTCTTCGATGGCAATAATAAGAACAATATGAAGAAGAAAAAAAAAATAGTAAAATATATTAAGAGCAGATTTTGGCTTTTGTGAACAGAATGTTGCGTATCCTACGTACAATGAATGTGAATTCTCCTATTTATAGATCTGCTTAGGGAACATTATCCTCAAATAAAGTGCTTCTTTAGCACGAATAAGACCCCTCTTAATGGCTGAATAACAGTTGGGTATTAATGAGAAGATCATTTGTAACGACTGCTCATTGAATGTTGTATTTCCCAATCGATAGCTTCCTTTCAAATCTTCGTCCTTGGTTTTACTATCCTCGGAACTTACCCACCACCGGTCACATATTCATAACTGGTGCCAGCTATTTGTTGCCTCATATCTTACATGTCTTTGCTTCCACGTGTCAATTAGCCGAGCATCCAAGTGTCGCTTATTAATTTTATCCCATACAGATAGTCCTGCTACTTTCCGGTGACAACATTTTGGTTTAACCAGAAAGTAGATAAGACATCTTTCCTTGGCGAAAAAGTTTCTGAACTGTTCCTTACACTGAAAAGGATGCATCTAACTTTGTATAATTTTATAATTTCACTTTGTTGTTCAAGGCAAGTAGCCACACTTTTCTTTTTCTTCTCGTTTTTCTTTAATTTGTTAGATTAGGTTAGTTCACATTTTAGTTTCTGAGTGCCTGATGTGCATAAGGACACGGTAAATTGAGTAGGGACAAGTAGGTGAAAATTTTGAATAAATATTGCACAAAAAATTGAAACCCTAACCTAGTGCCTAAAACAAGCACCCTCCACGAACCGCGGTCACTTTAGTGCGGTCCGCGTAGCTGTGATGTGGTCCGTGATACCATTTTGTGTAGACCACAGTGTTCAAGTGACTGGAGGTTAACCTGTGCCCAACGTGGCCGTATTGCACTTTATGTGATCCGCGCTAGCCCACCATGGCCGCGATCCCATTCTATGAGGACCGCGGTGCGATGATTCAGAGAGGTAGTTTTCGGGCCTTTGCCCCAATGCGGACCGCGGTCACCTTTGTGCGGTCTGCGGTGCAACCAATACGGCTGCACTCCTTTTTGTGCGGGTTGCGGTGTAGTAGTTTGTGACATGTTTTGCTATTTTGATCTGTTGTTCTACAATTCAGTTCCATCATCCGTTTCACTGCATGTGCTTAGACTAATAATGTTAGATACGTGTGTTTGCAGATAATGGTTAAAAAACAAGGTGGAAAAGGATCACAACAACCCGGGAGAGGTGGTTCCTCCCGAGGGAAGCAAAAGATGATAAAACTCACTCCCCAAGTTTAGGAAAGTACAAAAACAGATTGAGAAAAGCGATAAAAGCTCTTGACAAAGCTGCTTCTCATTCATCCAAGAGTGAGTATGCGCCTTCACAGTATGTCTCCTCAGATTCTTTACCCTCACATGTCCCTAACTGGTCCGGGAGATTTAGACAGACTGATGACTCCTCTCCATCTTCACCCACTGCCCAAGCTCCAGAGTGTATATCTTCTGAGTCGTTTAAGGGATCAGCAGCCGACAGTGGTGAGTACTCCACCTCTCTCACAGCTTCATTATTCGGAGAGCGTGCAGGCAGAGATTATGAGGGTGGTAATGGTAGTGATGAGGAGGTGCCTTAAAGTGGTGTGCCTCATGTTGGGGGTATTTCCCGGACCAGAGATCCTGTAGAGTGGGCGGATAGATTTTATAAGCCATGTGGCATTCCACAAGTTTAGGGAATGGTGGCATGTGCAAAAGTTGATTTTAGAGAGGAGCTTCATTGACAGAGATCTCCTATCCTTAAACCCTCATATGCATTGACAATTTCAGACTCGAATAGGGTGGGAGCACTTTATGGATTAGTGTGTGAATGCCAACGAACACATGGTGAAAGAGTTTTATAGCAATGTTGCCCACATCTTGAAGGGCACCAAAGTGACCAAGGTTCGAAACAAGAATGTGGTGTTCACCGTAAAGGCACTCAATGACTACCTGGTGTGAGCACGTGATTTTTACCCTACATATGAGTTATTCCCATAAAATTCAAAATAAATAATTTTCCTTATTTTTACAATTTGTGTATTAATTAGTTGCATGAAAATTCATATAAAAAATACAAAAAATATATATTTGCATTTAGGAATTTAATTTCATATTTTAGTACTAATTAGTATCAATTTATTTTAGAACAAAATGTCAAGAAAATAACAAAAATGGTACATCTTGCATTTTTAGTTTAAATATGTTTTAGTTTGCATTTTTATTAATGGATAGGAAATAGATTTTAGTGTCAATTTATTTTTTTTAAAAGCATTTTAATAAAATTAGAAAATATAAAAATACAAAAGAAAAACAAAAATAACTAAGAACAATTACAAAATAAATAAAATAAGTGGGTTGTCTTAGTAAGAGACTCGAATTGGGCCATTTTTCCTTAATTTTCCCTAGCCCAAATAACCAAAAGCCCAAACCTCCATTACCCTTAACCCAAAGAGACTTGAGCTTCTTCTTGCTGAAGAGAAAAAAAACGAAAAAACCCTAATCACAAAACTATGTAGTTGCTGCCGCTGCTCATCTCCTCCACGACCAAACTCGCCGGACCACACATCTTCAGCCCGTCATCTCTAGCCAAGGATGACCAGCTATTTCTCCAGTGACCAGAAGCGGACAAAACGAGCCCCATCCCTTCTGAACTTTATCTTCAGTCACACAATTCACCGGAACACGCACACACACAGTCACATACAAAAACAAACACGGGACATAAATTAAAAGAGGTCGACCTCGAGTTCGCCGACGAGTTTCAGTCCACCGGGTCCTGTTCGATTTTCTGTTACGATTTATTCAATCCAATTTCAGTAGCTGTAGTCTTGTTTTGCTGTTGCCGTCTCTTATGTGTACTGCTCGGAGGAAATTTTTAATCGGAAAGCTTGACTAAAGGTCTGATTCTTACTCTACTTCCTGAATGTTTATATGTGATTTTGCTTAATGAAGTCTTGGTATTGGTTTGCTCTCTTCTATTTAAGTTTTAGTGTGTTAGAATGTGTATTGGCTAAGATGAATTTATTAATACAATGGCAATTCAATTCTTGATTAAGAGATACTGCCAGAAGAGGTTGAGGCAGAATTGAAAGAGGCATCCATGATTTCCACGGGTATTGAAGTTAGTGATCATGATTTGAAAGAATTCATTGCTGTAGTTAAAAAATGGCTTTACGAAGCCAGAAGTTCTAGTTGTTCTAGGTATGACCTTTAAATAAAATAATGAGACGAGCCTCGCCAAATAAAAAATACACAATTGCGGGGCCCTCAAATTAATTGTAATAAAACTTAGACTCGGGAAGACCGTTTAGTGAATTTCACGGTTTTTTCCCAAAATTAACACCACGATAGACTCTTTAGGCGCGACTTTAATAAAATTACTTTCCTAAATACGGGTGCGCATTTATGTTACCCAAATCTTACTCTCGGCGAAACTGAAATACATTAAAGTCACAGGCGTACTGGTTGCGGTGTGACTCAAAATGTGTTTTCGTAACGTTGCAATTATCTCTTAAAATTAAAAGCGGAACATTAAAAGCACATAGTTAAAATATATAAAGAAATCAGATAAAAACAAAAATCGCAGTTGAGCGACCGTGCTAGAACCACGGAATCCGGGAGTGCCTAACACCTTCTCCCGGGTTAACAGAATTCCTTATCCAGGTTTCTAGTTTCGCACA
Organism: Nicotiana noctiflora; assembly: GCA_032618575.1. NCBI lineage: Eukaryota > Viridiplantae > Streptophyta > Magnoliopsida > Solanales > Solanaceae > Nicotiana > Nicotiana noctiflora. Next base: position 382,866 of record JASVEL010013742.1, on the reverse strand, counting down.
CAGTATTACAGAGTCATAAATATTCCTCGGTTCGGGATTAAACCGGTGACTTGGGACACCATTATTTTCCCAAGTGGCGACTCTGAATAATTAAATAAATCGATCCCGTTCCGACTGTCCTTTAAGTGGAAAAACTCCTTCCCTGATTATTATTATATCTCTTCCCGAGGTGTAATATTAAACAGCGGCACATTTACGTTACGTGAGTGTGAAAAAAGGAGGTGTGACAGCTCTGGCGACTCTGTTGGGGAAAAATAACCCAGAACTTCGATTCAGGGTTTAAGAATTCGAGCTCAGTTAAAATTGTTGTTTTTGTTTATATCTGATTTCCTTATATATTTTGATTAATGTGCTACATGTTTACCGCTTTGATATTACGTGAACTGTATATATAAAAATTGTGCCGAAAACCCTTCTCTTCTTATCTCCGGGGATGTGCTTACTGGTTGAGACTCCCCTTTCTGTTAGTGTCAATACCAAAAATAAGAAAAGAGGCCGGATAAGTTACAAAGTCGATTGACCCCGCGGGTCACCGGGACGTAGCCCCCTCCTCGATCCGAGTTGTCCGCTCGGGTACACGGTCTAGTACCATTGAAAACATCAGGATATTGAGCCTAGATTTAGGACGTTTATTTGCATCATATCTGACTTAGGGGACTCAACAGAGGGGTTGGGTCCGTCTAGGACATGTGACCCGGAAAATTAAAAATCGAGCATGTTATATGTTGCATTTATTTGTTCTAGATTATTATTGGCTAAATTCCTGAAAAACAAAAAGAGAGAAAATTTTAGAATAGAAAAATATCAAAATATTGACGAATTGTTGTCGAAAATTTGAAAGTTTGAAAAAATAGGAAGAACAATTTTGTTGAAATAATTGGTCAAATAATTTGACCGAACTACGCAGGTTTGATTCTCGCCATTAGGTGGGATACATAGGCAACCCTTATCGGGTCCAACCACCCCTTTTAAAAAAAATCAAAAAAAAATGTCGAATTTTAGTTTTCAATAAATCGAAGTAACGCTGTGTTTGAAAATAGCCGAATGTTCCGAAAGGACGCCGGAAGGCTATTTTTTGCAAAAAATAGCCACTTTGAATCATTTTTAATAATTTGCGGGTACAGCCTTGAAATATTCCTTGTGGAAATGTTGCAAGGCCATAGCCGCAAAATCAAGTCCGGGTTCACACCCCTTTTGCAAAACAACCAAAAAATGTCAAATTTTTTATTTTGTTATAAATAAGTCGGGTGATGCTATTCTTGCTTAAAATAAGTCGAATGTCCCTCAAAAAGACGCCGGAAGGCCGTTTTTGCAAAGATAGCCACTTTGAGTCATTTTAAACAATTTTGGACACAGCCTTGAAATATTCCCTCGCGGAAATGTCGAAAGGCTGTATCCGCAAAAATTAAGTTTGAGTCATCGCTCAATTTTTCAAAAAATATCCACTTTATCAAATAAGCCATTACATGGCCGATTTTTGCTGAAATAGCCACATTTTTGCATTTTAACTTCCTCAGTCTTGTGTTGGCCAGTGTCGGTGCTGAACGATGCCCCATAGGCCCTAGGATAATTTTTTGAATTTGCATCTTCTTAAATAAAATTTTGCAAAAAGAGCCATTTTGTCTAAATAAGCCATTACATGGCCAATTTATGAAAAATAGTCTTGTGTTGGTTTATGGTGATGCGGAACGATGCCCCATGAGCCACAGGATAAAAAAATTTCAAGTTTATCTTTCTTAAATAAATTTTGCAAAAATAATCATTTTGTCAAATAAGCCATTATGTGGCCAATTTTGTAGAAATAGTCATAATTGACACAAAAGATATCCTTATTCTTGTAGAAAATCTCCTACACAAGTTTGTAGTTGGAGTCGGCTTCTGTAATTTTCCTTCAAAAAAAAATCGAATAAACATCTCTTTATTTCTTGCATTAATTTGCAAGAACTACGCTCGGTGTAAATCATGCGGGGTCATGATACGTAGGCAGTCCACATAGGATTCGACCATATCCATAACCAAAAAGAAAAAAAATGAAAAAAAAAACTACAAAAGAAAAAAAAAGAAGAAAATGAAAAAACCACAAAAAGGGAAAAAGAAAAGAAAATAGCAAAAAAAAAATAAATAAAAAAAATAAATCAATAAGCGGAATACCTTAACGCTAACATGATGGTTTCATTTTGTTAATCCAGAAAGTTGAGGTGGTTGGTTGTGGTAAATTGGAAAGCAAGATTCAAGGAAAATGATAACCGACATCGGAGCTGTTGCGAGTGCTCAAGAGACTCAGGGTCAGAAAGTTCAACAAGAGTCAACTGTGGTTGAGGAAAATAGAACACTGAAATGACAAATGACCAAAATGCGTCAAGTATGAGCCAATGGCCAGGGACAGCCTTCTCAAGAGTTACAGTTTGATATACAGCAAGAAAGTACCACTCTCCCGAGTACCACTCATACTCATTTGATCTTCCTACAAACATTGAGAAGCCTACCCGAAAGAAGGTACAGGAAGAAATGGCCCAAAGATTGAAGAGATTAGAACAACGTCTGAAAAACACGCAAGAAGTGGTAGGTCAAAAGAGTGTTGCCTTCGGAAATCTATGTATGTTCCCCGATGCTCACTTGCCGCCTGGTTTCAAGATTCCCAAATTTGAAAAGTATGATGGACGGGGAAACCCCATAGCCCACCTGAAAAGGTATTGCAACCAATTGAGAGGTGTGGGAAGAAATGAAGAATTACTTATGGCTTATTTTGGGGAAAGTCTATCGGGAGTAGCATCTAAATGGTTTTGGGATCAAGACGCATCTGGTTGGCACGTCTGGGATGATTTGGAACGGGCCTTTATCAAACAGTTTCAATACAATATTGACGTCACCCCAAACCGCATTTCCCTTTCTAAACTGAAAAAGAAACCAACTGAAAGTTTCAGGGAATATGCCATCAAATGGAGAGAGCAAGCATCTAGAGCTAAGCCACCCATGAATGATCACGAGTTGGCCACTGTTTTCCTTCAGGCTCAAGAGCCGGATTACTTTCAAAACATGATATCTGCAGTTGGTCAATCATTTGAAGAAATAATCAAAAATGGGAGAAATGGTGGAGGACGGTCTTAAGACCGGCTTCAAGCAGCTCTCAAAGATGCGGCTCAGGATGTCCAAAGTGAATTTAGTGATGTGAATGGGAGTGATGAAGAAATCATGATGATGTCGGGGTCAAGAAGAGGTCCTATGAGAACATCTCTAAGGTATATGCAGTCTCATCAGGTTTTCCATGACCCTCTTAAGCATTACTTCCCGCCTCAGAACCTTCCATACTCTGTTGATCCAGTCCAGTATGTTGCTCAATCCTCAAAACACCCAAGAAAACGAGCCCGAACATCACAAAATCTTTACCAGCCTCCGCAAAATTTTCAAATACCTTATAACCCACATCCAAGCCAGGGGTATGGAAAGGAACAGAAGTTGAAAGATAATTTTACACCAATAGGAAAGTCCTATGCAAGCTTGTTTGAGAAGTTAAAACGACATGGCATGATTGCACCCGTCTCTCTAAATCGGGTGGACCGGCGTGCGAGAAGTTTTGACTCATCCAAAAGGTGTGAATACCATTCCAATGCCCTGGGGCACGGTGTTGAAAGTTGTCGGGATTTGAAAAGAGAGATAGAAAGAATGATTCAGGAAGGAATAATTGCGGTCCAAGGCAGTGGCATCCAGAACATTGCATAGAATCCTTTACTTGCACATAACGGAGCACATTTTGTGGGAATGATGCCCGGTGACGTGGGTGATGAAAATCTTCTTGGGAGGTCAACTGAAGTTGAAGATATTGAAACAGAAAGTGATCTTGGCAACATTAATGCATAATTCAGTGGCTAGGATGCCATGCTTGTAAATTGGGAAGGCGCTCCGTCTCTTGGAGTTTTGGTGGTATAGTTTGGTGTCATCTCTTTTGCCCGAGTCATTTCAGGGTTGTAATCTGGACGTTGTCTTGAGAGTCAAAACCCTTCTATCTTTCCACTTTGCTTTGTTTAGTAATAAATTTGTTTAGTGCTGTCTAGGTTTGTAATTCTAGTCTAGTCTGTTCATTTTGTTGTTCATCTTGTTGTTTCAACCCATCAGTTTATTACAACTCTCCGTTTCCCGTCATTTCTAGTCATTCCATTTCTAATTAATTTACCATTCTTCTCATACTGATTTTAGCAACATGACATGCACATAATTCCCGGCTTGATTTTAAAGGTCAATTTAGCAATGAAACAATGTTGAAGATGTAATAAGAACATATTGGAATACTGTGAAGCCGGAATCAAGTAAATACTATGGGAAAGTGTAACATAAAGAAATGCCTTGGAAATGCATCATCGGTTTAAAGCCAAAGTCAAAAGTACTCCAAAGCTAAAGGAACCATTCGTGGTATCGGGATTGTTGCCCAATGGCATTGAGAATCGTCAAATACAGAAGACAAATATGTGAATCAATCTAAGGTGTTTAACGGTGTAGCTTGTACTTGGTAGGTCTTGAAGATTGGAATGACGAAGGCGTTTTATTCGGCTATCCAAACACTTTATCCATTGTTATCCCTTCGAGCCTTATTATATTTTCTTTCATATCCCTCTTTCGGAATCAACAACAAAAATTGAGGATTGAGCGGGGAAATCAAATGGAGAAACAACAGAAAAAAAAAAAAGAAAAGAAAAAAAAAAGGAAAAAGAGAAAAGAAAAAGAAAAGAAAAAGAAAAGAAAAGAAAAAGAAAAAGAAGAAATCGGGAGAAGTCAAATCGCAACAAGGAAGCGATCTTATGATCTGAACTACGTCTGACTTGATCCCTAAAGGGTACGTAGGCAGCCTCACTGAGGTTCAGTCACAATAAAGGAAAAATCCAAAAAATCCCCCAAGAAGGAAACTGGGGCAAAAGTTATGATTGTTGAATAAATAAGATTCCGAAAGTTGTAATTTTAACCCACGATGAAATATTTTTGATCCCTTATATCCTTTTTTCTATATCCCATCCAAAAGCCTACATTACGATCCAAAGGAAGACCTTCCGATCAATCTTCAAGAAATGCCGAGTCAAGCGAATAAAGGTAAATCACATCAGGGGAAACACTCCAATACGAACAAAGGAGAATAAAGAATTCAAGATGATGAGAACCACCACGAGACTCCAAGATGAGAGAAATCAAAATGAGAGAGTCTTATCGGTGAAAACCCGCACGGGCACCGTAAGGCGACGGTGAGTCGAGAGAAAGAAAGAGCAAATGAGAGAGGCTTGGTGGTGAAAACCCTATGGGCACTACAAGTAGACTAAGGATCAGATCAAAGAAATGAAGTGTTGAAGACCGGTTTCACGGCAGAACTTGCAACAAGAGTTGAACATTAGATTTGCTATACAACGAAGGCTGAAGTGCATGTTAAGGTCGCTAGAGTCGGTATTCACATCTGATAGGTCATTCTTCTGTAGGTTTCTTGTTAGGAATTGTATCCTCCTTTCTCTCTATCCTTCACACCTTGTTTTACCCTCCCACATATCGAGTCGGTCAGGTCATAACAAATAAAGAAATGATTTTAAAAATTGCCACCAAGCTTTCCAATTGCACAAGATGGGATTTGGCCAACACGACAATTGTCGTAAGTCAGGAAAAGACAAGGCCAGTGCTTTAAGCCAAAAGAGCAACATGTGCAATGGAGCGGGCAACAATAAAAATGTTTAGGGTTCATGCAAGACACAAAGGTCGGCAAAGAGCCAATTCGGGAACAATATAACAAATGGAAGTACGGGGTTTGAACAGAGAAATGGTGTATATATTCTGTCAGTCAAGAAACACCCAAGGTTGTCCAATGAAATCATTGAAGGAATCATAGATTTCAATATCGAAATTTGTGGGATCCGTCAAGAAAGGAGTAACATACATGCCGTAAGAAAGACAGTTTTAAAAAAAGAAGTGGAAAAGAATAATCGGTGAACAGGCCAAGCATTCAAGTGGAAAGTTCAAGGCCACAACCAACCACCGTATTTTAAACTGATAGAGTTTTCTTTGCTTTGAAACAGGAGCAAAAGATATTGTCAAACTGGGGCAGAAAACAATTTTCTGTCATCCGATAGTCATCCGAAGAGCATGAAGGTGAATACAATTATTTTTGAAGATGAACAATTCAAGTTGAAAGGTAAATGGAACAAGTATCGGAGAATGATACAATCTTAGTCTGTTGATACTTTCTCCTAAGACAAAAGTCTTAGTTCGATGAATTTTTCACCTAAGATGAATGGATAAAATCTTAGTTTGTTGAATCTTTCTCCCAAGATAGAAGTCTTGGTCTGATGAATTTTTCATCTAAGATGAAAGGAAAGAATCTTAGTCTGTTGAAACTTTCTCCTAAGATGGAAATCTTAGTCTGAGGAATCTTTCACCTAAGATAAAGGGATAATGTAAAAATCGAAGGCATAATTTGAAAAGAAAAGGGCAAAAGCTGAAAAAGAAAGGAAAGTATGAATAGACCCAGTCCAAAGGGTTATCTCCTGGAGTCATAAACTCAGTCCGATGGATATTCCTCTTGAGACCATACAAATGAATAGACCCAGTCCGAAGAGTTATCTCCTGGAGTCATAAACTCAGTCCGATGGATAATCCTCCCGAGATTACATTGAAATGGACATAGTCCAATGAGAATCAAAATCTTAGTCTGTTGAAACTTTCTCCTAAGATTAAATGTCTTAGTCTGATGAATTTTTCACCTAAGATAACCTTCAGTCACAAGGTAACACAAACGTTTTTAATTTCATGCATTTTTAATTTCTGTTTAGGCGCCCACCTATCTAACAAGGGAATACTTTTCTGCACTGCATTTCATGCATTTTTAATTTCTGTCCAGGCGCCCACCTATCTAACAAGGGAATACTTTTCTGCACTGCATCTCATGCATTTTTAATTTCTGTCGAGGCGCCCACCTATCTAACAAAGGAATACTTTTCTGCACTGCATCTCATGCATTTTTAATTTCTGTCCAAGCGCCCACCTATCTAATAAGGGAATACTTTTCTGCACTGCATCTCATGCATTTTTAATTTCTGTCCAGGCGCCCACCTATCTAACAAGGGAATATTTTTCTGCATTTCATTATCATACATGTCTGCATTTAAAAAGAAAAAAAAATGAAATTCTGACATTCAATAACATGATGTGCCCAGTCACCATACTAGGGCAGAAAAAATCTTTCTTTGGTTGTTTATTTTGTCCCAAGCAGGGGTCCACCTAGAGAATGGACGAATATTTCATATTGAAGAAGTTGAACAAGTCAAGGCAATAACAAGAATGCCGGTGAAAGAGAACATACAAGTTCAAGGCAATAACAAGAATGCTGTTAAAAGAGAAATACAAGTTCAGGGCAATAACAAGAATGCTGATAGAAGAGAAGATACAAGTTTAAGTCAACAACAAGTATGCCGTTGGAAGAATAATTTTCAAGCATCAGCAACTAGGAGCCCACCTGAAATCATGGGCATTATATGTCCGGAATTGATCCAACAGCTGAAGAAGATTGAACCAACACCTGCGGCTAACAAGCATCAAGATTCAGATCAGGGTCCGCATGAAGCACCAACCAACTCAAGATCAAGCTTCGGAAGACTCATAGATAGGAATTTTGTAACTCGTAGCTGATAGGTTTAGTTAGTCTTTCTCAATTTTGATGTAATAACGGGACAGCGGACCGGAGACTCGGACGGAACCTCGACTCTCAACCTCGATACTCCATCACTCCCGAACTACACTGACCTGATTCCTGTTTAGCCCAGGATATGTAGGCAACCTCAGAAGCAGGGTGCGGTCAAAGCTTTTCAAAATGCTTCACAACGGAATACTCGAACGGGTAAAAATCGTTCATAGTTGCTCACTTATCTTTGCACGGAAACTCTTCGTGTTTCCGAGCAAAGAGGGGCAGCTGTGAGCACGTGATTTTTACCCTACATATGAGTTATTCCCATAAAATTCAAAATAAATAATTTTTCCTTATTTTTACAATTTGTGTATTAATTAGTTGCATGAAAATTCATATAAAAATACAAAAAATATGCATTTGCATTTAGGAATTTAATTTCATATTTTAGTACTAATTAGTATCAATTTATTTTAGAACAAAATGTCAAGAAAATAACAAAAATGATACATCTTGCATTTTTAGTTTAAATATGTTTTAGTTTGCATTTTTACTAATGGATAGGAAATAGATTTTAGTGTCACTTTATTTTTTTTAAAAGCATTTTAATAAAATTAGAAAATATAAAAATACAAAATAAAAACAAAAATAACTAAGAACAATTACAAAATAAATAAAATAAGTGGGCTGTCTTAGTAAGAGACTCGAATTGGGCCATTTTTCCTTAATTTTCCCTAACCCAAATAACCAAAAGCCCAAACCTCCATTACCCTTAACCCTAAGAGACTTGAGCTTCTTCTTGCTGAAGAGAAAAAAACGAAAAAACCCTAATCACAAAACTATGTAGTTGCTGCCGCTGCTCATCTCCTCCACGACCAAACTCGCCGGACCACACATCTTCAGCCCGTCATCTCTAGCCAAGGATGACCAGCTATTTCTCCAGTGACCAGAAGCGGACAAAACGAGCCCCATCCCCTCTAAACTTTATCTTCTCCGTCACACAGTTCACCGAAACACGCACACACACAGTCACATACAAAAACAAACACGGGACATAAATTAAAAGAGGTCGACCTCGAGTTCGCCGACGAGTTTCAGTCCACCGGGTCCTGTTCGATTTTCTGTTACGATTTATTCAATCCAATTTCAGTAGTTGTAGTCTTGTTTTGCTGTTGCCGTCTCTTATGTGTATTGCTCGAAGGAAATTTTTAATCGGAAAGCTTGACTAAAGGTCTGATTCTTACTCTACTTCCTGAATGTTTATATGTGATTTTGCTTAATGAAGTCTTGGTATTGGTTTGCTCTCTTCTATTTAAGTTTTAGTGTGTTAGAATGTGTATTGGCAAAAGATGAATTTATTAATACAATGGCAATTCAATTCTTGATTAAGAGATACTGCCAGAAGAGGTTGGGGCAGAATTGAAAGAGGCATCCATGATTTCCACGGGTATTGAAGTTATTGATCATGATTTGAAAGAATTCATTGCTGTAGTTAAAAAATGGCTTTACGAAGTCAGGAGTTCTAGTTGTTCTAGGTATGACCTTTAAATAAAATAATGAGACGAGCCTCGCCAAACAAAAAATACACAATTGCGGGGCCCTCAAATTAATTGTAATAAAACTTAGACTCGGGAAGACCGTTTAGTGAATTTCACGGTTTTTTCCCAAAATTAACACCACGATAGACTCTTTAGGCGCGACTTTAATAAAATTACTTTCCTAAATACGGGTGCGCATTTATGTGACCCAAATCTTACTCTCGGCGAAACTGAAATACATTAAAGTCACAGGCGTACTGGTTGCGGTGTGACTCAAAATGTATTTTCGTGACGTCGCAATTATCTCTTAAAATTAAAAGCGGAACATTAAAAGCACATAGTTAAAATATATAAAGAAATCAGATAAAAACAAAAATCGCAGTTGAGCGACCGTGCTAGAACCACGGAATCCGGGAGTGCCTAACACCTTCTCCCGGGTTAACAGAATTCCTTATCCAGGTTTCTAGTTTCGTAGACTATATTACAGAGTCATAAATTTCTTCGGTTCGGGATTAAACCGGTGACTTTGGACACCATTATTTTCCCAAGTGACGACTTTGAATAATTAAATAAATCGATCCCGTTTCGACTGTCCTTTAAGTGGAAAAACTCCTTCCCTGATTATTATTATATCTCTTCCCGAGGTGTAGTAGTAAACAGTGGCACATTACGTTATGTGTGCGGTAAAAAAGGAGGTGTGACACCTGGATTTTGATGACGAAGATGAGACCCTTTACAATGAAAAGTTGGCGATGAGCGAGGAGATTCGCCCGTGGTTAGCTTCATACTTGGAAATCCGGGGTGCTGATCTAGATTGGTTGATAGCGGGGGTCAAGATACTTCGTAGAACCATTAACTTTGAGGCTAGGGTCTAGTTGACATTTGTGTGCAGTCAGCTTGATCCCACTACCCATGACCAGACTATCCCTCTCTCCCGAGCGGTTCTAGTTTCTTCGATCATGGAAAAATACCCCATCAATGTGGGGAATGTTGTGTCCAGATGCATATATCTGGTCGGTATTGAAGGCCAACAAGAACTACCCTTTCCTTAACCCCCTGACCATGTACTTCCAAGACCCGCAGGTGGAGAAAATGCCTCCTCAGTTGCTGCCATGCCTCCTGGTCCCTGTACTTCAGGTGTCCCCTCTACTTCAGCTGGCCTGGGGATTCCATCTTCACGAGCCCATCCCATCACTTCCCACCAACTGAGCCAGACACTACATAGCTTGAACAACTGGATGTCAACTGCATCATCCAAGTTGTCCATATTGTCTTCTACCATTGCGGCTCAGTCGGCACCATAGCCAGCGCAGATTCTGCAATACGTTGATGATACATTGAAGACGCTCTTGGAGAACCAGGAAAATAATATCAGTGCTCAGACTGCTTTGTCTAAAGTAGTGAATTCACATGGTAAGGCTTCCAAGGAGTCTGTGAAGGAGCTTAGAGAGGATGTGGACAAGCTGAAGGAAGACCAGCTACCTTTAGACCTGTTATTGCGGATCCAGCTTCAGCACCAGGTCCATTAGCAAAGCCACCACAGGAGCAGTCATAGAGGCCTCCAAAGAAGAAGAGAAAGCTCCCTAGTGCAGATGAGGTGATCATGTATTTGGCGGACCCACCGGAGGCTTCCTCCATTCAACCACAGGATGACACTGATATTCAGCCTGTCCAGGTCCAGGCCCCAGTCCCAGCAGCTGAGCAGCAAGATACCGGGAACCTGTCCCGCGCATATAGAGGACCCGAGGACCACTGATGATCCCATGCAGACAGACACAACTTAGAGAGTTTTCACATCATTTCCCTATACTTTTTGGTGCTTATTTTCGCTTTAGTTGGCATTGGGGACAATGCCAGCTTTTTATTTGAGGGGGTGTGCCCTACTTTTTATCTGTGAATGGATGTATATCTATATACTGATTTAGTTTATGCTTTCTTGTGATTTTCTGTTTGGTTTGTATATAACTTTACATGTAGGTACTTTCATTGTACTTTTTATCCTCTTTTTGGTATGTATATATTCATCCTCTGTTGTATATTCTAATCCCCTATTGTAAATATTCATTCTATTTTCTATTTTCATAACATAATTTCATTTTAGCTTCGTAGATAGGCTCGTAGCCTTTTGTTTCCTGTTTGGCGCTTTTAATAAGCCCTTAGTTTTCTTAGTGCCATGGTTCTTTCCGAGGGTGGAGTATTGTGTGAATCGGGTAGCTCTTCTCAATGATAGATGGCGTGACAACATTCTTAAGGGTTTGAGTCCATTTTATTTTTGTTTGTTGTTTGCGCTTTTCAGAATTTTATAGTTAAGGGTACCTCAAGCAGTGCTTCACTTGGGCCTAGCATATTTGCCTTTGATCCCATGGACAAAGATAAATGTTGTGTTTAGGATGGTAAAAGTTGTGGCCTTGAGACTCTTGCGTTGACCGATAATAATTCAAGTGGTTTTTCGGGACCATTTTGTGCTCAAATAGTATCTAAGGGCGTTGTGGGCTCCTGACTTCTTGTCTTTAGCGATCCTCTAGCTTGTGTGGTGAGAAATCGAATTGCGAATCCAAGTTCCGAGCCATTAGTCTAGAACTTGCCATGAATGTTTGTTGAGGCAAAAGCTTGAGCGAAATTTGACTTGAGAAGTGAGTATAGGGTCTCATTGATCCAAATGACATTTTGAAGAATTCCATAGCTTACCAATGAAATGATCGCTAGTTAATACTTTCGAGACTTAGACCTTCTTCTTTCAAGAACCATAATACAAGCCTATATCTGTTTCAAAGACACACTCTCTTGGCACCCAAATCTTTCCTTTAGCGCATGGGAAAAGTATAAGTTTGGAGGGGAGAGACGAGGAGTGAAATAAAGTGGTAAAAAGGCACGTAAATGAGAAAAGGAAAGGCAATGGAAAAGGAAAGAAAAGAAAAATGCTCAATGTGAAAATGATCTCAATGGGATTCAAGAAAAGCAAAAAAAAAAGGGCGTGTAAAGTTGAAAAAGGAAAAATGGTTTGAAATGCATAAGAAAGAGTGACAGTGTGTCTCTCTAAACCCTTAGAAAGATGTAAAAAGACTCAAAGAGATAAGAGAATTGTGCCAAATGAATTTAAAAAGAAGTGCTTAAGGGAATATTGAACCCACTTGAACAAAAACATGTCCTAGCCTTACCCAAAAGCCTTAACAATGACTTCACAAAAGCCCTATATAATCTTGAGTTGAATGAAGCTTACACTAGTGGATACTTATATAAGGGAAAAGCATATGGTACTTAGAGTCGGACTTGTGACATTTATCTTGAGAGAGATAAGTGAAATTCCATTAACCTCGGTTTGTGTGTCAATACTCTAAAAGGTGAGGTTCGCTTAGCGGAAGTAGAGGATGTGTGAGTTTGGTTTTCACAATGACCAAAGTAATTGAGAGAGTTTTTTGATGTAATGAGTCAACTCTTGATGCTCTAGTGTCACACTTGATCCATAGTTTTTCAAAGTTTAAATGTTGTTAATGATTCATTCGTATTGAGGGCAATTGTTAATCCTAATTGATTCTTATAAGGTAACTTTATGATAGCGGGAGTTACTTGGAGTTTCCTTTAAGGGGTGGGTCTTATTTTATTTGCTTGAGGACAAGCAAAGGCTCAAGCTTGGGGGAGTTGATAAGTTGGGATTTTAACGCATTTTATGCTCCTACTTGCCTACGTTTTGAATATGAATTGTTACAAAATAGACCCAAAAGTCACACAAGTTGTGCTTGCTTGCAGGTTGGATCAACAAAGTGACGAAATGTCAAAGATTGGCTGAAAAAGGAGTGAAACCTACTCAAGTATCAAAGATTGAGAAATCCAACGGAAAGAAGACCCAGTGCAGACCGCGCAAAGTCGAATGCGGCCGCCCAAGGTGGTTCAGAGAGTTGGCAGAATAAGCTTCAGGAAACACGGCCGCAGTTCACATCTCGCGGTCCGCGGTCAAGGCTCCACGGCCGCATTACTCTTTTACGCAGTCCACAGACAAGAGATTCAGAGAGACAAAATTTTGCCAAGCCAACGCCATGCAGTCCGTGGTCGTGATTGTGCGGACCGCGCCAGTTCCCTCCACGATCGGGGTCCATTCTACACGGTCCGCGGAGCCCAAGTTTAGAGAAGCAAAAAATTAATGTCAAAGAGCCCAGTGCGGCTGCGGTCCATTTAGTGTGTTCCGTTTTGACCGCGCATGGGTATTTTTGTCCAATTTTTCTAGACTAGTATAAATTAAATATTTTACCATTTTTTGGTAATCTGTTATCTTCTGACTTGAGTTGCGCTCGTGTAAACATCCTTTGTAGCCATTTTTGGCAGTTTAGCTTCAATTTAACAATATATATCTTATTGTTTCATCTAGCAATTAATTAATATGCTTTGTTCTTCATCTATTTCTTTATTTTCTTTGTCAAGCATGAGTAGAAAAACCCCTTAGCTAAGGTTGTGGCTCAATCCTAATGTGGGTAATTGATGGGTGTTGCCATCTAGGGTTAGATTGACTATGAGTAATTGCTATTTGGGTTGATTTTATGTTTTAATTTAGGAATTGGTGGTTGCAAATACTGATTCAAGCTTTTTGGATTTGACTCTTCATGAGAAATAGTGTCTATTTCTCCAAAATTGACCCAAAAAGAAATTGGGATGGACTTATGCGAAATGATAGTCCCAATTAACGGGTTAAACCTCGAGAGAGTAATTACCCTACTTGAAACCTAGTTGGTTGATCTAATTTGCCTACCCATTTGGTCTCGAAAGAGTCAATTAGGCAAAATCACTCTCTCTATCGAGAGGTGTGAGAGTGGGTAAAATTATGCAACTTTTATAGTATAATCCCCAATTATGTCAATCGAACCTTAGTAACATCTGCCCGTCAATTAGGCACCTAGGTGATGTCACGACCCTAGTGCCCTTCTTCCCATTAGATAAAACTTTATCAATCATCTTGTAGTATAATTTAATTGCAGACAATAGTTAGATATTAGTAGTTATAATTGAAACCCCAAAATATGTTTAAAGTGACATTTGAAGCAAACACACATTTCTAAGCTGGATAGATATTCCAACTTCATTACTAGCTCCTCGAGGAAAATCGATCTCGACCCTCATATCAGGTAAAAGCTATTGTGACCCGCTCTTCCTACCTTGGTGTGACGTTGAGTTGGCAGCGATTAGGCACTTTATAGACTACACCTCTAAAACATTACACTTGGCTTAATTACCAACTTAGGAGAAAGGCAAAGCTAGTTATTGGTAATGAGAGCACCTTGAGGACCAAGATCTTGACCTTGTGGCACTGTACCCCAACTGGAGGACACTCAAGCATTGATGCTACTACCAGAAAGGCCGTAGCTTTATTTTATAGAAAAGGGATCAGAAATGATATCCTTGATTTTGTCCACAAATGTTCAGTTTGCCATGATACCACTTACCAGTGCTTACCCTGGCCTTTTGCAACTTTTGCCTATTCCTTCCCTACCTTGGACTGATGTTAATATGGATTTCATTGAAGGATTACCCAAGTCCAAGGGCAGAACTGTTATTTGGTTCATTGTAGATAGCTTAAATAAATATGGTCATTTCATTGCCCTAAATCATCCTTACTCTGCACAATCATTGGTGCCTATATTCTTGGATCATATCTATAAGCTTCATGGCTTTCCTGCCACAATCACTAGTGATAGGGGCCCCATTTTCATCGTCTTTTTTGGCAAGAATTCATGCCACTCCATTGTGTTACACTTCAAACTTTCACTCTTTATAATTCTCAAACCGATGGGAAAACGAAGGTCCTCAATAGATGTTTGGAGACCTATCTATGTTGCTTCTGTGGAGACACTCCCACTCATTGGTCATCTTTCTTACACTTAGCAGAAAGGTGGTATAATTCTAGCACTAACTCTGCCATTCAAACCTCCCCTTTTAATTTGCTATATGGCTATCATCCTCCATTGTATATGCCGTATCTTTCTGTTTATTACTTCTTAGATTCTATTGAAGAAGTTACCTTGCTCAGGGAATCTAAATTACAGCTAGCAAGGTTTCATTTGGCTATAGCACAACAGAGGTGCAAATCCAGGCTAATGCACATAGAACTGATAAACCAATTTATTGTTGGTGATTAGGTTTTTGTTAAACTACAATCCTACATGCAGTTTACCTTGTCTACTTCTCCATACCACAAGCTTACCTCCAGATATTTTGGTCCTTATCCGATTATGGAAAGAGTTGGCTCCATATTTTCCAACATAAATTCTACTATGACCTTCCTTCTGAAATCATTCACCCTCCCCCCCCCCCCTCCATTATATTTCCAATCCTTTATATCAATTCCTTGAAGCTACACTTGCCATATGACTCATCAAAAAGGGAAACAAGGGTGTTGCTCAATATTTGGTCGAATGGAAGGATCTAGACAATTCATATGAAACATGGGAAGTTGTCGTTGCTTTGAAGACCAGGTTCCCTTCTTTCACCCTCGAGGATAAGGGTGTTTCTCGAGGTGGGGATTGATACACAAATGACGTGGATAGTTGATTAGGTAGATGACTAAACAAATTCAAACGGTAGTTAGGCCTCTTCTTTCACATTTCAATTTGGCAGGAAAGTTAGTTAAGAAAGTCACACTTTATGCACTTGTTATTTTGAATTCCTCTAAATTGTGAATTAGAATGAGTATGGGGGATTTTAATATAGACCTTATCCTGATTTATCTCCTTCTAATTCTCCTACCCTCTTTCTTCTTCTCTTATTTTCAAATCATCGTTCCATTGCTCGAGTTGATACCCATTTGGTATTACTGTCACATGTTTGTAACCAGCGCTAGTTATTTACAGTCATATCTTACTTGTCTTTGCTTTCACATGTCAATCCATCGAGCATTCACCCGTTGCTTATTAATTTTAACTCGTACAATGAAGAACCTTATTTCTTTTTAATTGTTCTCATATTAGAGTTAGTGGGGCGCTAAAAGTTATTACGATGTCATGACTAAAATATAAATATCATACTGGTACGAACTTGCGACCTAAAATAATTTTTTAGTCAACTTTGTTACTAAAATGTCTATATATATATATATATATATATATATATATATATATATATATATATATATATATATATATATATATATATATATTAGTTTTACCCTTTTATACTTATTTTCTTTGTCGTAATTTATGTAATGCACTCTCTTTTACTTTGTGCCAATAAGGATGATGCATTTCGATATTTAGATATAATTTAACTTTAAACTTTTTAACTTTTTCTTAATAAAGTGATTTGTAGTCACACATATATTTATGATTTATTTTAAAGCAAAAATCTTAATTAAGAATTTTTTTTCTTAAACTCCGTGCATTTTTTAAAAATAACTCATATAAATTTGGACACACGTTATATAATACTGGGAGAATTACACCTCTTGTCACTTAGCCCAACAAATCATCAGAAAATAGCCCACATTTGAAGTCCTTAACTGGTTGTACATAACCTGAATATTACTTCATCAGTTAGTCCACCTTCTGTTTTTCGTTCTTCTTCTTCTTCTCATGTCACGCCTTTGCATAGTGCACCCCAAATTTTTTCTACCATTGTTATTCTCCCGCAATTATTCTTCTAGATTCAAAGATAGTAATCTCTTATGAAGTGCATTATTCTGAAATTTTTTCACTTATGGTTTAAAGATTCGATTTTCGAAAAATAAGTTTTCCGATTTATTAGTTGTTTGGAATGGGTGTTATCCCAATTGATTGGAATTATCAACAGGAGTTCAAAAATTAAAATTACAAGTAATTTGGAGTAGATTTATGCTGGATTTTAGTTAAGTTTCAGAGGATGCCTAAGGAAGAAGAAGAACCTGTGTGAAGCTCCATTGATAAGATTATTTGTATAATAATGTATAATATTGTATAAATAGTATATAAAGTGTAAAAACATCTCTTACACACTTTTATACAAGATCGATACATTATTTACAGGTATTTGGTGAATTTCTCACGTCTTCTTTTTCTTCTTCTTCTTCTTCTTCTTCTTCTTCTTCTTCTTCTTCTTCTTCTTCTTCTTCTTCTTCTTCTTCTTCTTCTTCTTCTTCTTCTTCTTATTATTATTATTATTATACACCTATATACATAGTGTATCACGAATATTTTTACTACCGTGATTATACATCTTTATACACTTTTATATAACTATATATATAATGTACCTCTTTATATAAAAGTGTGGAACATTGTATAAAAGTGTATAAGCATCTATGATGAACTTTTTGTACGATTTTCACTTGCAATTCTGCTATAAAACTAGTCCAAATCTCCAGCAAAAACTTCAAATTTTGTATACAACCTACTTAAACTATTTCTAATAAGTTCAAACAATATCCACTCCAAATTTCTCACAAAATCATAATCGAAATTTAAGAAGATTAGCATTGAACAAGATGAGATTTTAGGTTTCTTGCGTCTTATTTTACATTTTGTAGTTGTGATTGGTAAGTATAAACTTGAGGAAAAAGAGAATAAAAACTCAAGAATACTTTACGCCTAAAGTTAAACAAAATAAAAAAATGAAATAAAACAATTCGGAGAAATATTGATTATGAGAGAAGACATGAATGTGTGTTGACTGAGTGTTTCGATCAATGGTTACACTAAAAATAAGAAATTGATTTTTGTTTTGATTTTTTGTTTGCATATGATATTTCTTTATTAATTAAATTAAATATATATAGGTAAAAAATAAGGAGAGAGCTACAGTACCGTAGATAGGTGATGAAAAAAAGATGAGGTCGACGTGGTAGCTGTAAAATACTACTCCAGTTGTTAAGATGAAGTTGCTCTTTTTTCCGCGTGAAGAGAGGAGCTAACACAATATCAAGTTTGATATTTTCTAAATATAAAAATGTACAATTGACCCCAAAAAAGAAGTTGTTGACCTTGAGACGTGCGCACCAAGTAACGCGTGGAGGCCAAAAATCTCTGACCCGTTCAAAGTCCTTCATTTATCTAATTAATTAATGACAACAACCTTTTTTTCTTAATAAATAAATGTATATTCCTACAACATATTCACAAGTTGACATAATTAATCAACCTTAATTGTAGGTTATTTCCACACCGTCAGCTTCTTTTTTATATTGTTTTGGCGGCGTTTATTATACTTTATGTAATAGGAAAATAAATCAGCTTTTGTTGCTTCCTCATTAATCTTGCATACTGATAATATATTTCCCTCTCACTCCACATAGACTTTTATAATTGTTTATTCTCGCTGAAATTTGGCTAAACTCTTTAACTACTTGATTCTGACCCAAATTTCTTTCTTATCAGTAAATTAAACTGCTATTGCACGAATTCTAGAAGGAATTACTTTCACCAACCTCACCGAATATTAGCTAGACAACCTGTCATATAGCCTGAAACTATTAACTATAGGCAGCTTTCGCAAAAGTTTAAAATAAGTATCTAAAAACTTTGTGATAGATTACATATAGTTGTTGAATCTATTTATGTTACGGAAGTCAAATGTATATAGTGTGAATAAGTTACAATTACTATATCAGAACTTATGGCAATCACTAAATAATAACTAAGACAATAAAGCAATAATAAAAGGAATACCAGAATTTATGAAGTTTGGCTAATTTTGCCTACTCCTCGGACACAACTAATATTTTATTTCACTCCAAAAATACAAGTGAAATAATACTAAAGAGAGAAGATACAAATGGCTTAAGAAGATAAGAAAGTAAATGAGAGGTGTGTTAAAATCCTAAACATTTATGCCTCCTTTTATAGGGAAATATTCACAACCAAAAGGCTTCCCAACCGATGTGGGACAAATTTGCCATATTTAACAAATCTCCACCTTAGCAAAATTTCAGATCTTCAATTTTCTCTCGGTAACAAATTTTGGTTATATCTTCATCTTCAATCTTCAATGTTCAACAATGTTATTGAATAAAATAAATAAATAAATAATTATTCCATAAAAAATATTATAATAAAATACATGGTTCATAGTATATCTTAATAATCTCCCACTTAAAGTCATAACCATATGTCTACAAATCTTAACACTCATCCTATCTACATGGCTATCAAAAGTCTTATGTGCCAACCGGAAAACGACATTGTCTCTCATATAAGGCAGCATATGGGATACTAGACTTTAATAATACAGGATCTCAATATATTCTCCAAGATCTGAATGGTTCACTCAAACTACTTAACCATATGAGGGTGAAACACAGTAGTCAACTCCACGTGCAAGCCCAATTCATGATGAATGGCCCTCCAAAAGTGCGATGTAAACTAATTGTCTCAATCCGAAATGATAGACATATGCACACAATGCATGCGAACAATTTCTCTATGATAGATTCGAGTCAACTTCTCAGAAGTATAGGAAGTCATAAATGGAATGAAATATGTAGACTTGGTCAGTCCATCCACAGTAACCCAAACAACATAAAGTCTCCTCAAGGTCCATAGTATCCCTACCACAAAATCTATAATTATATGCTCTCACTTCCACTCTATTATATCTAACATTTGAAGCAAACCACCAATATTCTTTTTCATTCGCCGCCACCGATAATGCTGCTTCAAATCAATATGCATCTTCGTACTACCTAGATGAACTAAATACCACAAACTGTGAGCCTCCTCAAGATCAACTACCTCAAGCAATCCACATTAGGAATACATATCTGACCCTACAACCTCAATACACCATCATTGCCAATAGTCACCTCCTTAGCACCACCTTATTACACCATGTCCTTAAGGACAAGCAAGTGGGGATCATTATAGTGACGAGCATTAATACGGTCAAACAAGAACAATTGTGATAGAACATAAGCAATAACTTTTCTAGGCTCCAAAATATCTAATCTCACGAATCTGTTGGCCAAAGCCTGAACATCCATAGCTAAAGGATTGTCCATAGTTGGAACGAATGTCAAACTCTCTCATACTCTTGGCCATTCTACTCAAGGCGTCAGCTACCACATTAGCCTTCCATGAATCATGAAGAATAGTGATATCATAATCATTCAATAGCTCAGACCATCTCTACTGCCTCAATTTCAAATATCATTATATATACAAATGCTGGAGACTCTGATGATTCACATACAACTCACAAGATACACTGTATAAGTAATACCACAAAATCTTGAACATGTGTATAATAGCTGCTAACGGTAAATAATGCATTAGGTAGTTCTTCTCATAGGGCTTCAACTGGTGTGATGCATAGCCAATCACCCTGCCTTCTTATTCTTCACACATCCAAGACCAACCCACAAAGCACTACAATAGATTGTGTAAAAATTTGATCCTGAAGGCAACAACAAAATGGAGCCCAAGTCAAAGTAGTCTTGAGCTTCTAAAAACTCTCCACACACTCATTAAACTACCCGAAAGGAGCACCTTTTTGAGTCAAATTTATCAATGAGTCTAAGATAGATGAAAATCCCTCCACAAAGCGAAACTAATACCTAATCAAGCCTAAGGAACTCTTGATCTCAGTAGTGGTAGAAGGTTTGGGCCAACTCTGGACTACTTCAATCTTCTTTAGATCAAGCTTGATCTCAGCGCTAGACATCACATGGCCCAAGACTGCCACCAAGTCCAAAAAACTCACACTTGGAGAACATATCATATAGGGCTCCGGGTGTAACAACTCAAACTGGAGTCATTTCCTAAGAACCATGTTGTGTTGTGCCTCTACCAGGCCTGCGAAATCCCTCTTGACATGTGCTACCTCTACATACTCAAAACAACCTTGAGTTGAGAATGGATACTAAATATGAGTATGCATTTGATAAACTAAGTACCCAACGGAAGAATCATGAACTATATAAAGGGGTATGGTAGGAACTATGCGCTAGTAATTTAGTAAATAAGTACTATACTGGAGAATCACGAGAGGGTTGATAAGATAAAGGAACTGGCCTGCTAGGATGGCCTCTCCTAGAATGATCCTTACCTCCAGACGAGGTATCACTGAAATTGCCAAAATGTCGGGACCTTTTGCCCCTTATCAGTTTGGCTTCAAATGCGCTCAATCTTGCACGCTATATCCACAACCTGAAGGAATGTAGTACTTTCCTCCGCCTCCCAATTCATAGGAATCTTTATACCAACTTTAACCCCTTAATGAACCTCCTCATTTTCTCAACCTCGATGGGAATCAGAAAAGCTGCACGTTGAGATAATTCAGTGAATCTCATGCATACTCAGTCGCAAACAAACAACCCTACTGAAGTGCTCAAACTAGCCACACGTCTCCTCTCTCTCTGTAAGGGGATAGAACTTCTTTAAGAAGAGATGTAAAAATTGAGTCCATGTGAGGGAAAGTGACCATACTGTCCTGCAACGCTTATAAGACTGCTACCACCTCTTGGATAGACCGTTAAGCTTAAAAGAAGTGAAATTGACCCCATTCGACTCCACCGAACCAAGATTCTACAAAATCTCTTGACGACCATCTAAGAAATCATATGCATCTACCAAAGGACCATAATCAAAATTTGAAGGACTCGTCTTCTTAAAGAGATCAAATATATTCTGCTCATCCTCAAACATAGGGGCCTCTACTATTGGCTTAATAGCAACCACGAGAGGATCGCAGTCCGTACTACTCCCCGTGTCTAATAAGCAACAGCAGCCTGCCCAAGAGTGTTAGTAGCAGGAGTTTGTACCCCCTCCCCCCCTCCCCCACTACCCTCACCTGAAAGTAGGCGGCACCACAGAAAGTAGTCCAGTCGGTTCCAAACGCTCCATAAGACCAACCAAATGAACAAGAGTATCCTCAAGTACTAAGGCAGCAACAAATGCCTCGGGGACATAAGCTCGTCCAACTAGCTCACCCTAACAAAAACATGCTCCTCAACTTAAGCAACTGGTGGATCCACGATGGCTACTTTAGTAAAGGCTCTAACTACGACGCGTGCTCCATGCATGCCTCGGCCTTGGACCCTTGCGGACCTAGTCCAAGATGCCATGCATGTTCCACGTTCTCAGTATGCATGTTTGGTATCCTGTTAGTGGGATAGCGAGATCCTCCCTAACGACAATTGTAATTGCAGAATAGAGGGAGGCTAGGATCTCCGGAAGGCTCCAAGTACAATTGTGTTTGGCACTAAAAGTATTTCATCTGCTCCGAATGTATTCTCTTTCGGTTGCTGTTGTTTCAAACTAAATAGGTAGTCTCGACCGCGATTCATTTGCTCCCCGGTCTTGACTTTCATGCTCATGGGCAGTGGCGTACGTAGGAATATTTGTAAGCGGTGTCACTACTAGACGTGAATAAATAAATATAATATTATATTTTTAAAAACACCAATAAACAAAATACAACTAACAAAGGAAGCAGCATCCCCGATATAAAATATGTATTGTGCTAGTCTCTTTATAGTTATGATTTAGAATACTTTTTAGATGAGGCATAAAAGTACTAAAATATAAAATGGCTCAATGGAAGTTTGAACTCGCGTCCTCGTATAGAATTCTCCACTATCTGACCGTTTAAGCTATAAAACTGTTTATGACAAGTGGTGTCACTTTATCTGCTTTTATCTGTTTCTTGGTTTTTCATTTGAATTGTACACAAATAACTAGTAAAGATTTTTGACGAAGCGATGTCACGTGACACTGCTTGGGCTAAGGTAAATCTACCCCTGGTCATGGGTCCCCAACCGCTTCAAATTATTTGACATTGTTTTGCTGGGTCACACGATAGAGCTGAATTTTTACCAATAGTGTTAAACTATTATTGGGTGAAAAAAATTTGTATCAACTTGGGTCCCAGAAAAAAGTAAAATTGAATAAAAAAGTTGCGGGAATTAGAAAGAATTACAAGAAAATATACGTGATTTCACACCATAACAAAAAATGACCGATGTTTTTAAGTTTTACCTGACCTAGCTCATATTGTGCATAAAGCGCTAGCAAATTTAAAATATGTGTTCTTACAACCATTACTTCTAAAAGATATGGAGTTAAATTTGTGTTCTCACAACCATTGATTCAAGTCTCTCTTCTTCTCACATCTTCTACTTATTCTTCTCTGCTTCTCCCCATGTATCACCTATTTGCAATATAAGAAAATTTAAGAGTAGGGTCCACCATTGAAGGTCATTCAAAGATTTGCTTTGAAGATGAAATTTTCCGAGTTTGTTAGTTGTTTGGATCGAGTGTTGTTCCAATTTATTGAAAACATCAAAAGGGTTCAAAATTAAAATTTAAAGTGATTTGGAGTAGATTTAAGCAAGATTTGATTTGAATTTCTAAAAGATACAAGGGAAAAGACGAAGTCAAATTTTTTATTTTATATAATTATGTATAATCTTGTATAACCATGTATATGAGTGTATAAACATATCTTATACACTGTTATACACTTTTATACTAACGTCTGTAGACGAACTTCTTTTACGATTTTTGGTTGCAGTTCTTGTCCAAAACCAGTCCAAATCTCCATTAAATGACTTCAAATTTCATATACAACCTCCTTATACTATTTCTAACAAGTCTAAATAGCATCCGCTCTAAATTTCTCACAAAATCAAATTCGAAATTTAAACCCACATATTTAAGCTTGTTAAAAATTTAATTTTCACCGTACAAATGGATTTAGTTTGTGAATTGATATTTGAGTCACAGTTACTAATTCGAAAATTTAATTAAAGACTTGAGCAATATTCTTAAAAAATTAAATACAGTAATTTCGAGAACCTATTGGAATTAGATGTTAAATCTTAGACTCTTATTTTTGGGCTAGTTGATTATAAATTAAAATATGAGCTACTTCCTCCGTTTCTGTTTATGTGAACCTATTTCTTTTTTGGTACATGCCAAAAGAATGACCTTTTTCTAAAGTTGGAAACAATTTAGCTTAAACTTACAATTCCATCATTAATGAGAAGCTTTTAGAACCACACAAATACTCTGGGTTCCTTTATAACTTGTTTAGGACCACAAATTGTAAAAGTCTTCATTTTTTCTTAAATTTCGTGTCCAGTCAAATAGATTCACATAAATTAAAGTAAAAGCAGTATAAAATTAAAAAGTAGGGAGTCCGTGTTGTTACCAAATTTTCCCATGGAATTATTTGGGCTCTGCTTGGCAACTTCTATGCTTCTTTCTTACGTAACGGTTTCGTGTGTGCTGGCGTGACTTGTGGGGTTCAGTTTGTTTGATTGTTCATTTATTCTCCTTTGTTGGCTGGTGGGAAGGAACTAGGAAAGTAAAGGAGATGGGACTAGAGGGGCTGAATCTAACAAAAGTCTTCTCGTGCCTATCTCATAATTTGGCATCTAACCAACAACAATAATTATATGGTATAATTTCATTTAGTGTGGAGGACTATATGCAGACCTTACTCCTATCTTATAATAGAGACCATGTTTTCAAATAGACCTGTCGCTTCTATCTTAGAATAGAGAGCATGTTTTCAAATAGACTGTCATCTAAAACGACGAAGTTATCCGTTATCTTGCACTCAAATTTACTGCAAAACTTGCTAGCTAAGCAGACAAATAATTCTCAATAAACTAGAATCTTGAAAGATTGCAAACAAACATGAATTTTTTTGATAAATAATGAAGAAAGAAAGAATCAGTGTCATATATATGTCATGAATTGGGGCTTTACATTCCTATCCTAAAGAACACACCCCATAATAGTACACATGAGCTTCTACACTGCATTTCTTTGAATTTACAACCAGCAAAATTCCTAGGCAAATGTACACACCCACAAAAAAATAAAAGTAGATATATAATGGATTGACAAATGAATCAGAAAAGTAAATTCATGTTCGAACTCTCAAGATGACCAAGAGAATTCAATTTAGCAGAGCAAAGTGTCCATAAATATGTCATTTCGAGGCTCGTCCTTTGCTCTGGAAAACACATTATTGTCCTGATGTTGGTTTTCATATGAATCCTCTGAATTTACATATCCTGAGAAACCATTATAATTACTAGGCTTCTGCAACATCTCTAGTGTAAAGGGAGATTGTTGTGGCCTTATAGTTTGCAATGGAATTTGAGATGTGACACAAGGCCTTATGGCCATGGCATTGGCACCATTGTTGTAAGTAATGCTTGGTCCGACAGGTCGGTTTATGCCACTGCCCCTAGCTGCTGGAACATCATGGTTGTGTTTTCCTTCATAAGTTGTTATCACTGATCTTATGTCTTGTGATGCTCGTTCTACATGTTTTCTTACTGGACATCCTGAACTTGTGCATTTATAGTAGCTCCTATTACATTACATAGTGAAACAAATTAGGTTGATTCTAAACAAAAGTGAGACAAATTTATGAAAGGTGAGGAGGTTTTAGTTTTACCTTGGATTAGGATTTCCTTTCACTACTTTTTGACCATACTTCCTCCATCTATAACCATCATCAAGAATATCAATATCACTTGTTGTTTGAACTACAACTCTAGGTTCTCTTACTGTTCTGTTTCCTGGTGCTGATAAACCTTCACTTTCGCTTTCTCTTTTCCTGAAAATTTAATGTTAGCATTAGCCAAAAATTCAATAACATAATAGCACTACTTGGTGACATGATGGTTTTGCTTACCATCTTTTTGAGTCTGGTTCTTCTTCTTCGTCGAAATCATCTCCTCTTGACTTACTTTTTTGAGAGCTGTGTTCATGATCATGATCATCATCACCAAATGAAATGGAAGAATTCTCAGGTGTTGCATTTGAACCATATGACTGATGATCAGAGATTTCATTAGTAGACTGAGGCTTTGGATGGACGGCTAAAGAGGAAGCTGCGGATGAGGATCTCCTAGTAGACTGAGGCTTTGGATGGTTGTGACTACCCTTGTACACAATTTCAGTAATTTGTCCATCTAAAGACCTCTCCACTTTTTTCTTTGTTGGACAATTTGGGAAAGTACATTTATAGTAACTTCTTGGATTTTCACTTCCCTTCACTTGTTTCTGCCCATATTTTCTCCAATTGTACCCATCTTCTGATCTTTTCTGCTCCCTTATACTCTGTGATGATTGATTGCTCTGAGCATTATTTTTCAAGCTTTGCATAGTATTGAATTCAGTTCTTCCACTAGCATTTTCATCATTCTGGTTTCTTGATTCTTGATAATTCCATGATTGTTTCCCCTGATTGTGCACAAGAAAATAAGAGGGTCAATTAAAGTTTACCAATTGAGGAGTTAGACACAAAAATAATGAGAGTTCAAAATATACCAAAGGGAGAGGATTAGTTTGGGACGGAGAGACTGATGCAAAAGATTGTCCAAATTGAGACTGGAAAGAGAAATCAGAGTAGTTTTTGTCTTCCTGTTTGACACCCTGATGATGGCTGCTCTTCCAGTTAAAAACCTGAGCTGGAAATGACCCTGTTGTTGGAGATGGAAGAATCTGCAACAATATTTTGTAACATCAATAATCCAATGAAGTAACAGAAAATAACAACAACAAACATCTGATGATGTGGGATCCGGGAAGGATAATATGTACACAGACATTATCCCTATGCGAGAGACAGAGAAGTTATTTACAGAGAAGTTATTTACAGGATACTCTCGGCTCAAGAGAGCAGCAAAAGTAACAGAAAAAAAAAAAAGAAGCAAAAAGAAAAGTTACTTACGTTGGAAGCAGACAAAAGAACAGGGGAGTCCAAGAGTTCAGTAGGGCTTAAACCAGGAGGAATAGCAAAGTAAGAGGAAGGAGAAAAAGGAGGAGGAGAAAGAGGTAATGAAGGAGGTGGGAGTGACTTAAACTTGGGAACTCCAGAACCAGTTCTCTCTGCAATCCTATCACCAAGACCTTTGCTCTTTGTTGGATAATCATCAGAAGCAAGAAGTTCAGTGAATGAAGAAGATGAAGTTGGGAAAGAGAAACTTGAATTCTGCATAGAGGATGTGTCTATGATTGTTGAAGAAGCTGCCATTATTATTGTTATTATTAGAAGAAGAAGAAGAAAGAGAGAGATAAATGAGAGAAATGGAGATTGGATTATATGATGGTCTTGATTTTGTGGGGGGATGAGAAATTAAAAGGAAAAATGAACACGTATTCTCCAAGGCGTTATGCTGTTTTTCAATCTTTCTTGTTAAAATATCATGGTATAGCCAGTTTTCACACGGGTGAATGAAAAATAGTCACCGTTTATCAAGTCAATGGAAAATTACCACTATTTTGCTGTAATAGGGACCGGATCAGTATAATATATGGGAGTTCTGGTACATTTATGTACGAACTCCAGCATATTATGCTGGACCGGTATACTTTGCTAACTCCTATAAAATTTGTGGGAAGTGCTCCAAACTCCAGTATCTTATACTGGACAATTATACTTGCTGGAACTCCCGTAAAATTTGCGGGAGTTCCACCATAATTATGCTTGAACTCCTGTAAAATTTGCGAGAGTTCCACCATAGTTATCATGGAAGCATACTTAGGCTGGAACTCCCGTAAAATTTGCGGGCGTATTTTTTCAGATTTTGAACAGTGTTTTCGCTTAGATTTAAAGTGGCTAAATTTCGATGACTTTTAAAACTTGGCTATTTTTCAACGACTAGTGCTAAATCTGGCTATTTTTGAATTTCTCCCATCTTTCTTTTGTTAGCTTGTTTGGGCTTATTCTAAGTGATTTTAAAATATAAATTGTAAGCTAAGAATTTTAATTTTCAATTTTAAGATTATATTTATTATTTTAGCTTAAAAATAAATATTTACAATTATTTTTTTTATCTTATCCAAATACACCTTAAAAACTATCTTGACAAAAAAACATTTAAAACAAAATAAGCTTATTCGAACGGGGTCTATATGGATTTAAGAATCTTCCAAGCAGCTGTAAAGAGCTTTGACCGTGGAAAATGTGATAAATAGTGGAGAAAGTCCTAAATTATACATTTTGTAGAAATAAAATAGGGTTTATTTATGAGTCAAACTTGGTGGGTTTGACTGTGATATAGACACAATATTACAAGAGAGAGAGAGGCTGCTATGCTATTGCACAATACGCGCTATGTCATTGTCCTTATGCCCCTGCCTCTACTTGATTGATACACAATCACGGGCAGACTTTTTCTCCTTTTTCCCTCTCTTTTCAATTTTATTTTTACTATTGAAAATTGGCCCCCAACAACAATAAAAATCCTTTCTAATCCCATAAGTAGGGTATGGAAAGAGTATAATATACATAACCTTACACCATTTTGGAAGGGCAGAGATATTATGTCTGATAGACCATCAGCTAAAGAATATGAAAGAAACCCTGATAGCAAGTAATAGCAAACACAACATAATTGAAAACATATGAAAGAGGTACCGATAACAAGTGCAAGACAAAATTTAGAAAACTAAATCCAAGGCAGCAAGCGACAACATGAACGAAGTGCTGGTAGTAAACTACGGAATTACCAATGGCAAGTAATAACAGAACAAGAAATGCGATAATAGCAAACTAAAGATAAAAAGATACCTACATACACTAATACTATCAAACTAGAGAAGACAAAGGAAAAAAGCACAACTACCTGCTAACCTTCTACCCTAATCTTCAACCTCCACACCATTATATCCAGGGTTATGTCCACGGTTAGCTCAAGCTGTGCCATGTCCCTCATGATCACATTTCCCCAAGACTTTTGGCCTACATTTACCCCTCATCTTACCCCCCCCCCTCCAAAGGCCAACCTCTCACACCTCCTAATTGGGGCATCTGTACTTCTCCTCTTAACATGCCCTCACCATCTCAGCCTCGCCACATGCATCTTTTCCTCCACGGGGGCCACTCCCATCTTGTCACAAATAATTTCATTCCTAATTATATCCAACCTAGTATGCCCTCACATTCATCTCAATATCCTTATTTCAGCTACTTTCATCTGCTGGACATGGGAGTTTTTGACTGGCCAATCCTCTGCCTCATACAATATAATTGGCTAACAACTACCTTGTAGAACTTATCCTTAAGTCTCAATGGCACATTCTTATCACACAAGACACTGGAAGTGAGCCTCCACTTCATCCACCATGCTCTGATACAATGCATGGCATCCTCATCTATCTCCGTGTCCTTTTGAATTATAGACCCCAAATACTTGAAACTCTCTCTCCGGGGAATGACTTGCGTATCAAGCCTCACATACCCCATTCGCCTCCTGGGTAACATCGTTGAAGTTGCACTCTGAGTATTCTGTCTTGGTCCTGCTCAACTTGAAACCCTTAGACTCTAGAGTATGTCTCCAGACCTCCAACCTCTCGTTAATATCACCTCGTGTCTCATTAATCAGAACTATGTCATCCGCAAATAACAAGCACCATCGCATCAAAGAATCTATTGCCAGGGAAAACAAAAACGAGCTAACTGCTAATCCGTAATTCAACCCCATCTCAATCGGAAAGCTATTGATAATTGGTGTCACAATCTAAAATTTATTAGTCGTGATGACACCTAACCCAACCCATTATATAGGGTAAAATCAGCTCACATTAAATACTCGTAGAACAGAGCAACACATGGAACCACAGACAGATAGAAAGTGATACATGTAGACCAAGACATGTTAAACTGCTCCGGTTGGCATCGGAAAGCCCTTGAAGGAAATATTGCTAATAAAGGTAAAAAAATGCCTGCAACCCGGTGGAATTCAATGAGAAATATTTGCCAATATTAAATACACAGTCCGTTATAGAGAATTTTGGCATTCATACTCTGTCGTTACTCATTCCTCATTAGCCCTCATAATTGTCATTTAAGAAGGGCTTGATCTTTGGACCGTGTTCCTTAGGTGAAAATATAAATAGTATCTTTAGCAGCCATTGTATGGGACACAAATTATCTGACAAACTTATGCTATATATTATGTAAAGGCTCAATAATATTTCATTTCTTACTTACTGAAATTCATACTGCTGCCTTCGGAAGCTCTACTCCCAAAACCAGGCTATTTGCTGCCTTATCTTTATTTCAACGGTAAGTCTTGCATTTTATTTTATTTATTTATCATTTTAGGATCAAATCAACTCGTTTGTCTATAAATCACATTATACCGTTTTATTGGCAAATAATTTGGCGCCCACCGTGGGGCTTAGACAGTTGCGTAATTGGGTTGATCTTTGCACCTATTACTAACCTGTTTAATTCTTTATTTCTAAGTAAAAAGATCTTAAAAATGGCAGATAACGATGTCAACATCACACACAATGTTGATACCCAAGAAAATTAGCCTCAACACGAAGATTCGATAAATGATACCCACAACTAGGGGGATGAAGCCACATCGGTCCATGGCAAACTAATTCGATGGTCATATATAATTTACCAATTATATAAAAATAAGTTTTCAATGAGTATCCCTTTATATTAGATATTGAATAAGGAATATTATTTGTTTTCTTATCCTTTTATACTCACTCTCTCTCTCTCTCTCTCTCTCTCTCTCTCTCTCTCTCTCTCTCTCTCTCTCTCTCTCTCTCTCTCTCTCTCTCTCTCTCTCTCTCATACACACACACACACACAAACACAAACACAAACACATGCACACACACATCAGACCAAAAAAAATACACCCAATTTTCATTCAAACCAAACGCAATACCGGAGTTTGATCCCGAAGTAGTTCAAAATGCCAGACGTGCCAAAAGATGATGGGATCCTGGATCCTCAAAAGCATATCACCACCTATACAAAGACATTAAAAGAAAATGACGTAGCTCCGCACGAGATTAAGTCAGTTTTGCTGAAGAAGTTTGGGGAGACCCTCATGAAGGGAGCCCTAACATGGTATTCACTTTTACCCAAACACTCAATGGATTCCTTCTATATGCTCACAAATTCTTTTATTAAGGCCCGTGCTAGGTCCAGTAAGGTGCAAGCCCGAAAGACCGACATATTCAGAATTACTCAATGAGAGTCAGGGCTGGTGAAAGAGTTCGTGACTAGATTTAGAAGGAAAGAATGCTACTATTGGTCGTGCTAGATGAATGGGCAACTGAAACATTAACTAATGGGTTGAGCCGAGGAGCTTTGAAGCTTCCCGAAAACTAAAAGAAAGTCTTCTCGAGTTCGAGACAAAAACATGGGTGGATGTCCATAACCTCTACGAATTAAAGATAAGAATAGATGATGAATAACTCGATTTCTCGGAATCAATCAAGGGTCGGGATCGAGAGAAGAATAAGGAAAATTTGAAAGATGATTTCAACACAGATCGACGGTCTGCTAAAGGTTGGTTTTTGCCCTACAAATTTGGCAAAAGATGCGGTAGAGGTTTCCGGTCTGTGGATAGGTTCTTTACTGAAAGGAGAACCAACCGTGGCCAGAACAATAGATCGATGTAGGATAAAGAGACATTAGGTTCACGGGATTCCACCTACCTTAGATTTTCCAAGTATAATTTTAACGTTAGTATGGTGGAACTGGTATCAATGATGCTAAACATTAAGGAAGCACGATTCCCGAGGCTGATGAGATCCGGCTCTAGTTAGAGTGATCCTAGCCTATACTATAAATATCATGGGACAAACGGCCACCTGACAGGGAACTATCGACATCTGCGTGAGGAGGTGGCGGTATTGCTGAAAAATGGCCATCTCATAGAGTTAAGTGATCGGAAAAAAAACTACGATGGAAACTGAGATAACGCCGAGCCCTCAAATACAGGAGAAGATCCTCCTCGTCTAGCGATGAACATAATTTTTTGAGGGAACGAGATTAATGGTGTAACCTTCTTAACTGCCAAAAAGACAAATATATCGGCAATCCACATCAAAAGACTCTGGGAAGATGCCAAGGACGACATCACCTTCATGGAAGAGGATGTTGATACACGCCTACGACAGCACAATAATGCCCTAGTAATCTCTCTTAATGTTTTAGATTTTAGAATTTAACATATTTTGGTAGACCTAGGGAGTTGAGAAGTATTATCCAATGGAGAGTGTTGGAACAATCCAATATAACTGGAAGCATCATTACGGCCATAAAGGTCCTCGATGGGTTCAACCTAGCAAGCATGACAACCTTAGGGGAGATTCTGTTGCCCCGGAATGCCGAATGGGTAATTAAAATGACCTTTTTGAAGTAGTAGATGTCGATATGTGCTACAAAAGTATTCTTGAAAGACCTTGATTGCACGAGATGAATGTTATGCCATCAATATACCATCAAATTCTGAAATTCCAAACTCTAGAGGGAATTATACAAATAAGAGGACATCAAACGACATCAAGAGAGATGAGTATAATCTCGGTATCCAGTAGCAAAGGAAAGGAACACACTACATAGAAATTACATGAATCAACGCCTGCTCCCGAGCCAAACAATGTTGACAAAAGGGGGAGTCGTCAGAATCCCATCAGGTGCCAAGGTATTTCTAGGTACCAGAAGAAACAGACACAACCAAATACACATCAAAAGATCGAACAAGTCGCATTGTTTGAGAAATTGTTGAAGAGGAAATTCCATTTGTGGACAGGACTAAATCACATGCTCAGGTCAGGATTTATAAAAATTTTTAAATTTAATGTTGATTGTTTGGTGTGATCGCATGCGTATATGATAGGTATCCCACTTGAAGTGTCCTTGTACAAGTTAAGCCTAGATCCTAACATCTCTTCGATAATGCAGAAGAAATGCCCTATTACCGAGGTGAGAAACACGTTTCTCAAAGAAAAGGTAACTCGTATGCTTGATAATGGTTCAATCCAGGAGATAAAGTATCCCGACTAGCTAGCTAATGTAGTAGTAGTTCAAAAAAAGAATAATATATTTTCATGTGTATAGATTATAAGGATCTGAATAAGGCGTGCCCAAAAGACTAATTCCCATTTCCAAACATTGATCAAATGATTGATACAACAGCCGGACACGAGTTGATGAGTTTCATCGAAGCTTATTCCAGGTACAACCCTATCAAAATGAACCCGAAGAATCTGGAAAAAACTTTGTTCATACCGAACTTTTGGGCTACACATCAACCTTATAATGTGATGCCTTTTGGGCTTTAAGAATGTCGGAGCCACTTATCATAAGCTTGTGAACAAAATATTTAAAAAACAAATAGGGAAAATAATAAAAGTTTACATAGATGATATGCTGGTTAAGTTTTTGAACGCAGTTGATTATCTTAAACACCTCCAAGAAACCTTTGACATCCTAAGGTAGTACAAAATGAAGATTAACCCCGAACAGTGTGCATTCGTAGTTAGTCTTGGTAAGTACTTGGGGTTCTTGGTGTCATGAATGGGAATCAATATCAATCCTAATAAAATTAAAGCCATCAAGGATATTCCCGACCAACTATAAAATATGAAAGAGGTTCAGAGGTTAACAAGAAGACTGACGACTTTAAGCTGGTTCATTTCCCCGGTCTTCAGAAAATAACATAAAAAATCACATTTTTGCCATACCATCCAAGCGCAAACAGCCTAGAGGAATCAAAAAACAAAGTGATTATTCAAAATCTCACAAAGAGACTCGAAGTAGCCAAATGCAAATGACCTGAAGAGTTACCGAGAGTGCTATATGCATACCAATTGATGGCTAAGTAAAGCACGATAGAGACACCTTTCTCTCTCATGTACGAAGCAGAAGCTCTAATCTTGGTGGAAGTGGGAGAACCAACCATGAGATACTTCCAGGCAGACGAAGAATCAAATAAAGAAGCATTGTTGGTACGAATGGACCTTCTCGACGAATGTAGAGACTTGGAACATATAAAGATAGTGGCCCAGAAACAAAACATGGAAAGATAATACAATCAAAGTATTAATATCTGTTATTTCAAAGTAGGAGACTTGATTTAAAGAAAAGTAACTTAGAACACTCGAGAGGTCAATGCAGGAAAGCTGGGCCAACATGGGAAGTCCTCTACCGAGTTTAACTTTCTTCGGGAAAAGGATCATACAAATTGGAGCATCAAGACGGAGTAAAATTGCCAAGAAACTGGAATGTGGCATGACTCAAAATGTACTATTGCTTATAGGGACTGCTTATATCGAAAGTTTATGCTGCACACTTTTTACCTTCGTCCAATTTTTGTCCCAATCGTATTTTTTTTGCAAGCTGTTTAACGAGGTAGCAATGGAAAATATACTACGAAGAAAATGCCATCATCATAAATAATACCTTTAAACAACAAGGCATGGAAAAAAACAAGCCGCTACGGGATGGTTAGATAGTCTTTGGCTCAATAACAATGTTCCTAACGGGAAATAATGCTAGTTATTGGACCAAAAGCAACCAAATCGTTCACGAGATTCCCTTTACTTCAAGACATTGAGGGGGGGGGGGGTTAGGTAATCTTTGTCTCGGTAGCAAAGTCAATAACATGAAATGAAGCTTGCTGTCGGATCAAATATTATCCAACCATTCACTAGTGGAGTCATCGAGGAACATTACTTCCACTGTTCAAATTCGCATTCTTCGCTTTCGAACACTTGATGGCGGGGATAATATAAGAATATGGCAACATAACTGTCATATTAACTGGGACTGTGAATGCTTATGTACTTTCGAAAATGGAAGGAATAAACAAAAATTCTTTTATTTTTATCTTATTTCTTGTCCAAATGATGAATTAACTTTATCATTTGAAAGTTAATCAAGTACGTGCCAAAATGAAAAAGAGATGTCCTTTTCAATAGCATTGTAATCGTAAGAGGGCCCTTTCTTATGAAACCCTCGTAGTAAGGGGTTGGTTCCAGAAGAAAATATGCCCGGAATCCAAATGCCATCGGAGAAAAATAAGTGTGCTGGGATTATTATTCTTCATTTATTTCTGGTTCTTTTTTATTACTATCTTAATTTTGTTTACGGAAAGATAACACGATTTTCTTGTCAAGTTCTTGGCATGCAAATCAGACAAGAAAAAATGATAGCTTATTATTTTCCCAATTTCTCTCTCTTTTCATTTTCTACCGATTTTATTTTCTTGCACTACTATTAGAGGTAGAGGTGGAATTTAAACTTGGTGAGTTCTAAATTATAGGATACCGATATCATGTATTAGCAAATAAGTTCTGATTTTAATTGTTATACCTATTTAATTTCTTAATATAAACATGAAATTTAAACTAATGGATTCGATCAAGCATATAGCTAACCTTCTAAATTTGACCTGTTTAGTGTATTCCTTGGAAAATGCATGCCTTGTTCCATTATTAAAAAGGACAGTACTAAATACACATATGCCATATCTTCTAGAAGACCTAGTAGTAAAGTCTTTGGAATATATAAGACAAAAGAGGTTGGACTTCTAGGCTTCCACACCTAAAAATAATTCCCACTTGCATTGTCTGCATTTAATGCTCCTAATACTATTTAATAAAGAACGAAATTCATATTTCTTGACTTTGATCACAAAATTATTCCTATTAACATATCCTCAACCCCATATTTGAGTTTCTTTGACTTCAAGCAAATGAGTCTCGATGACGCTAGCTTTCTATGTAGGCAATACCAATAGATATTTTCTGAATAACGAATTCAAGGTCAAAGTTTTGAACAAATAGCTAATACGGCTTGTTGTTTCAGCTTAAGCGATGTCTTTTTTTTATTGGTCGTTTAAAAAAGTATGACTCTTTTTAAATTCGGAAATATTTTAGCTTAAATATCAACTCTATTTTTAATGATAAACATTTATAACCACACACATATTTTGGACCCCTTTTTATCTAGTTTAGGACCACAAATTCTAAAACTTTATTTTTTCTTAAACTATGTATCCAGTCAAACAAGTTCACATAAATTAAAACGGAGGGAGTAATAATTAGAGTGTATCTTGTCATAAACAACAACGTACAACAACAACTCAGTAAAATTTCACTAATGGGGATTGGAGAGAGTAGTGTGTACGCAGACCTTACCCCTATTCCGAGTGAGTAGAGAGGTTGTTTCTGAAAGAACCTTGGCTCAAGAAGAAAAAAAGAGGCAATATCGGTACCATCAATAGGATAAGTTGCGTTGGAATTGATAAAGTTCCGTAGAAACCATAGGAAAAATAACATCATGAAAATGAGAAAGCAAGCAAAAGCGATAGACAATACGTAGACTCGGCACTATAGAAAACGAAAGAGTAGTAAGACACAGCTGACTTCGACAAAAACCCTACCAGACTAGCCTTACAAAGGTACGAAGTAAGGAAAGACTCAAGTACCTCCTAACCTGCAACTCTAATACTCGACCTCCACATCTTCCTATCAAGAGCCATTCGTGAGAAATCTGAAGTCTCGTCATGTCCTACCTCATCACCCCTCCCTCAATGATGCATAGGTCGTCCTCTACCTCTTCTGATGGACAGGTTAACCAATAGATAATTATGCACCCAGTAATTTTTATATCAAACTGTTGGGATCGAAAAACGTCAGGTGTCATACGAAATCTAGTAAAGCAAACCTTCAATGTGACCTGCATCCACGGTGGAGATGAGCAATCCACTATAATAAAAGAGAATACAAAATATCGAGAGAATAACCTCACGAAGAGGCAAACACAACTGATACACTAACACTTGTCCCGTAAAATTCTCTCACTAAACACGACTCGCAAACCCCATATGGCTATATTATGGATGCTACTGAATGAGAAGGATGAATCTTCAATTTATAGAAGTCCAAACTTTTTCTACGAGAAAAAAGACAACCAAATACAAAAAAAATTATATTTTTCTTCTAGAAAAAGAAAAACCCAATTTTGGTAATATGTTGTCATTTCCTTCATGAAATAGAAAAATCAATTAAAATTTGGACAAACACCTAACAATTCTCCTCTTCGCCTGAATTTTCTGATAAAATAAACTTGATTCACCTTTTTCACATAGCCTTCAACAGGTCGCATCTCAAATCTCTACCATAAAGTTTGTCGTAGTGAGCGTATAGCTCTCTGTCAATTTATCAGACAAAAATCATGATTACTGTCAAATAGATCGTGGCTAGAACTGAAACCGCCAAGATGAGCATGTCTTGAACCTTGATCTGATACCACTTGTTAGGACCGAAAAAAGTCAGGTGTCATGCGGAAACGAGTAAAGCAAACCTTCAACGGCGATAAACCAGACAACAAAAGAGAAATCTACCAAAAAAGACACAAACATTTAACGTGGTTCGGTCAACTGATCTATGTCCACGTCGGAGATGAGACCGCTATAATAAAATAGAATACAAAATATCGAGAGAACAACCTCACGAAGAGACAAACATAAGTGATATTCTAACATTTGTCCTGTAAAGTTCTCCCACTAAACACGACTCTTAGGTCCTGGGTTCGAGTCACCGTGGAGGGGAAGTGTGGAAACACTATAGATCCTCCTAATTTGGGAGGGGTTTAAAAAAAAAAAATTCCATACGGCTACATTGTGGATGCTACTGAGTGAGAATGGTGGATCTTCAATTTATAGAAGTCCAAACATTTTTCTACGAGAAAAAAGACTAGCCAAATATGGAAGAATTATATTTTCCTTCTAGGAAAAGAAAAACTCAATTATGATAATATGTTTTCCATTCCTTCATAGGAAAACCAACTATGGTAAGAAAATCTGGACAAACACCTAACAATAATCATATTAAATTATCATGATAAAGTAATTTAATGAGATTAATATATATTAGTCAATCATGATTATATATATATATATATATATATATATATATATATATATATATATATATATATATATATATAAACATCATATATAAATTTTAACCAGCGCAACCTGAGTTGCATGTACTAATACTCAACTTTAAAGCAAATCAGACACAAACTAATCTTCAACTCCCCATTTTGACAACTGTCGATACATATGAAGAGTAATTTGGTCAAACTATTGTTCTATTATTTCAAGTCAATGAAAGAATATACATGATTCTTTTTTTTTTTTTTTTTTTTGGTAAACTGAACTAATTTCTTTACCACCATATTCAGCTTGGGCCTAGTGGTTCATTGTTTGGACCTCCATAAATGTTATCACGATCCTGTCTTGTCCATGTCTATCCATCAACCAAACAATAAAATAGCAAGTAAAGAGAAGGAAATTGATGAAGTTCGAAATTTTTTTCATCATATGAACTGCAAATTTGTTGTCCAAAATACATCAAAGGCAAAAGGGTGGATCTGACCATACTGTAGTCAACAAAGTTTGAAGTGCTTAATTAATTGATGTGGTTCAAAATCCACTACTAAAAAAGGTTAAAACCCAACAGAAAAATTACCTAGGATACCGATCGATAACCAACCGAAAAATGGTGGTCAGTACTTGATGGGTCGATATGACTACTAACCGATTGAGGTTGGTTTTCCCGACCACACACGGTCTGTTAGGCCAATAAAATATTTGATTATATTTTTGACACTCAATCCAAATATAAATAAAATAATCAACCAAGATCGATAGATATTGTCATGCTCTGGGAGGTGTGACTGCCCTGTGCCATACTTGGCTCGAGCGCATTATTCTGTAACTATGAACCATGGAGAGTGTATATGGTCGAATTCGTATGCCTCTGATCTATTGGCTTGAGGGGTCATCTTGAGCCCGAGTTCAGGCAAGGTTGAGTTCGAGCTCGAAGGATCAGATGCGAGCTCGAGGATAGAGTGTATTGCCCAAAGATTGAAGCATGATGTACACCAAGACCAAGTACCCAAAATCGTGTCGTTATAGATTTCTAACAGAATGAGCTAGATTCATGCCATGTCCCCAAGGTCATTGCGTAAATTTCGAAATAGGATTGTACGATTTCGTAGTAGGTGATTAAACAATTGTATCATGAATATTCCTTACTATAAATAGAAATTTACCTTATTTAGGGTTCCACTATTATATAAAAAGTACCTCAATCATTTGTAAGATCATATCATCATTGGCAAGAATATACTATCCTACTTTTATTCTCTTACTATCATAATTGTCCTTTATATTTATTGTTCATACTTTATCGATTTTAGTTCATCTCGAGGTCACTAAGCTCGAGGTCATCACTACTGAGTAACATTGGTTTGATTCACTTATTTCTTTCATTTCTACTTAATATTTCTTGAATATTAATTGGTATTGAACTTAATCACATATCTTTAAAACCACAAACAAATTTAATTATTACTCATATTTTCGAGGTAAATAGAGTGGTAACCCTCAACTTCGACTGTCGAGGCCTACTTGCAAGCAGATAATACCAACTAAGGTTGATAAAGCAGTATACTGAAATCATCAAAAGATAATATCTAACTCACCTGAAAGGTAAACACATTCAAACATATACATAACTGTACAGGTCGACGAGGTTGCCATGAACTTTTACAACCATCAATACCAAATTGAACATATACACAGAGACGAAAAGGCCATAATACTGACATATAAATCATACATGACTCATCTACAAGTCTCTAGAGATAATGAAACTGTATTATATTCGAAATAGGTATCAACCTACCTATCAATTCTGTATACACAAATGGGCTCCAAGTATAGACCTGGTAACTCTGGGGGAGGGGAGCTTACCAGTCAAGCTGATATCGGGCTCTGTCTATTAGGAAGGTCTATTTGGCTTTCTATCAGAACCTTCATGCACAAAATGCAATGCCGTCGATAAAAGAGACGTCATTTATGAAATAGTATACCAAGTATGGAAGGCAATGGAATAACTTAAAGTTGAACTGAACTGAAGTACATAGTAATCTGGAAGACAAAGAATGCTCTACGACATAGTCACATGTTCCAACTCAACATAATGTAATATAGTGATATCATAGCTAGCCAGCCATATATAGGGATCGGTGTATCACTCGCCGATAAAGTG
Source organism: Nicotiana noctiflora (assembly GCA_032618575.1). Classification (NCBI taxonomy): domain Eukaryota; kingdom Viridiplantae; phylum Streptophyta; class Magnoliopsida; order Solanales; family Solanaceae; genus Nicotiana; species Nicotiana noctiflora. The sequence continues at coordinate 342,877 of JASVEL010013742.1, read as the reverse complement.
TCCAGTAAACAGTAAACTCTTACTAACCGTGAGGCTAGGAAAATATTAACTATCACTCGCCAAGAGGCCAAAAAAAAAAAAAACAACTCTCACTGACCAAATGGCCAGACAATAATATCGCTCGATGACAAGTGCCCAGGCAACAGAAAACATATGTATACAATGATGCATATCACGTATTTAGTAGAATGTACGAAGGGATGTATGTAACTCTCTATCTTTGTATAATATCAAGGAATTGTAACATAAAGCGGATGGGAAACCTCTCAACAAGATACAATGAAAGTACACAAAATATGCAACACCTATTGAGAGATGAGCTCTACAATATAATATGCATTTCTCGTATAAGATTCATCCAACTCTTACATATATGGATTCATGCCAAAGAAATATAAGGGATAGACATTACAAACATCATCACAATATGTCTAATAACCACATTGAACTCATAGACACACCTTAATCTACATAAAAAATATAAGAAAGTGTAAGGCCTCGTAAAAGCCAAAGATTTAAGTTTCATGGTGCCAATGTAAGCTAATGTGCCATAGTAAGAATTTTTGGATTGTGCAATGCATCATAGAGTACTGGTAGAAATATTTGCAGAAAAATGGTTCTATGGTCCATTATGTTATTGGGGATATGTTCCGCTGACCGCGGAATCATTGTAAAATGAGTCAAAAGAAACTCCAATTTAAAGAACATTTTGTGGCAATTCCGTTGACCACGGATATGTTCTGCTACTGCAAAATGCATACCGGATCTGTTCCACTGACTGCGGATCTATCACCGATCTGACAAGACCCAACCCGAATTTTGAAGATCATTTTGTGTCCATTCCGCTGACCGCAGACTTGTTCTACTGCGATATAATTGCATCACAAAACTGATATTTTTTGAAATTTCCTAATTTGACTCTATTTTGATATAAGTATTAGGCGGTCATTTTAGAAGTTATAACATGAGGTTTTTGAGAGAACAGAGCAATTTAGAAAGAGAGGAAGAAGCTCTATTAATTCTACTCTTCAATTCTTGCTCAAATCTTGGGATTCAACGCGGAAACTCATAAAGTCTTCAATCGGGTAAATATTCTCCCTTAAGCTTTTATGCAAAAAAAAATATGGATTGTTATTGTTTTGGTATTTATGGTACGGAGATTAGAATACATATGCCGTTAATATCGAATTCAGGGTGTATGTGAAGAATGGAATGTGTGATTATTCAGCTCAATTTACGGTATGGCTGCGGATGTAGGGGAAATTTCTGACTGTTGATAGAATTGCCTACTAGGGAATAAATGTTGATCATGTCTGCATTCTATGAAATAGTCACAATGAAACGAGAAACCATCTCTTCGTGGAATGTCCTTATTCTACCAAAGTCTGGGAAGGTATGCTAAAATGGATGAAGGTTCCTAGTTTTAGGACAACACAATGGAACAACCGGAGAAATGAATCATTCATAGAGAAAAGGGTAAATCACAGAAAAGGAGGTCAAGGAGTTTAAATCAACTGGAGAGGGAAGTTGCATGTGTGTGTAATGTTCGAGCATCTACTAGAATTAAAAAAATGGTCCAGCATCTTAGTATTTAGTTACTTCTAGTAGTGAGTATTTTCTTTGTAGCTTAATTAGATAGCAGACTGTGACGTAGTCTTGTTATGGTTACTTAATTGTAAACATTTTGGTGATTAAACATTAATTATATACTATATATATATTCCAATCCTACTGAGAGGTCCACTAGGCATCAGAAATTGTTGAAGAAATATATATATATATATATATATATATATATATATATATATATATATATATATATATATATATATATATGTTTCTTCAACAATTTCTGATCCCTAGTGGACCTCTCAGTAGGATTGGAACCCAGATGAAATTGTGACCATCTATCTGAGAAAAAAGAACGAACAGGTCTAACGAACAGATCTTGTAGGATTCCCAATAAATTCTTCGATTTCTTCCGAAAGCAGATGATTAATCATCTGCTTCTCACATTTCGTGAATAGCCGGGACATTGAGGAATATCAAAAAGGCATTTCGGGAATCGACCTAATTCTATCTCTTTTCGTTCCGTTTGAAGAAAGGAAGGATCCCAAAGAACGATCTTTCTTTTCATTGTTCAATCTCTCTTTGATTAGTCAATGTGTGGTATTCTGAATCCTCGTTAGTAATTGAATCCAAATGATCTCTTGATTGATCGGAAGAACCTTTTAGTTGGCTAGAATTTGTTACTATATATATATATATATATATATATATATATATATATATATATATATATATATATATATATATATATATATATATATATATATATATATATATATATATTAAAATTTAGGATCTTAAATCAATACTATACACTTAGGAAACCAAGTTCAAACTTGCATTTGTCGTTGTATAATAAATTGATAATACTTCAAATTAATCTAACAAACTAAAATATTGAGCATGATACGTCTAATAATTTTAAAATAACACAAATTGTCTCAAATCAACTTAAAATCTTAAATATGAATGTCTGGAGAACGCTTGTCACAACTCTTTATATGCCTCCTTAAACATCCTATGCCCTCCAACTTTGGACGGCAAGTGAAAACTCGAGCACAGTTCTTGCACTTTACTATGTAAACTTCTTCATTTTCTTCTACCACAATATTCCCAAACATATGAGCGCACTAAAGAATCACCGGGCATGACTTAACTTGAATTGAGAGAGAATGATGACTTTGTGAGAAAAATAAAAGAATAAGTGGGTATTTATAGTTGAAAATAGCAAAAAAATATAATTATAAAAAATTTGGGGTTAATATAAAGTTGGGGGTATAAAATGGCTATTTTATTTTTTTAAATGCCATAACGGCTAGAAATGGCCATATTTGGCAGAAATTTTTTAAAAAAAAATAGTCGTTAGGCCTATTTATGTCTGTTTAGGACCGGTCGAATCGAACCACTTCCCAATCGATCCCAAACCCCATCTCGCATGCCAAAATCATGGGACCGGCCCACCCCCACCCGATCCCAATCCTATCCGGTTAGCCCAACCGTGCATTTGGGCTCGCGGGCCTGATCTGGGACCTAACCAGCCACGTACCACCTTTATGTACAGATTATGGAGATGAAGGATGGACAAAAAATACGGGGCAAGCTATGAGCTGAGCATGGGTATGTAATATTTTCTTTCTCTTGACCTAAAAAAACATAGTTCTAATTTTGTGTTTTTTAGATGGTTAACTTCTTATAACATATTATTTTGAACTTTTACGCTTATTAGATTTCCAAGTATTTTATACTCTGTGTGTTTATTATTGTCCTAAACAAATATGGAAAAGAATCAGAACTATACTTTAAAAGACGTTAAGATATTCACATCAAAGTCATGATGTTCAATGTATGATGACAGGAGATAAATAGAACGAAACGTTAGAGAAAAAATGACAAAGATAAGGCAAAATATTTTAAATCACCTTTAAACTTGGCTCAAATTATTAATATCTTTCACAAATTATATCCGATCTTAATTATTCCCCTCGACTTGGCATTTGAGAGTCAAAACCCCCCTAGACGCTGATGTGACAAAAAAATGTGGGTGCATTCGCCTGCCACGTGAATTTTTCTGTCTATATGACATTTTTTAAAAATATATATATATAATTTTTTACCTTTTTAAAAATATTACATTTTTAGATAATTTTTTTGGAATAAAATTTATAATAAAACTTGGATATAACCACGTTATTTAGGCTAAATATTTTTATTTGGCAAAAACTATAAAGTTTTAGTTAATTTTTTTTTTTTTTTGAATTTGACCTGAAAAGAAAAAATTTATACAATTAAAATAAATAGTCAAGGTATCTAAAAAGTTATAAAAAAAATACATAATTGAATAAATAGTCATTGTATCAAAAGAAAAATTAAAAAAGTGTACAATTGCACTTGTAATTTCTTGCAATTGTACACTCTTTTTATTTCTTCTTTTGATGTCGTTACAATTTATTTCAACTGTATAATTTTACTTTTTTAGGTAAATATGTAAATAAAAAATAAAATAAAAATAGAGCACCGTAATTTAGAGCTATATAAAAATTATTGCCAAAATAGTTAATTTTAAACTATATATTTTTATAACTTTTTAGATTCCTTGACAATTTATTTCAATTTTATAAATCATTATTTCCGGGTCACATTCAAAAAAACTTAACTAAAACTTTATCATTTTTAACCAAATAAAAATATTTAGCCTAAATAACGTAGTTCTATCCAAATTTTATTATAAATTGTATTCGAAAAAAAATATCTAAAAATAATATTCTTAAAAAGGTAAAAAAATAATTTATTTTTCAAAAATATGCCATATAGATAGGAAAAATTCACGTGGCATATGAGTGCACCCACACTTTTTGCCACATTAGCGTTTAGGGGGGTCATGACTCTCAAAAGGTCAAGTGAAGAGGATAGTTAAGAACGAGTTCAGGGGAAATATTTCTAATCTGAGCCAAGTTTAGGAATGATTTAAGGTATTTTGCCCAAAGATAACGACAATGAACAAAAAGTACAGTGCTTAATCAAACTCCACCAGTGTGAAAAAATTTGACTTGTTAAAGTTCAAACACCAATGATTGTTCAAGAGTTCACACACAAAATTTCGAACTACCCAACACAATATGCTAGATTTTGATATTAGAGTAACCCTTCTCCTCGATCTATTCGGAGGCAGGGCACATATTCTTTTGGACTTGGATAGCATAGCTCAAACTCTATCAACTACCTCAAAAGTTGAACCTTACAAAAAGGACAAAACAGCAAAAATGGCGTAAGGACAAATCCTAACAATTATAGTAGTTAAAATAAAATACACATTCTCTCTCTATCGAATCTATCTCTCGTATGAATAACTTTAAACAGGGAATTTATCTAAGATCAACGGCAAATCTTTACATCCTTGTTTTTCCACCTAATTATATGTAAACACCAACAGCTGCCATTACTGTGGTAACAAGCAGACACCATTGGAGAAAACTGTCTGCTTGCCTGTCCAAAAAAAAAATATCGGCACCCGCTTTACAAATGCAAATAAACATATTCAACTGCATGAAACAGTAGAAAGCTGTCAGCTAAGTTGTAATGCTTAAGACTGTTCCATGGTAGAGGAAACCCCATCAAACGGTGTTACTTACTCTCCCCTCCAAGGAATGGAAATATCTTGCAAAAGATTTTGAAAAATTTAGAGGGATTTTTGAATAAATATTTCAACACTTTCATGAAAAAAAACTCTACCTTGGGCTGGTTAGGATTTTGAAGAACGGTACCAGATGATCAAGAAATATTTAAGGCATCTTTACCATCTTAGCTCATTTGTATCTTGAAGCTGCTAACTCGAAGAGCTAACCATCTCAATTCTCAAATTATGACATGATAAAAGCAACCATAGAAGCTCCCTGACCAAACAAGTAAAATATCATTTTAATTATATATAAAACCAAAATCTCCAGCGTAGATAGATGTTATCACTTGAGATACCGAAGGCAACAAAAGTAAACACACTGCAAGGTCTTACATATGAAGAGTCAGCCCAAGAAAGAAAAGAATGGGCACACAAACACAAGAGAGAGAGAGAGAGAGCACTTACAATTCGCTGTAGGAAGGGTATGTCAACCCACAAATCTTGTACACAGTCACCACCATTGGCATGAGTGACACGAAATTAAGAGCTATCCAAAGGAAAAATTCTATTTACTGCTCTACGAAGGCATCACTACTTTGGACCATATGATCAAAAGGGAGATTGACACAATGGACAAGTTGACTTGTGAGAAGTGGAGAACCACTTGTAGAGGCAGGCTGAATGGAACTTGTGTTTGCAGGTTTTGCAAGCTAGCCGTGGGAGGCTATGGTTTGAAGTGTGTAGGACACTGTAACATATAGGGCACTCCTCAACACCTTCAAACTCCTTATCAAAATTGGTCTTCCAAGTGCGAATTGCTTCAGCTAAAGCACCATTCTGCATTGTAAGAAAAATAATACTTCAGCCCAACCACCCCAAGAACTCATTGAAAGTTATTTAAATGCTGAACAGAGGTCATTGAAGAAACAAAACAGTCACTAAACAGTTAATTAACAACAAAGATGGTAAAATAACAATACCTGAAAATAGGACATTGTATACCTTAGTACCATTAAAACTGAAGACTGACATTATAAATTGAAAAAGTATGCCTCAGAAGGAAACACATGCATGATCAAAGAGTAGATTAAATGTAACAGCTACATATATCAAGGCGATAAATTTGAATATAGCAGATGAGAGATTGACGGATAACAATAGTGGGCAGACACAGGAAATAATCGGGATGGAATGGGAGAATGATGCACAGATCAGAAGTCAGTGGAGACACCTGATTACGAAGAAATGCCATCATTGACATTAACCACTTTCTCTGTTTAACCTCACTAATGCCAAGGCTCTTGGTACAATCTACATCCACAGACCTCAGTGGGTAAGATGCCGGAAGACGAATTACTAGGTCCATTCCTGTTTCGTCTTTCGTGTAAGTGGCCACCACTTCATTAGCAGATTTGCTTACGACGACCGAGAAATTCTCATCAGAAAAGTTGGCCTTTTTTATCTGCATTTTAATGAAGGAATTTTATGTCACAAAGAGCAAAAGACTGACTGAGATTACAAATAAAGCTTATGCTGCAAAATTTAAGAGTATAAATAAAAGCAAGTATAGGTACTTAATGTTCATCCGGATTAGATTATCTTAACATTTAAGCAGTCAGTCAATCTTCCACCTGGTTAGCCAGCGTCAGGGAACTAAAAAGAAATACATGACCCTAGCACTTCAAATGAAATGATTCATATTCAGGAAAGCCCCTGGAATTTCCTTTATTCTAATAACTCAAAATTTCATTCTTGCTCTAGAGACTACTCACAATAATCTTAAATCTTCTCGTCAATTTTCATCACAAGAGCCCAGATGGGTACAACGGACAATTTCATTTCTTGAAAATTTTATATCATCCACGAAAATGAAAAGCAAAATTTCAGTGTGATGAATTCATTTCAATAAAAGTTCAAGTATCAGAGTGCTTAAGGATTCACATCATTCATACCTGGGAGAGTTCATTCATAATCAGAGGGGGGCTACAATATGCTCTAGTGAAAAATTCAATGGCAGATGAAGTCGAACGGTCACGTATCTCACTAAACCACCCTCGAACATAAGCTGGAAGAATACAAAGCATGAGGCCAAAAATTGCACCAGCAAGTGAAGCAATTTTTTCTGGTCTGACAGGCCAAAGCGATTCCAAGCAAAATAACACAGAACTAGAAGTGATGGCATGAGTTGCAGATTTCGCTGCTTCTGACAATGAAGCTGGAAGTTCCGAATCCTTCTTTTTCAAGCTTGATGGTACACAAAATTCCAAAGGAATGTGCTGGAAAAGACAGTCTAATACTGTTGAAGTAGCAAACTCTTGAATGTACTGAACCATTCTCTCCCTCAGGGGTGATGAAGATGGTAGCGACACTAGATGTGAAAGTAACAAAGACCAGGCTAGAAAGACCTTTATCTGCCAAATTTAAAGACATTTAGCAAACAAAAGTGGTTTGTTGTAGCTTTGAAAAGCAACAAATAGAGGCTCAAAAAGGAAAAAAGGGAAAAAACTAACCCTTTCAAATGCAACTAAGTCCATTTCAAGAGCTTCAAATGGTAGTTTTTCCAGCAGGGAAGAAACTTCTTCCCTAAGATGAAGACTTTCTTCAGTAGAACCGTCAGTGTCCTGGTTGTTGCAAGCATCTCCATCAGAGGAACTTGTCTTATCGACAGTGTGCAAAGCTAAGTGAGAGACAGGTTCAGTTGAAAGAATAACATAAGCAGCATATCTTAGGGAAGGAAGTGTCATGGCAGAAAATAGCATTGCATACAAGGAGCTAACAGGCCCTTTACTTAGGCCCCAAATTTCAACTGATTTTACCGCCTTCTCTCTTGCAATTGAAGAGGACTCAACAATAAGTGATGCCACCAAGTCCCAGAACTTAGAATGAGCAAGGATAGATGATGCTACAATTGAGGAAGCTTCACTACAATAAGAACTTGCCATAGCCTGCGTAGCAGCAGTAGAAAAGAACAACCGAAGAACACCTTCTATAATTCGGTCTTTGGCCATCTCCCATCTGTCACTCTTCAAGGTATCAGAAACAACAGCAGGGTCTTTTGCTTCAAGACCACTTATGTTGCAAAACAGAGAAAACCCAATTAGAGCATTGCTTGCGAGTTTTATAGGAGTAGAGTCCTTCACTGAAACGGTATCGTTGACCCTCTTCAGCATAATTTCTAACTGTTCACAACCAGAACCATCTGTCATAACATCATTCACATTCTCCGCAACATCCTCCATCATAATGACTGCTGCTTCAATCCACCACCTAAAACGGTATAAAACAAACTCCCAATCATCCTCACTAAAATCTTCCCAGCAATAAGCAACTGCAACCAGAATCAATTTTGATAACAAAATTTGCACAACCGGCAGCTTGTTTATCACAGATAATGCAGAATTCTTTCTCTGCTTCCGAAATAATTCCAACAGTAGCATTCTCTCAGTAGAACTGACATATCTTTCTGGTCTCAGCTCTTTCCCTCCTTCAATTGGTCGTATAGGATAGCAGGATATGACAAGGTGGAACCAATCTGCCATATCTGAAAATACCAGATTCAATTACACCCAAGACAGGGATAAAAAAATATTGGGGTTTTTTTTTTTTTTTTGGGGGAGGGGGGGGGAGTAAAATGGTTTAGGTAAAATGAATTGGAAAATTCAGATATTAGATGCATGAACACAGTAACTACAGTATATCCCACAACAAGGGTAAAGCAAAGGCCACAAAAATAGCTCCCCCTCCAAACCCACCCACCCACCCACCCCCCACCCCAAAAAAAATGACATATATCTCTGCCACATATCAAGACACTAAAATTTGATTACTTTATGTAGCTTATATCAGGAGCTTAGTACTCAGCACAAAAAGAAATTGCAGTTATATCAGCTTACAACAACAATAACAGCAACAACAACCACCCAATAGAACCCCACTAGTGGGGTCTGGGGAGGGTAGAGTGTACGCAGACCTTACACCTAACCCGGGGAGGGTAGAGTGTACGCAGACCTTACACCTAACCCAGAGGGATAGAGAGGTTGTTTCCGGGAGACCCTCGGCTCAGAGACAATATGCAGTTATATCAGCTTATCCTTGAGAAAATTGTAGTACACGCTATAGAGAGCAGTAATTTACCTTCTCCTGTTTGCCATGCATTTAAGGGCGGAAAAGACTCAGTTCGCTGGAGCCAGTCCATAATAGCCTCTTGTACTTCACAACATTCAGAAGAAGCAGACTGCATGTTTGCATTGTCTTTGTCAAATGGAAAACTCAGCGGTCGAATGATTACACTCATAACTGAAGGAAATATCCTCAAGCAATTTATATTTATTGTTTCCCCAATATGGAGTTTATTCTGAAGCAGATAAAAAAGAAATATTGCCTTGTCCTTTCCCCATACATCATCCATAAAAAATCTAGACAGTAATGATACAACAGCTCTCAGGAAGGGTTCTCCAATACTATCCATATTTGTAACAGGAGGTAAGTTTGAAAGGCTCAGTTCAGTAATTCCCCCATGAATAAGTGCACCATCAAGTAAAATGGTGACAATGGAATCTAACAACCCATCCTCAGGCGTATAGCATTCACTATTCAAATAATCACAGAGATGAGGCAAGAACGAGCACAAGGCACTTCCACCATTCCATTTCCAAGTGCATAAGATTTCAGCTGCTAGCCAGGCACGCGAATAATGACACTGAAGAGTTGTGGTAGGTTGATTACTAGGATCCTCAGTTGAAGATGGAGACACATCAGAAACAACACCAGCAATAATTTTGTCAAACCCCATATTTGGGATAAGTCTGTCTATCAGAGCAACAAACCTGGTGTCTCTTGGGGTCTGCAAAGGGTGAAGTACACAGAGAATATTTTGAGATCTCATAATACAGATTTTATGTTGAATGCATAATACAATGTAACTCACCTTGAAAAAGATCAAAATAATGCCACAGAAAATGTTACAAAACTAAATAGTTGAATGAGAAAGTATACAGGAATATCTATCAGTTACAAGACCTCACTGTAATTCCCTCTTTCCCAGCAAGCTAAATATAGAAGTGAATAGAAAAATAGGTGCACAAGGTCATCCCAAACTGCTTAATAAAAATACTTAAGCCGCTAAGCGGGAAGAACACTCACATCAGTTGAAACACTCTCAGTTTTCACCACAGCTGCTCTTTTCCCATCTTTCATATCTGGTGCAACCCAAGTAGGCCAAGAATCGTCCTGGCTTAGGAATGTGTCTAACAGCTTTTGTTCCCCAAACTGATCGGGGCAGAGACACTCAAGAAGTTCAAGGACCCAGTGACAGCATAACGATGCGACTTTGGCAGCATCCAAATTTCTATCCTTGAGCACAGCAATCCTCACAGTCTGGACCAAGATACTCTCCAGGCTCTTTCGACTATCAATGTTGATACTAAATAGGAACTGATTATCAATTTTGCGGTCGAGAGAGTGCACTGCTTCACAAGAGGCCAACCTTGTCTTAATTGTTTCCGCTGTTTCTTCACCAAACTTATCATTGAAGACAGTAGCCATGCGGCACTCCCACTTAATCGCAAAAATTGCAGCTAAGATTCGTGAAACGAGCTCAACTTCATGATTCAAACATTTCAATGCACAAAAACCACCATCAAGCACTTGTAAAGCAAAGTTAACCATCTGATTCACATCAGTAGAAGGTTCAAATCCCAGCTGAGTGTTTTTGTCTCTGATAAGTATCAGAGAACACGTTTCCTTGACCCATATGAAAGGAGAATCCATCATGAAAACTGTCAACTTCTTAAGAACCTCCTCGAGTACTAGTACTAATGTACTTTGGGACAGAAAGTTTGTTTCATCATCTCCTGCTATGCCACCCAGAACAGCACTGCAACGGAACAACAAAGCAGCCCAGAATAAGACAATAATAACAAAAAAATAGGTTTTCAGAGTGTTTAGTGCCTACTAACTCTAGTCTTAAGCAAATGAAACAACACCTCCTTACCACCGAAGCCTTAATATTGAGATGGGAAAACCAAAAACAAGAAAGGCTATAATCATAGGTAATGAGGTTGAGAAGATAACCATGTAGTCATCCTAGGGAAAAAAGTCTCTAAACATTAAATGACTGTTCCTATATCCCATATTGGTTGAGGAAATGGATTGTATGGTAGTGGAAATCCTTAGCCGACAATAGCCTCTGGGTTTGTGTTAACCCAAAATCTATTCCTTATCGCAGTATTAGAGCCACTCACTCTTATTCTCGACGCATCCAATGTTGGGCCCCCATGTTGTATTGTTCATGCTTCAGATGTCCAATCTTAGGCATGTGGAGAGTGTTAGTGCCACATTGGCCTAAGTTTCTCGGAGATGAGTGTAGGTGTCCAATGCGATTGCGGATATAAAGGTAGCATCCTTCATGATCTAAATTTTAAGATTCGGGGATACGGATGCTCGAATTAAGCTAAATATAATTCAATATCTAAAAATAAAGTTTTGAAAATATGTCTAAATTACGAGACATTAAGTGGAAAACATACAAGGAACTTTGAATATTGAAAAAGAGAAGAATCCGAGAAGGAAATAAAAAGAAAAGGACTGACATAATCCGGGACCGAATCTCAACCTTAACTTTATTGTTTCCTTATAAAAAGAAAAAGAACTAACATAGAAATTTCTTTATACAAATTATTGCACTTTCTTCAATTTCACCCTAGCTTTTGTTTTGATTTCAGAAACTATTATATTTGTCCCGCATTTCTCCGCCGATTTTGGTCGAAGTATCCCAAATCTGTTGACCTTATACGGATCCCACACCCACGTCGTGTCAACACAGGTGCAACATCGAAAGTGAAGAGTCCAAGCAACTCAGGTTTTGGCAAATCATCAGCTCATGAGCTATCTTTGGAATTGAGTTAGGCTCAATATTCATTTTTCTTATCAAGGAGAATCCAAGATTTGATATGCAGCATAATATTTTGCCTAGATTCAAGATTCAAAAACCTTTGTTAGATAGTTATTATGTATAGTGTCCCACATCGGAAAGTAAATGTCTACTTTTATGTAAACAATGTATATAAATAGGTCTATTGTAAGACACTTTAGTTAATATCTATCAATAAATTTCATGTGTCATTATTTCTCACATGGTATCAGAGCAACAGTAAAAGATTCATCGTTGTGCAATAGTTACCAGCAATTTCGAGAAGAAATTAGTAAACCGAAAAATTTTCAACTACCGCAGGTCTGTACGCGATCGGCGTGGTATAAAAGCCAGCACCAATACGAGGTAGATCAGCTTCCAGCAACCAACCCATAAAATTTCTATGGCAGAACCCCTCACGCACCGGCAAGAAATTTTTCGACGAAACTCCGACTCACGCATCAGCTCATGATGCACTTTCTGGCCAATTTTTAACAAAATTTTTTCAAGACAATTTGGTTGTCCAGTGATGCCAAGCATACCATACTATTCTTTTTACTCCGATCACTTCGCAATTTTTCTTACAGCTACAGTGATTTTTTTGATAGCTATAGTGTTTCCTTTAACTATTTAGCGAGTTACAATTGATTGTTTCTATTATTTGGTGATAATTTGCTCGACCTCTTCAATCCTAACGCCTCTGGGATTTGATATTTTTGGTTCTAACAACACGGGTTATGGAAGTTCAAGCTTTATGATTACTTTGGAACCCTTAAAGGAATGTTCAGACTTCTTAGCTTGGGCTTCCTGGTTGAGTTGTAGTGCAAGGGTCAAGGTGTTCAAGACCGCAGGACCAAAATCAATAATGAGGGAGATGAGAACGCCAAAGCACTTCAGATATGGCATTTAGTTAGGTAAAAAGCTCGCACGTTATACACTAATGGCATATCTCGTTTCTATGATATGATATTGCAGTTTGAACAAAAGTCAATTACATCCGGTCATAGAAGAATTAGAGAAATTGATGTCAATTTCTGCTAGTGGTAAAAAGCAACAATAGCAAGGACAGAAGATGTTACTAGTTCTTACACTCGTTGGACTTCCTAGTGTCCTTGATTCAGTATGCGACCAGATTTTGGCTAACCCGACTGTCCCTTCACACAATGATCTCATCACAGAGAGTTGACTTCACTTGCATCACAAACAGTGAAAAATCGAGCACTCTAACCATGGATAATAGACGAGGAGGAGGTCGTTTTGGAAGGTCTCGACCCAAGTGTTCTTATCGTAATAAGCTTGGACACGCCTATGAGGTGTGTTACTCTTTGCGTGGACGACCACCTAAAAATACTCATGTTGCTCAAATCGAGGCGGCAGATAACCAGAGGTTTTCTTTATCTGAACGGGAATATAATGAGTTCTTTTTCGTATCGAGCAAGTAAGCACACACCTCCACAAGTAGCCTCTGTTGCTCGGAATCATACTTATGTTGCTAATAATTTTTTTGCTTGCGTTTCCCAATCTAATATCTTGAACCATGGGTTATGGACTAAGGTGCCACTTACCATATAATAGGTCACTTTTGTTAAATTTGTTTATTTACAATCTCTTCCCAACGTTACTTAAGCCAATGAAGTCCAATCAAAAGCAAAAGGAGTTGGACAAGCTAATCCTTATCCTCTATCACTTTAGATTTTGTTCTTTACGTCCTTGACTGTCCTTTTAACCTTACATTTGTTAGTCGATTGACTCATGCCCTCCATTGTTGTACATATTTTATTAATGACTCTTTTGTTATGCAAGACAACAGTACGGTACAGACAATTGTCATAGGGGTGAATCACACTGCCTTTATTACCTTGACTCACTCAATCCCCACAACATGTACAGTTATAGATCCTTTAAACCTAATTCAGAAACAATTAAGACATCCTAGTTTACCCAAGCTTCAAAAGATGGTGCCTAGTTTGTCTAGTTTGAATGGATTAATTGTGAGTCATGTCAACTTGTAAAACATACCCGAACAACCTTTCAGCATAGTGTTGAGAGTCGTGTACAGTATATTTTTTCTTTAGTTAATTTTGATATACGGGGTCCTAGTAGAGTCAGTTCAACCTTCGGATTTTGTTACTTTGTTAGTTTCATTGGTGATTACTCAAGATGTACTTGGATTTTCCTAATGAAAGATTATGCTAAGTTGTTTTCTATATTCTAGAGTTTTGTGCTGAAATAAAAAATTAGTTTGGCATTTCTATTCGCATTTTTTGCATTGATAATGTCTTAGAATACTTATCTTCTCAAATTCATCAGTTTATGACTTCTTAAGGAATTATTCATCAGACATCTTGTTTGTATACTCTTCAGCAGAATCAGGTAGCCGAAAGAAAGAATAGGCACCTCTTTGAGACTGCTTGCACATCCTATGTTCCACAGCGTTTTGGGGGCAATTCAGTTCTCACATCTTGTTATTTGATTAATCGAATGCCTTCTTCTTCAATCCAAAGTCAGATTTCGCATTCATTATTATTTCCTCAGTCACCTTTATACAGCACATGCCCGTTCATAACTTAGATCTCGGAAAAGATAAATTAGCTTCTCGTTCTCTCAAGTATGTCTTCCTTGGCTATTCTCGAGTTCAAAAGGGATATCGTTGTAACTCACTTAATTTTTGTAGGTACCTTATGTCAGCTGATGTCATACTTTTTTAGTGTTGACCTTATTTTACCACTTCTGACCACTTTGATATATCTGAGATCTTACCTATACTGACTCGTGAGGAGTTTACTGTAGCTCATGCTGGGTCCTCAACCACAAGTCTTACCGTACCGACCGTTGAGGAATCTAGTGATGCTCCTCTTGGATCCTGGACCACAAGTCTTACTTTACCGACCGTTGAGGAATCTAGTGTTGCTCCTAACCATGCCCAGCTGATTCACTCTTAACTAATCGTCATCTCGTCCAGCATCATGCCTAGCTGATTCACGTCCGGCACCTAACCGTGCTTCTACTGCAAACTTGTCTCCTCCTAGTCTACTGATTGCACTTCGTAAAGGTATGCAGTCACACTTAATCCTAATCAACATTATGTTATGCCGTCACTCCTGTGAGAAAGCACGGGAGAAAAATATATTATTGATGCATTAAGATAATGATACACCGAGCCCTATATATACACAACACATGACATGTCCTACTCCTAATACATATGGGATTAGGGTTATATACTTCTATTTACACAATAAAACTAACTCTCCCCCTCAAGCTGGTGCATATAAATCATATGTACCGAGCTTGTTACATATATAACTAATACGAGGACCAGTGAAGGACTTGGTGAAAATATCAGCAAGCTGATCATTTGACTTTACAAATTCTTCACGGTGACCTTGAGGATGAGGTTTATATGGAGCAACCACCTGGTTTTGTTGCTCAGGGGGAGTCTAGTGGCCTTGTATGTCGGTTGCGCCGATCCCTCTATGGTTTAAACCAGGCTCGATGAGACTGCTTTAGACCATAGAGGGATCGACGCAACCGACATACAAGGCCACTAGACTCCCCTGAGCAACAAAACCAGGTGGTTGCTCCATATAAACCTCATCCTCAAGGTCACCGTGAAGAAAAGCATTCTTAATATCCAACTGATAGAGAGGCCAATGGCGAACAACAGCCATGGATAGAAAAGGCGGACTGATGCAATTTTAGCCGCAGCAGAGAAAGTATCACTTAGTCAAGTCCAAATATCTGAGTATATCCTTTGGCAACAAGACGAGCCTTAAGTCAATCAACCTGGCCATCTGGACCAACTTTGACTGCATACACACAACGACAACCAACAGTCGATTTACCTGAAGGAAGAGGAACAAGCTCCCAAGTAAGTAGAGATATCTAATTCCTGTTTCTTCAAGCTTGTCATTCGCGATATTACATCATAGAAACGAGATATGTCATTAGTGTAGAGATTACGAGCCTTTTCCCAAACTAAATAACATGTCTGAAATGGACGGAACAAGGGCGTCAACTTGGAATCAATAGATCGCCACATGATACTACATAACTGAGCATCGACCTTCTCTCAGTGTGTTTTGGCCTTTTCATCACCTTCGCTAGGCTTTTTTGTTAAATGATCTTGAACTCCTTGACCTTTACACCATAACTCGACAAATGAAGCCCAATCTAAGTAGTTTGAACCTCCCATTAAAGGTTCTGAGGTAATCATAACACCGGAACTGCCAGAACACGGGTTTCTAGACCTTAAAGCATCGATTCCCAAAGACATGGTTGGATTATCACCAGATAACAAAAAGAATCAACTGAAAATTCTCTGAAACAGATGCTGAAAATAATGTGGTTGCTGGAAAAGTACTGTAGCTACCGGAAAAAATTAAAAGTGGTCGGAATTAAAAGATAAAAATATGGGTAGGCTCAGAATTCAAGGACGATCCAACTGTCCTGAAGAAGTTTTATCAAAAAATGGCCGAAAGTGGCCTCACGCGCCGGCGCGTGGGAGTCACGCGCTCGCCAGAAAAGTTGATGTGCCGGCGCGTGTGGGCGCGTGGCTGGTTTTCTGCTGGAGAAATTTTGTAGGGTTGGTCGCCGACAAGTGATCTACCTCGTGGTGGTGTTGGTTTTTGCACAACACCGATAGAAAGCGACTTGATTACGGGCAATCTTCTAAGTCGCCGGAAAATTGCACTGCGGCGAGGTTTTTTTCTTCCCGAAAGTCGCCGGAATGATGCACAGCGATAGGTTTCTCACTAATGCTCTGAAGCCATGAGAGAAAGCGCGGGAGAAAAATATATTATTGATGTATTAAGACAATGATACACTGAGCCCTATATATACACAACACATGACATGTCCTATTTCTAATACATATGGGATTAGGGTTATATACTTATATTTACACAATAAAACTAACAACTCCATAATTCTTTTATATCTTCTTTGTCCTCTGTTTCCCTCGCTAAGTCTACATGTGAAGCATTGTCTCATCCGGGATAGCAACAGATTATGGTTGATGAGATGTCTGCTTTCAGTGGTACTTGATAACTTGTTCCTCTTCCTTTGGGTAAATCTACTATTGGTTGTCGTTGGGTTTATGCAGTCAAAGTTGGTCGGATGGCTAGATTGATCGGCTTAAGGCCCGCCTTGTTGCCGAAGGGTATACTCAAATATTTGGGCTTGACAACAGTGATATTCCTTTCCCGTGGCTAAAATAGCATCAGATCATCTCTTTCTATTCATGGTTGCTCGTTATTGGCCCCTCTATTAATTGGACATTAATAACGTTTTTCTTTGGTGATCTTACCGTTTATATGGAACAATCACCTAGTTTTTTTGCTCAAAAAGAATCTAGTGGCCTTGTATGTCGATTGCGTCGGTTACTCTATGGTCTAATATAGTCTCCTCAAGCCTGCTTTGGTAAATTTAATACAGTTACCGAAATGAATCTAATCACTTTGTGTTTTACCGGCGTTCTGATTCAAATATATGTGTTATCTGGTGATTTACGCTGATGATATTATTATTAATGGCAATGATCAAGATGGTATCACCAGTTTGAAGCAAAATTTCTTTTAACACTTCCGGACTAAGCAATCCAGCTCAAAGTACTGTTATTTCACAGCGGAAGTATGCCTTACATATTCTTGACGAGACAGGAATGACAGTTGTAGACCCATGGATACTCTTATGGATCCATTTCAAACTTCCTCAAGGACAAGGGAGCCTCTTAGCAAACCTGTGAGATATAGGCCGGTTGGTAAGTTGAATTACCTCACAGTGACTAAACTGATACTTCCTTTCTTGTGAGTGCTGCAAGTCAGTTTATGGACTATCCTTGTGAAAGTCATTGTGATGCAGTTGTCTAAATTCTTCGGTATATAAAATCAGCCCGAGGCAAAGGACTATTGTTCGAGGATCGAGGCCATGAGCAAATCGTTGAATACACAAAGGTCGATTGGGCAGGATCACCTTCCGATAGACGTTCTATGCCTGGATATTGTGTTTTAGTAGGAGGTATTTTGGTACAAGAAACAGAATATAGTTGCTCGGTCTAGTGCAGAAGCAGAACAACGAGCAATGGTTATGGCAATATGTAAGCTAATTTGGATCAACAGCTGCTCAAGAAATTGAAATTTGGAGAAATCAGTAAAATGGAACAGGTGTGTGATAATCAAGCTGCTTTTATATTGCGGCAAATCCGATATCCCGTGAGAGGACTAAACCATTGAGATTGACTGTCAGAGATATTATTACAAAGTTTGTGAGGTCAAAATATTGTCACCGAGTCTCTCACTGGTTCTCTTATTAGTTACATCTGTAACAATCTCGGTACATACGATTTATATGCAATGGCTTGAGGGGAGTGTTAAATAGTTATTATGTATAGTATCCCACATCAGAAAATATATGTCTAGTTTTATGTAAACAATGTATAGTCTTATTGTAAGACACTTCAATTAATATATATCAATATAATTTTCCTGTGTCATTATTTCTCACACACTTTATATAAGGATCATAATCAGATCAAATTTCATTGGTACTACATATGCATATATAATGCTCCCTGAGGAACCATTAGCAGCTCAGTCTAAGAGTGTAACTCCAATAAGACCCACAATGTCCAAATAGTCCATCAGCCAGTCTACCTATCACTTCAAACATCGAGCTAAATAAATTCAACTGTAAAACGAATTTCAACTACATGAATAGTTTATCATTCTCTTCAAGGTTGTAACGATGGCTTTGATCAGCAAGCATCTAGCTAGCATATATCCTAGACGCGTTAAAATCATCAAGGTTACAACTGCAGTAACTTCGTTGGAACTAATAACTTTTCTTACATGTTTCTACGCACTTAAATGTCAAATATCACTATTTTGGAAGGCCATCAAAGAATAACAAAAGCTTTTAGTTCCAGTAAAAGATTTACCCCATTCAGAAGAGCAGACTGAGATATACACTACAATTTTCAGGTAGGAGACAATTACCGAGGATTCAAGGCAAAAGATGACAACTCCTAGTTCAATAAGACCCTTAACAGTTCAAATGATTTTAAAATATAAGTGTGATAGAAATGACTAGATCCACAACATTCTGGTGTCAACAATTAACAAAAGTTTTTAGTTGCAGTAAACGATTTACCACATTAAAAAAAGCAGATTGAGATTTACACTATACAATTTTGAGGTAGGAGACAATTACCGAGGATTCAAGGCAAAAGATAACAACTCCTAGTTCAATAAGACCCTTAACAGTTCAAATGATTTTAAAATATAAGTGAGATAGAAATGACTAGATCCACAACATTCCCACCCCCCCCCCCCTACCACCAGTGAAAATACTCGAGCCTAAAAAGGAGATACTAAACTCTCTGGTCAGAGTACTGCTTAATATGGTGGGAGTCATCGTTTCAAATCCAATAGCAGGTAAAACTTATTAGATGCCAAAGTTAGGTAAACAGTAAAATGCAACCATTGTAACACTAGAGAATGTACACTTCCATGTAGAAGAGTTAGATCAAGACACGCGTAAGAAAAATATTTCAGGAATTAGTTACTGACCGCATATATGAAACACTAGAAGTTCCAAAAGGTGGAAAAGCTCGAGCAACAGAAATGGCAGTAGAATCCAAAAGCTGATGATGCCAACGGGCTGCATGGGTAACTTGGAAAGTGACTCTAATGCTAGTTTGTTCTCTTGCTTTCTCAACGAGCATAGCCAACAGAGAGAGGCAATCAGAGTCCACAATCCCGTTTCCGGATTTCAGTTCTTCCAAATTTGTTGCATGTGTAACAATGCTAGCCCACTGTTCTGCAAAGCATTCATCATCAAGTAACGAAAGCAAGAGATCTAGTCGCATGCTAGTAGTGGGACTGTTAGCCTGCAAGCACCAAGGAATAAGGATTTCCTTGAAGACGTGCAAGAATTGTTTTGCTTCAGGTTCAATGCAAAAGATCTCTTGAATTATCTCCCGCGGACCAAATATAGAGACAGCAGCCACCAGAAATCTCACTGCATTAGGGGAATCCTAAAATTGACAACAACCATTATGAGAGATAAAAGTAAAACTGAAAGAATTAAAATAGAGAGAGCAGCCACAGTAATGCTCACTGTATTAAGGGAATCCTAGAGTTTTCTTTTGCTAAAGAGGGGATCCCTTACAACCAACATAAGAGAATGAAAGTGAAATGGAAAGCAATTGGTCAAAGACAAAAAAGAATAATCAAAGTAACTTTTGCCTTTTTGGCAGGTCACCTGCAGAAGAATTTCCTTTACCTATTCCCAGAGGAGCAAACACAAATGCTTCTAAATTCAATGACCAGATGGGAATGGTGAAACCACAAAAGAATCAAATGCAGATAAGATGAATTTGGGCTAACATTATCCAGGTAACTCAGTAGTGAAACATAAGGAAGCCAAGCTTCTACAGCTATAGGAGTTTCCGGACTTCCTTTGAAAGCAAATTAATTTCTAAAATAGTGTTTCAAAGAAGGCTAAGCTCTGAATATTAACTAATATAAGTAGTCAGCAAGGCTTTGAAAGCTTATGGAGACAAATTCCTCAAAGTCCAAATTTGAATAGACAGAAAAGTAATGTTAGAAACAGGCTTGTCGAACATATCCAAATGTCCCTTTTCTATCAATTTTTTGATCAGGAAGCAGTAGCGTTTCATTATCTGGTGCACCTCTTTTACTGATCTCTGAGATGAATAAAACCCTAGTAGCACCAGAATTCTTCTTCTTTAAAGCCAGAACCAATTAGGAGAATCAGGAAAAAAGGCATCTGGGGAAGAAAGATAAAATTCATTCTCAAAATGTGGGAATATTACTAATCATCTATTTTTGGATGGGTATTGATACAACAAGTTCTCACTTGCTCGGACGTGAATACAGATCTAAATGTCTAGACTTCTGGTTCGTAATTCAGGGTCAAAACTCTGAGACACTATCACAAAATCTGAAAATCTTAGACAAAGCCCCAAATGTCACCATTTACTTTAATTCATTACAAAAGTTAATCATCAGCTTAAATGGATTTGGATATACCATGACCTGCATCATAACATTCTCAGAAGAGATTAACACAGGGAAAAAAGGGGGAAAAAAAAGTCAAAGAGACACCCATAGTCCACAAGAAGGCAGTAAAGGAAAGATGGAATACCAGCGGACACAGAGAATGCTATACGCAGGATTCTTCATTGCTCCCCATAGGCAAAAAGTTTTTTCCTTATATAATCCTTAAGCACAGAGTTAAGTATAAGTAAAAAAGAATTATTATGTGCATATGTTCCACAATTTGATTTTATTCAAGTTGACAATTCAGTTTCCAAATTTGAAAGTGAGTCGTTGAAGTTGACAGATCCAAACGTGAACTTGAGCAAAGAAAAGCTCTTGGTAACATATTCCTAGAAGTCCAGAAAATGATTGTATAGAGTTAATTTTCTGATGTTTCAAAGAATATATGTCTCCACAGATGGTAGAGTGGGAATTATTATGAAGCACAAAATTACACTGGCAAAACTTAGAGGCTACAAGCATAAGCCAAAGCATGAGATCCTGTTTCAATTATGTTGGCAGGTTCTACTTCAATAACCCATAACATGTCTGAAAACCACAGGCCGTGTGAAGTAAATTTTCAAAAGATGTTTCAGTTAGCAGTCCCATTCCATTAAAGTACGCACCAGCATCAAGACTCTCTCTCTCTCTCTCTCTCCCTACATCCCTGCATTTCTTTGGTGGTGGGGGATGGGGGTGGGGGGCCGAGGCAGCCATGGTTTAGAGCCCAAATTATTTTCTATCATAAAACCATGACCAAAAGACTACATTACTAAGGAATAACTTACGAGTGTTTTAATCAAAGGGAATGACTTTGACAACGTTGGTCCCACCAAATAAACTAGAGGCCAAGTTTCACCTTTCCTTACTGCGTGTTGATTCAGTACCGACAAGAACTCAGTCACCCCTTCTGCATTCTCAACAGAACTGTCTGTTTGTTGAAATACACCCAAGCAGGTCTGTTGAAATGCTGAACAGAATTGCGAAAGCAAGTCAGCTTCCAGTAAAGAAAAGTCCGAAAGGATTTCAACAATGCATTTGCCAAGATCTTGCACATAACCCTCTGGAATTTTGACATTAGGTTGTCTTGATCCCTGACGAGAAGGTTGAACGCCATCATCAGAAGAATCCATAGAAGAGAAGACCCTTTCCTGGTTCTTTGAGCTGCCAGAGAACAGGTATTCGTGCCACAGCAGCTTTAAGAGGATCTGATCTGTAAGTGTCCGCTGAAATCTGTGGGAATTTGCTGCATCAGAAAACCTAGAAGAGAAGCCCAAAATCAGACGAAGAAATACATATCTGAGCCCAGAAACTAAAAGAGACAAATCTCAACATAACGATAAAAAGTTGAGAGGCCACAGAAGTTCAAAGGGAAAAGTTCAGTGGAGTCTTCACCTATCCGTGTTTTTCAAGCAAAATAGAAAACCTTCTCTCATCGCTCTAAAGAGAGCAAGACGGTCTAGATGTAATGAATAACTCAAGCTTCTTCCTGCCCACAAATTCTGAAAGAATTCAAGAAGAAACTTCTCTGTTTCAACTGCTTGTGCAGGTAGAACATCCAAGAATGATAACAGAGCAGGATATGATACTTGCTGGGATCCAAAGCAACCATTTCGAAGAAAATTCCAGAACCTACTTAAAGCAGATTTTTTAATTTTCAAGATACTCCAACTCTCTGGAAATTTTTCAGAAAACAGTAAGATCACATCCCACATTGATGAATGGCAAGAGGGATCCTTTTCATGGAAAGCTCCAAGTATTGCATCCGCGAGATGTGTAATGTCTGTTTCTTTAATAGTATGAGGAACATTTTTTATGAAACTTCTCATGACCGAATAAGTGGCTGAGCGAATAGCGGGGCTCTCAGACTTCAAAAATCCCAGAAATAACTTATGAGCAGATAGCAAGTTCTCAGCACAGGACACAGCAATGGCCTTGGCTTTAGAAGCACGCTTTGACTCAGCTACAGAAACAGACCGTTCAGGTTGTGCGCTGACCACAACATCAAGAAGGGTGGCCAATGCCAACAGTGATGACGAAATAACCTGGAATTAAAGTAAAAGAAAGAAAAGATCAAGACCAATAGGCATGAAAAAAATTGTAATAGTCAAATGTGAGAAGCGAGAAAAGTCTCAAATCTTTTGATAAGTAAGCAATTTTTCTACATCTAACAGCACCAAGGAGGTGCTAATATATACAGTGCAAAAATTCAGGTACCCAATAAATATTAAAAGGAGGCAAGGAAATCAGGCAAGGTGTATTTTCCTTCTCATCAAGGTGGTTTTGAGATATTTCACCAAATAGTCAACCTTACTACCATTGAAGCTTATATCATATTCTTCTTATAAGGGTTTTCTCTGCACATACATATAATCTATGTATCAATCTTCTACACCCTCCTCAAATCTGTATATAATGTGTATACGTTCCTATTCTCAAACATCAAACAGTAAAACACAGTAGAATCCTATGCATGTTAACAGCAAATCAGTGTTCTGTTAGGCATTGACCAAATAAGTAGAGATTGAGCTGCTTATAACCTAAGTTGTGCGACCTATTTCATTTTTTATGCCGAACCTGTCTGGATTGGGATATGTTTGGGATTCGGATTCGTGCCGGAATACGTTTGGGATTCGGTCAATCAACTTCGAATACTTTGACCAGAGTCCATGGACAAACTTTTTTTTCTGGTTTCGGGGGGGGGGGGGGGTTGAGATTTTGATTTCCCAAAATAAACGATGAAACAGATTTAAGACGTGGGAAACTGCATACCTTCAATATTATAGTCCTTTTGTCTCATATTCGCTGCTTCGATATACATGTAAATTTTTCACATAATATCTCTCAAAATTTAGAATATTTTTATAGCTCTATTTTTATAATTTTGAATCAACTTAGCCAAATCCCAGCGCCCGTATCCATACCTAGATCCGCACCTCCAAATCATAAAATTTAGATTTTACCGAATCCCTCTCAGATCCGTACCCATATCGGATGACAGAGTCCGAGCAACATAGCTTATAACCCACACAAGTCTTGACATGACTCTAAGCACAATTGATATCAAATGAAGCTTTAGCCTAATATAAGTTTTGCATGCATAACCATTATCCGATCATGTGTGCCAGAAAAGCCAATTATGGAATTTAAATGACTTCTTCCACAACATTTCCTCACTTCATAATGCCCCTGTAGCTGATATTTTTATGCTCAAGGATGGAAGGTATTTCTAACAAGGAACTTAAATGATTGGGAGGTTGCAAGATTTTGTGCTCCGTTACAGTCCCTTAGCACCACTGTCTTGGATCAACACAAGGATGATTCTATTATATGGAAGTACCATTCAGGTGGAATCTTCTCGGTTAAGTCTTGCTACATGTCATTGACTTCTTCCAACAGTGATCTTTGGCCTTGGAGGTATATTTGGCACAACAAAGCACCCTTGAACGTTTCTTGTATTTTCCTGGCTTGTGGCTAAGGAAGCCGCATGCCTCACCCAACCAATTTTTCAGAAAAAAGGAATGCAATTATGTAGCAGGTGTCTCCTCTGTGAAAAGAACCCTGAAGATACTCATCATCTTTTCGGCTTTTCCTATACTGCAATATCTCTTATCAGACTTGGAGCATGTTTTTTGCCATTTCGAGCATGTCCTGGACAATGCCTCACTCCATTCTAGATTTCTTACATTGCTGGAGAAGAGATGGTCTCAATAGGAAGACACACAAACTTTGGAACACTATTCCCATGGTCTTTTGGTGGACAAGTTGGAACGAAAGAAACAGAGTTTTTGAAGGTAAACTTAGCAACATACATAGCCTTAAATACAAATATATTTCTTTGCTAGCTTTTTGATGCAGCATGACCTATGTAAATGACACAGACTCTGTGTTAGATATAATTGAGGCTTTGCACACTTTTTAACGCACTGACTTAGTGCTGTTCTAAAAAAACTCTAGGTTGTTACAATGAAACATATAATGACCTATGTTCTAAAACCGATCCGTATTCTTCTCCAACACCAATCCGTATCCACATATATTTTTAGCTTATGTGTGGAAAGTCTTCCTTTCTTTCTTAAATTTATGTGTCCGGTCAAACACTGTCACATAAGATGGGACAGAAGGACTGTATTATTCTCTTGTACATTTAAACTAGTATATTACACTAACTCATACTATTTCAGTTGATACTCCGAAGAACGTGAGACACTATGCAATCCTCTAATACTTCAGTTCATGCCATACCAGAGAATTCAACCTGAAAAAGCAGGAATGTTGTGCTGTTGGGAAGCTTTTGAGAAGCACAATCTTGTGCTGGTGATAAGAACTGGACAAAGATGTTTTTACTGAAGCACTTGAAGGTTCCAGGCAAGAAATTAATCTACTGAAACCTTTCATTTTTAAATGCCTTCCTCATGATAAACATTAATCAGAATATATGCAGTTTTTACGCTTCATTATACATGATTGATAGAGAATTTGCAGGAAGCAAAAAAGCTAATTCAATCAACATTCATGCAGCTGATCATAACAGGAAAAATGATAATACAATCATGATATTACCTGCATGTGCATCTCTTCTAGTTCATCTGATGCCACACTCTTATCTGACATGCTCTGGGGAGTAAGCTTCAGATTTTCCTCAATGTACTTGAATATCTCCAATGTGTATAACATCAAGACATCTAGTCTCTTCTCTGGTGCTGGAAAAGCAGCCTGTTAATATTTACACAGATGGACCGTGAGGCATAGGATGAAGACTGAAGCAGCTGACATTGTGCTTTATTTCGTTATATATTAACAGACTGAGTGAAGACGTTACATCAACAAAACAGAAACAAAAAAACGAATAGCATCTCCTTGATCTTTCAGATCATGCCTCAAATCCTTTCTGTGCTTTAAACCACAACATGTGGATACTCTCAGATATACAAACTTTGCTGAATAAATTTATCCATGACCAACAGCTAAAATCCACATGGGATTGATTATAAGTTCCAAATATTACTTAAAATTTCGTTGGATACCAAAGGCATAGATTACATTACAGCACCCATCCATTCAGAAGAAGATTCCAACAGTGCATAAACAAAGTAGG
This sequence comes from Nicotiana noctiflora, assembly GCA_032618575.1. NCBI lineage: Eukaryota > Viridiplantae > Streptophyta > Magnoliopsida > Solanales > Solanaceae > Nicotiana > Nicotiana noctiflora. Next base: position 316,622 of record JASVEL010013742.1, on the reverse strand, counting down.
TACCTCCGACATATCTATTTTATATGCCATGATAAGCAAGGCAGAGATGGTCAAACATAAACCAAGTCTAACTAATACAACTTAAAGACAAAAGTATTACATGAAATTAATGTATTCGTTCCACTTCACTGCGTCGATACACTATCATGTTGGTCCTCAATTGCACTTTGGTGTCTAGCACTTCCAATTAGATGAAAGTTTATTCTGTATCCTCAAGTTGCACGTGAGAGTACCATGCAATTAGTTAGTAAATCTACAATGAGATTACTGTCTGACAAACACACGAACCTGAAATGATCTTTTTGCAGCCTGGGAAACTTCATAGACAGAATCAAACTGGGAAAACCACCATGGTCCCATCAAAGACTTCAGATAAGGAACTAAATCTCTTCTGCAAAAAGAGGAAAGACAATGAAAATCACCCAAAGTAAGGACAGGACACAAACAAAATTTGGAAGCTATAGATGGTATTCAAAAGCTAAGAATATGATATGCGACAAAGGATTGAGAAAACTACTCCTCCGCTTCAAACTAAATGGACTGATTTGAGTTGGGGCAGTTTAAAACCATAACTATGCTAGAGGTTGCAGCAAACAGTAAATTTCCAAGTTATGAATCAAGTTTCATCTACTTAAGAAGAAAGAGTTATTATTATCATGGGTATCATTTGCACCACCCAATCATTAAATGATTTAGGGGTCAATTTTAGGAAAATGAAAGTGTGTCAACGTATTACTTAACTACCGCTATCACTGGCAGCAGGTTGCAATTTAATCTATAGAAGCTAACAAGGAGCTCAAAAAAACAAGTTTTCATTTAAATGAAGGAAAAACTGTGTGTGGTGGGGTTTTGGGGGGGGGGGGGAGAACTGTAGACACGTCATCAGGGCTAATTTAGTTTGAAGAATGATGTCCATGTAGCAGAAGCAAGATATTAATTATATCTGGTTCTGATTTAAGTAAGATAAGTACATACCCAACAACGGCAACAAGGTTTGTCATGGTGTCATGAGTTGCGCGTCGAACCTCTCTGCTGTAATCCAGTAGCAACTTCTTGTATTCAAATGCCTATCAGGAAGAGCAGGGGAGTAAGAACCACTTAAGAGACTGATAACTCGTAATTCTTCCACCCAAACCATAAAAAATTTAGAAACATACTCCATAGTTACAACAATCCAACACTCAAAATGTAAATAGTGTCATTAAAGGCTCGCCTGAGCGCTTAAACTTAAAGCTAGGTAAGATGCAAGTTAGGTGCTCCACCTCGTTCGACAATTCAGAGTCAGCACCAAGGCAATACAGCATGCACCTGACCGCTCATGGACTCTTTTTTCTTTGAAAGCAGCAGTATACGAATGAGCATATTTAGAAATTTTCATTTTTTTGAAGACCCTGTCAAGAAATTTGAATTGTTTTCATCTGAAACAGAAACTTAAAACGATTGTTGAACTTAGTTGACCTGATTCTTATTTCAAATAATCACTTCAATAGGGAACTTTCTTTAAAAGCAGGCCAAAATCTTTTTCCACCAAAGGCAAAATATGCAAAATAAGATATAGCACGGCCAATTGCCTAGACGTTGTACTATCAAGGTATTGGCCAGCAACTAGGAAAGAAGTGAGCATACCCACTGTGGGATTGTTGGTATTATATCCTTTGCAGTCTTTTGTTGGAATAACTGAGATAGAGATGCCAATGCTTTCAGCTGTTAGAAAAGAGAGGAATTTTAATGAGCTTTCTCAAACATGAAAAGTTAAAGCAACACCGAACGACATACTAGTCCAACAATGAAATAAAAAAAGTTAGATAAATAATGAATATGAAGATTGCTTCCTAATTCACATCTCTCAAGGAACCAATATTGTCCAAACTGCATTCTAACAATTGAATAAGAAACGAAATTACTTTAGTGGTAGGGTCCTTTCTGGCAAGCCTCTTCAAGTGTTGTGCAACTTCACTGTCAATGTCCTGCAAACAAATATGCCATCATAATTAAGAGTGGAAACACTACCACTTTTTTTCACTTATAAAAAAAAGGTAGTCCTTGTGGGTCAGCCTTCTCATTTGGATAAGCGGTAATTAATCACTCAAATTCAGATAAACCATCAATTAAGGCGCTTTAGAATTTTGTTAAGAAAAAATAAAGCTGGTAAATTACAGAATCGAGTGCCCATTAATATAGTTTAAAATTCTAACAAAGAAAAATACCAAAATGCATATAATTTTCAAGTGAAGTTAAATTAGAGTGTACCAAGAAAGGGGGGGAATCTTCAGCTGACAAAGAAGAGTCAACACGGGAAGTGCCCATATAGCCTCCGAATCCCACAGGGGTAGAACCTTGGGGAAGTAACGAAGCAGCAAGACTGCATTCAAACCCAAATAATTACAAATATTAAGAAAACGAACGAACATAATAAGGGAACGAAAAGAATGAAAAAGGAAGAAAGAGGGGACCTGCTGCTAGAGGGGCGAGACTTGCTTCTAGCTCCATCTCCTTTCGGTCTCCCCATTATTCTTCTACCTTCTTTGGGTCATACGTTAATAAATTGAAAGAACGCCGATCACAGAGCTCGGAAGCTCTACTCTTTTACCTGAGAAGGGCGAGGGACTGCGCCTCTTTTGGTTCCGGAATCACTATATAGGTTCGTCGTCTCAAACAGGGAAATACTATTTTGGTCACCGCCTTTGGCCTATGTAAGTGTTTTTTTCTTTTTTTTTTTTGGGCCTCTCCCAGTCATAAAGTTGCCCTCCAATATTTTCTTTTGCTCTCCATTTATTTATTCGTCTCATTTCTTCTTCAAAAAATTAACGACTCTTAAACCTTTTGGACATAGCAACCAACCAATTCTAATTTTTTTTTCTAGGATTCTACATTTTATTATGCTATCACTAATCAAACTGTCAATAAACTAAAGCAAATTTATTAATACAATTTTATAATTGTGCTTGTATGTGGTAAAATCAATTTTACATTATGTATTTGAATAACAAAATGACACGTGGAACTGGAAAAAGACGGAAGATGAAGCAAATAGAAATCAAGATCGTAGGCAACAACTTTGGTTGACATAGGTAAACTCGTAAGGAAACATTACCAACGAGGGAAAACAAATATTTTCTGACATTCAATGAAGAATATTCATCGGTATTAAATACACATATGTTGCAGAGAATTTTGGCAATTATAGTATGTCGTTGCATATTTATCAATGGCGTACATTATTATCATTTAGGAGGGGCTTGATCGTAGGACCATGTTCCCTAGGTATAGCTATAAATAGTGACTTCAATAGCCATTGTAACACACGAAAATTCTGACAAGCTTATGCTACACATTATTTCAAGTAAAATAATACTTTATTTTATGTCTAACGATATTCTTATTGCTGTCTACGGAAGTCTTGCTCCCCGAATCAAGTTGCTTGCTATTTTATCTCGATTTCTACGTTGAGTCTTGCATTTTATTTAATTTATATATTACTTTGGGATCAAATTGATTCGCTTGTCTATAAATCACGCTATAAATTCAACTATATTGTTTTACTAGTAAATAGTCAGGCGCCAACTTTAAGGCTTAGACAGATGTGTAATTGAGTTGATCTTTGCATATATTACTAATCTGTTTTATTATTTGTTTCTGTGCAAGAATCGTAAAAGATGGCAGTTAACGATGACAACATCGCACAAGGCACAAGAAAATCTGCCTCAACACGAGGATTCGATTAGCGACACCCACAACAAGTAGGACGCAGCCACGCCAGTTCATGACACGTGATTTCCATGACACGAACGTGAGGCAACTCCTGATGATGCCGAAGACGAACACAATGCAGAAATGATGAGGGTCTTGACAGAACGACAAAATGCCATCATGGGCCATCTCTCACGATAAGACCAGGCCATGACAGAATTAAGGCAAGCATTGTTGGGTGCTTCCAACAACGTGAATGGAGGACATACATTTCCTCCCGGTGCTCTCGCTAATCAAACAGTCCAAAAGGTTGATAACAATACCCCATGGGGTGAGGTCGGCTTCGACAGGGCAAGTGGATCGGTAGTGGATCTAGTAACAACAACAATAATAATCCCTTCAAAATGGAGCTCATACAATTGAAGAAGGAAATAAATGGTAAATGGAGCAAACTCTAGGTGCACTGCCAGTATTAAAGGGACCGGACTTAAAGAAATGCATCTAGTTGTCGTCCAAACCGAGCGTGGCACCTAAGTTAATTTTGAAGCAGTTCAAAATGTCGAATGTACCAAAATATGATGGAACTTTAAACCCACGGGAGCACATCACCACTTATACAATTGCGGTAAAAGGAAACGGCTTGGCTCCATACGAGATTGAGTTGGCCGTGTTGAAAAAGTTCGGAGAAACCCACATAAAGGGGACCTTGACATGGTACTCAATCTTATCCTAACACTCAATAGATTCCTTCAAAATGCTCGTAGACTCTTTCACAAGGCCCATGTCGGGGCCAGGAAGATACAGGCCTGAAAGGAAGACATATTTAGAATTGCGCAAGAAGGGTCTGGATTTCTGCGTGAGTTCGTGACCAGGTTTTAGAAAAAATAATATTGTTACCAGTCATGCCAAATGAATGGGTAGCTGAGGCACTTACTAAGGGGCTGAACCTAGGAGCTCCGACGCCTCCCGAAAACTGAACATCAAAATTCATGAGAATCTAAAGGAAAATTTGGGAAAAATTATAAAATATTTCAAAACGTAAACTGATGATTTGACGAATGAATTGGAATTGGAATTTGATAATTTTGGTATGGTCGAACTCGTATCAGAATAGGTGTTCGGGGTTTGTATATTTTATCGGGTTCCGAGATGCAGGTTCGGGGAGTTGACTTTTGGCAAATTGTATAGGGATCATAGCTTTGTTAATTTGAATTATTTTCTCTTGCATTGTTTGATGTATTTAAGTCGCCTTTGGCTAGATTGAGCTGAGCGGTGGTGAATTAGTGAAGGAAAAGCTATATTAAGTATTGAGTTGGCCAAATTGAGGTAAGTCTCTTGTCTAACACTATGAGGGGGAAATTACCTCCTAAGTGTTGTAAATATATGTGTGCCCCTTGTTGCGGTGGCTACGTACGCATGAGGTGATAAAAAACTATACGTAGCTACATTCATGTTATTGTCCGGGTAGGGTTAGAATTACATCATGATATTGTTGTACTATTGGAGCGTTTTCTCGCCTATTAAATTCCTCTGTTTTACATTAGTACTTGAGACTATATAATTGTACTCCTCTTACAAAACGGTTTCGCGATATATATACATACATATATATATATATATATATATATATATATATATATATATATATATATATATATAAAAGTTGTAAAATTTTACTTGGCTAATGGAACAGAGTCTTGCATCGTTGATGTATAGTTGTTAGTTGCAACACATATGGTAAGTCTAGCTTTTATTTGGTTGGATTAATTTTTATCTTGTCATCCTTGCAGCACGAAGTTACCAGAGAGCTTAGAAGAATGTTTCTTGTTCCATGTTCTTTTGTTAAAGCCTGTGCACCTCCTATTGTTGTCTATGTGGTTAATGGATGTTAACAGAATGGTTTCTGTAAACAACACTTCTGAAATATTTATTTTGTTCATATTTTGAAAAGTGTACTAGTGTCTGGTGCATTCTTTATGATGATGCAAGTTAGAGCTTTAGAGCAGATATATTTAAATATTGATGAAGTTTGTAAACATTATTCTAATCTTATACTCATTTTTATAGAAGTCTCATATATGACGTGTAGTATTGTTGTATTCATAAGATTGATTTTATTGGCTAGTTATAATTTTAATTTTGCTGAATAGTTAAGGCGTTTTTCTTCCCTAAATTACGTTCAAAAAATTGCCTTAGAGCCGAATAAATCGAAGTTACCATATCGAATAAACCGAAACCGAAAGGCGAAAAGCCAAACCATACCGAATTTAATTAGGTACGGTATTGGTATAGCATTTTAGGAAATTGAATACCAAAAATACCGTACCGAATTATCTAAATACTATACGTACCGACCGATGAACACCCCTACTTAGCCATGTGCCTTGGGAACTTCCCCTTCTGTTCTAGCTTCGACCTCCGTCTCCTTCGAATCGGGCCTTGACGAGCCCTGAGGGAGGGGACTAAGTTGTGGCCTCGTGTCCTCGGGGTCTCGAGGCATTCTCCCGAGATGGCTTGATAGCGAGAAATCAGGCTCTCTGATTTCATCGCGTACAGACTATGTTCTCATTTAGATGCTCAAGTACTCAGTGACACCCAGATTTTAGAAGATTTTGTATTGAGTCTCGGTATTTTTTTATAGTTAATGATGAGATTTCCACAATTTAAACTTATTTCAAGATGTTTTCAATTAAAGATGTGTGGTTATTTGTGAAATGCGGACTTGCCTAGTATTGTGATGGGCACCATCACGACATATTGAGTTTTGGTCGTAGCATGAGCGGCCTAAGGCGAACCTAGCAGAAATTAGCGTGAAGAAGTTTTGGATCATTGTTGTAATAACTGTATTCTTAATTTTTGGAAACTCATTGGAGGCAGAAAACTTTCTTTATTGGCATGTGATTTTGCGTAAGCTTCTCTCTCTGAAAGGATTTTTGTATCGTAAAATTAGTTTGTTCTAAGTAATAATAGAGGCAAAGTCACGCTACATTATTAAACCCACATATATCAAACTCAACCAAAATAATGTTGCAAAATCAAAACAAACAGTGAACTATATATCTCTGAAAGGATATATATATATATATATATATATATATATATATATATATATATATATATATATATATATTAAAGTAAACAGTGAATCTGCCTGATTATTTGTGTAAATATCCCTTTTCTTTTTCATATTAGGTGAACTACAATTACCTTATTTCTAATTTCCTATCATTTGAAGCAGTTACAAGTTAAATTTCATTTTCACACCCAGAATTATTTTTCGACAGTCTGATTAGATGTTCAAACAGTCCACCTCTAAAAATATAATGATAATATATTCTAACAGTGTATTCCTTCTTTTCCTGACCGAATATGTAAAAGCAACTTAATCAAAAAAATATTATAGTGAAAATAACATTGTTTCAAAAAAATTTATATAGATTTTGGCATGAAAAAATAATTTAAATAGTTCGTGGACTCAACAAGATAAAAATATATAATTTTTATTGTAAAAAATGCCATATGAGCAAAAAATTCATGTGGCAATGTGTGTGTGCCATACTCCCATTGGATTGTCAGCGTCTTGGAGTCGAGGCTATGAAATTACCAAGTTTAGAAGGGTATTAAAGACCACATAAAATTTCAGGGGAATTGAATAAACGTTGCCAAGTTCCAGAGATCCTGAACTATTATGCCTATTTTAAATGAATGATCCTCCTGGAATTATACACAGACTTCAATGTGACTCAAGCACCAACAACATTATAATTGGTTGATGTAAATTCAGGCACAGAAGCAGGTTGCAGTTTAAACTAACATGCCACTTATGTTGCCGGAGATAATACAGCGTAAAGTGTTTAATACTACAAGTTTCAGTACACGCGCATGTATAATATCTATCGATTAAAATATATACATTAACGTTAAAATAAAATTCGATATTTGTTTAAACTATAAAAATAGTTTTTCTCATAGTAATTGTATTAAATATCTTCTATGGATAATGAATTTAGTTAAATTGGTTGTACATTATTTTGTAATTATACATATCTTTAATATGATTTAGAAATATGTTAATGTTTTTCTCACCTGCGTCTATTTATGAATACATTTTGGCTTCTACAACTTCATCGTTATTTCTTAAAGTTAGTATTTAACCAATTTAATTCTTAATACCACAATTGATTTTATTTTTTATTCGAATTTCTTTTATCGCTAATTTTACTTATATGATAAATTTAGAGAGGAATAAAATTAGATCTTCTTTCTAGTTAGCTAATTCAGATCCGGGAAAAAAAGTCAATTCAAGTACTTAATTATCTTTTTAATCACTAAAAAAATAATTATTATTGAGGATTTTAATTACTAATATTAGCTCATAGACATAAAATAAATACTTAATTATAATTGTATATTTATCTGCAAAAATTCTTTTGTCAAATGATAAAAAATTAAACTTTTGCACCTTATGTTTGTCGTAGAATTAGTAAATGACTTTTGTCAAATGATAAAAAAATTGAACTTTTGCGCTTTATGTTTGTTGTAGCGTTAATAAATGACTTTTGTCAATCACTTTTCTCTCTCTTTCTCATGCTATTATTAAATATTTTTGTAATTATTTTTTCTAGTTAAGTTTTAAAGTGTATATTAATATTTATATCTAAGTTAATTATTGATCGAGCATTTATAGGTTATTTACTGATTTGTTTACATCATAATTATTCACATAAAATTTAACATGATTATACAATTTCTTTTGAGCTAGAAACGTTCAATTGTATAAAATTCATATGTAAGGTAAAACATATAAATATTTGGGGTTATTTAATTATACTTTAATTTTAAAATGCATAAAAAATAAAACTTTAATAATTTTAAAATCCTAAATATAAGAACCTCCTGCTTAATTTAAATAAGGAAAGGTATAATAAGTAATAAATCTTATTTAATTTTAAACTCCTAACGGTAAAAAAAGACGAATAACATTTCGCTAAAGGTCTTGATACTTTTAATATAGTATGGAAGATTAAATTGAATTTTTGCAGTGATGGAAGATTGTACTTATCAAGTTATCTAACATGAGAAACCTTATTCATATTGAGTGAATATAACTTCTAATTAGGTGGTCGGTATTTTTTCTAACTTCAACAATTGTCTGTTGGCCATCGTGGTAGGGGTAAGTTTTGCATGCACATTACCTTCCCCTGATCCCACAAATAGTAGTTATTGTTGTTGTCAACAATTGTCTGTTGGCCACTTCACTGAAATTATTATTAGCCTAATTTTAGTTTGCAAGAGCTGTATAAAGTATAATAACGCCTCCAAAGTAATACTATAGAAGCAAACCAAAATTTGGATAGTTTTCATAATAGGCAGAAAAACAGTCTATAGATTCCATATCTGCATTTACAAAACCTTAGTTTATAGTGGAAGTTCACCGCTTTCTGCTATGACAACTTTGCTTTTGGGTGTTCCACTTTGTCTTCCTTCAGCTTCAACCTTATAAACCACATCCATTCCAGATAACACCTTCCCAAACACAACATGTCGACCATCCAACCTACAAACAATCACAAGTTGGAAGAAATTTACAGCTCACCAAAGGAGAATATACAGCAACATCAAAAGTACAAAATATATAAAACATCTGAGTAAACCTTCTCAAAGTCCTCAACTTACCAGCTAGTTGTGACGGTTGTGATGAAGAATTGTGAACCATTGGTGTCAGAACCAGCATTTGCCATCGACAAAAGCCCTGGAAAAAAAATTACTTTTTAGATGCATGCAAATTAAGCCAGGACAAATTCAGCACTTTAACATAACCATAGAATGATAATCTTACCAGGTCCAGTGTGCTTGATCTTGAAGTTTTCATCAGCAAACTTCTCTCCGTAAATTGATTCCCCTCCACGTCCATCACCAAGGGTGAAATCACCACCTTGAAGCATGAAGCTGGGGATTATTCTATGGAATGTGCTTCCCTTGTAATGAAGAGGCTTGCCACTCTTTCCAATACCTTTCTCCCCTGTTGATGAAATCCGTTTGAGCAAGAACATGAATTTTAAGTGAACAAACGCTGAAGCCACTTCTTATATATTATGCAAACTAACATAATAGACAGTATGTAGTTCCATTTATCGTCATCAGTTAGATACAAAGAGAAACACAATAATATCAGGAAAAAATGGAAACAAACAATCATTGACAAGCCCGCGCTAGATTCACTGTGGCATCTATAGAGTCTAGATCCAACCGTCTTATCAAGAGCAGGAGAATGAAATATGAAAATGCAGGTAGAACTACCTGTGCATAATGCTCTGAAATTTTCTGCAATAAAATAAGTAGCTTGTGAATAAAACTGGAATAAAAGTGAAATTTACAATTATTGCTGTATATATGTCACCAATCACCATACCTGCTGTTTTAGGAACTGTTTTACCAAAGAGACCCATAACAATACGACCTGAAAGAAAACATGTACATGATGTATCACTTAAAAGGAAACAATTCAATGGTGCGTCAGATTACAATACTATATGGTAAAGGCATCTGACCACAGACATAAATAACTACGAAAATTCTACGACATCAAAAAGCCATTGCCCTTAATGTTTTCTCATGTCCTGAATTCTACCTACCAAAGGCTGTTTAAGGATTCAAACGTCTAAGAAGGAAATGTTAAGTTTCAGTATATTGCAAACAAGGGAATGCATACACAAACATGATATTCCCAAAAGCCACAAGAATCAAGAATAAATATTTAATCATTACATTTGTGTCTAATTTGTTACTGAGTCAAACTATAAATGTGGATCAGTATAAAGAAATAAATAAACAAATATTATACTTCCTCTGTCTAAATTTGTTTAGAATTAACTGAACACAAAGTTTAAAGAAAAAAGAAGGAGCACTCCCTTGTTGTTAGTTAGCACTTAAAGTTAGTTTTAGAGATCATCAACAAACTCAATATATTCCCACAAGTTTAGAGATGAAAAGAAATAAAATAACGGAGGACTTTTGACACATAAGCAAACAAATCTTATAAGAGTATCTTGTTAAACCCTCAGAGATTGGCCTGGTGGCAATAGACTTGAGACTTGGGGTTTGCTCCCTTTCAAAGTCTCAAGTTCGAAACCCACTGGGTGCAAACAATTTCTGAGGCCCATCGGACTGGGTAAAACCTTAATTAACCGTGGTGCACTTGCGGGAAACTCCTTGCCGAGGGCCTGTGCACCCCGGGATTAGTCGGGGATCCTAGAGACTCGGACACCCGGTGCAAATCAAAAAAAAAAAAGGGAGTATCTTATTAAGAGAAAAATGAGAATGTCTACATCAAGCGTTTCTAATTATAGAAAGGTGCCAATCGTTTTTGGACGAACAGAAAAAGAGTTCCAATTGATTAGGATACAGAGAATAGTTTTTTATCCTCCTCCCTTCATCTAAGAGAAGACTCATTTTTTTAAGTAATCAATATTCTAATGGACCGTGAACCATACGAGAGGAAGGGGAGTAAAGAATAAGGAAGCTTTGAATCCTCAACAAGGTCAAGTTTTAATTACTAAAGACATGTAGATGAATTTCATATAACACAGAACAACATTGTACATGTCCGAATGGTCAAACATGTCTCCCAGAAACTTGAAAGAAATATCTGGATTGGACATGACCAAATACACAACAACAAAGTGCAAGTTAGAAGTCTACTCACAAGAGGGTGGATGATATGCCTAAACATGGCTTTGGGATACCCCATTTTGTAACATAAGTAGGAAAGGAAGATCAAAACCACAATGCTCAACGTTTTGGTAGAAGAAGGAAAGATACAAATATTTAAATATTATACTACACAGAATAAAAAACCATCCAAAATAAATTAGTTTTCACTAAGAAGATCCACAGACGGGATATGGTAGAGGTAAAGAAACCATCCTCTGCCCCTAGAAATAAAAATAACAGAAGAAAGGAATGAAGACTACAGGGCATGTGTTCCAGGATACATAACGACCTGTAATGTGACGCTAATGTAACACTTATGGTCCGGGCCTTCCCCGGACCCTGCGCATAGCGGGAGCTTAGTGCATGTAACAAATCATTGACAAGGTATCCCCATCATATGAGCACAAAAGCTAAAATGAATCAATACAAGGGTAGGAGCGCACCTGCAGGTTTACCATCAATCTCAACATCAAAGAAAACCTTGTGAGTTATTTCTTTTAGACTTTCCTGGGACTTTTTGCCCTGCAAAGCATTAGATTTCGAGTTAACTATAATAGTAATAATCTTGTCCTGTCACAAAGAAAAGAGAAAATGAGCTTAGATATGCTTCTACAGAAACTAGCGATTTCTGAGAAAACTTGAAAAGCATTGAATGTTTAGTGATGTTGCAAAAGTATACTACTATAATTTAGCACTCTATTCAAGATTGTAGATTAAGCTATCCCACATTCTAGTAATTTCTTAATAGCACCAAGGAAGTGCTGAAAGCTCAGTGCAAACATCAAAGTATGCCACATTGATCCTCCGAACTCATAGTAGTTATAGCAAAACATAATTGTAAAAGATGGGAATTACAGCACTTATTAGAAACAGATAATATTGGATCTATAGTTCCACATACAATGAAATTAACAATGTGAATTAGCTACATATCAACTAAGTAATCTATCATGCCAACACAATCTCCGCCATGAAGATGCAAAAATATTACGATCCAAAAGCACAAACAGATCTGATGTATATCAATGTTGTTATTGCAGATCGAGCCTAAAATAAAAGCCAAAGGAAGTTCCTACAACAATTCAATTACTCAACAACAACAACAACAACAACAACAACCCAGTATAATCCCATTTAGTGGGGTCTGGGGAGGGTAGTGTGTACGCAGACCTTACCCCTACCCTAAGGTAGAGAGGCAAACAACAACAACAACCCAGTATAATCCCATTTAATGGGGTCTGGGGAGGGTAGTATGTACGCAGACCTTACCCCTACCCTGAGGTAGAGAGACTGTTTCCAAATAGACCCCCAGCATCCTTCCCTCCAAGAACTACCCACCTTGCTCTTGGGAAGACTCGAACTCGCAACCTCTCGGTAGTGGGAGTTGCTTACCATCAGAGCAACCCCTCTTGTCAACAATTCAATTACTCAAACAACAACAAATCCAGTGTATTCCCACTAGCGGGGTCTCAATTTAATTACTCAAACATCAAACAAAAATAAAAATAAACAAATATAAAATTGGTGAAAACATGGAGACAAGATTATCAACAGTAAAAAGACCTGAGCAAACGTTAGAGTTCCGAAAATGACTAAACTGCAGAACAGCAAAACAAATGAATTCTTTGCCATCTTTGTTCGCATCCACTGTTAGAGAACCGCTGTCTACGTCGGAGTTAGAATGTTTGGCTAGGTTACTCAGAATCTGAGAATGACATGTATATCTATATATTATTAAAAGGAAGAAAGTTTGGTATAGAATTGTGACAAATGATAGCATAAGAAAATGACATGTGTTAGTTTTAGGACAAGAAGTAGTTATTGGGAGTTATAATTACTTATTAGGTATATTTTATTAGAATCTATATTAAAATAATTAAATAACTTCTTTTAAGTAACTGTCATAGAATATGAAGAAAAAGTAACAATTTATAAGTAGTAGTGCCCTAACCACAAACAAAATAAAAACCACATTTTTACGAAGTGGTTGTTCTATTTACGCAATGATAAAATTGAGCAATAATTTTAAATTTTTGATCTTTATAGAGCATATTTTATTTAAAATAATTAAATATTTAATTTAATTATTTATTATATATAATAAAAGGAGAGGCAAAAACACATTATTAAAATAAGTGGCATAACCACAAAAACCAAGTGGCAATATTAAGATAAAATAAACTAACTTTTTAACTAAAAAATCTTATTAAATTTTGGATTAATTGATTACTCTATTTAAATTAATTATATAGTTATATTATGATTAGCTATATTAAAAAAACAAAAATACAAAAAAATAACTACTCATTCAAACCGGGGAGTAGTTTCACGTTGAATTTTTAAAGTTATTTTAAAATTAAAAAATAAGAAAAATTAAATTAGCTACAATAAAAAAAATAAAAATATTAATAATTTAAAAAGGCATTATTAAGACAAAATAAACTACCTTTTTAACTAAAAACAACCTTCTTAAAGCTTTTAATTAATTGGTTACTCTATTTGAATTATAAATATAAATATAGTATAATAGCTATATTAAAAATACAAAAATATAAATAAAAAAATAACTACTCAATTGAATTGAGGAGCAGTTTCAAGTTGTTTTAAAATAAAAAAGAAAAAAATAAAAAAAGTTAAATTAGCTATAGTAAAAAAGTGAAAAATTTACTAACAAAAAAAATATCTATTCAAGTTGGAAATTAGTTTCAAGTTGTAGTTTTAATTTATTTAAAAATATAAAATAAAAATAAAGAAATAAATATTACCAATTCAATTGGGTGTGGTTTCAATTTGGAGTTTTTCAAAAATAAAAATTAAGAAATAAAATTTTGACAATTTAAATTGGAGAGTAGTAGTTTCTATATGTGTTATATATATATATATATATATATATATATATATATATATATATATATATATATATATATATGTGTGTGTGTGTGTGTGTGTGTGTGTGTGTGGGGGGTGGGGGGGGGGGGTATATACAAAACGTGAAATAAATAATTATATGATGCCAAGTGGTATAACAATAAGACGCTAAGTATTGATTTTTAGAACAAAGCTCCAACAAAGTGAGTGTTTTAAAACTATTTTAAATAAAAGACCAAATTAAAAAATAAAAAACTGCCAATTCAAATTTGGGAGTAGTTTCAAGTTGGATTTTTATGAAAATATAGAGCACATTTTATTTATAATAATTAAATATTTTATTTAATTATTTATATCTATAATTAAAAGCAGAAGACAAAAGCCCCTCATGAAACCAAGTGGCAAAATCCGAAAAAGACACTTGGCATTTTAAGACATTGCTCCAAATTATTAGAAAGTAGAAATAAGAATTACCATTTTATAAAAACCACCAACTATTCTCACTTCCTCCACTCCCCTTCCTTTTAAAAACTAATTGAATTACACGTTTTTTTTCTTCAAAAATCAAGCAATAGAAACTAACAATAAAAACCACCAACTACTTACACTTTCTCCACTCCCATTCCTTTTAAAAACTAACCGAATTTCTCCTCTTGCATATATTGGATTAGAAAAAATGTATAGTTCCCTTTTTTCTTTCACCGAAAAATTTGTCAGGGGAAAATTGCATCCAAAATCGTTATTTGTGATTTATCGTTGTTCGATGAGTAAATTGCTAAGCATGTGATCATCATTTTGAAATTATGCATCTCAGGTTATGTACTCCCTTCTGTTTTTGACATTTTCCCATGTGTGAATGTTGATATAAAGAAATTATATATATATATATATATATATATATATATATGCACTTTATTTTTATCAACGTAATACATAAAAAAATCCCTTTTTTCTCGATTTAAATAGTGAAAGGAAGATTTTTTTTCCTAGAATTTTCATATCTGTTTAACCTTTATTCTTATATATATATATATATATACTTGGTTTTTATCAATGTAATACATAAAACTTTTCCCTTCTTTAAAATCTTTAAAACACAAAAAAGAATTTCTTAAGTTTTTGTTTGTTTCCTCGATTTAAATAGTGAAAGGAAGATTTTTTTTCTACGATTCTTCATATCAGTTTAGCCTTTATTCTTAGCAGGTGGGGCTATTTTTAAAAATAGAATATTCTCAATAAAACTCATAAAGTATTAGGAATGATTAAACTATATGAATTAAAATTCATAATTTGCACGACTCTAAATGCAAAGAAACATTACCCTTTCAGTTAGTTTAGGCATGATTTTACATATGTGAATGAAACATTGCCCGTATTTCATTGCCAGATTCTATCTTCATCATTATTGTAATATTTTTGTTAAGTTTTGAGCATCGAGTTAACAATTCAGAAAGTGTAAAGTCATACATCGATAAACAACAACTTTGGTTGTGGAAGACATACATCATACAAGTTTATCCAAAGTTTGATCTTTGATCATAACATGAATTCATTTGTGAGATAAAGTTTCTAGCCAAAGAAAGCAAACAATTTAATGAAATTTGTTGTGAAAAGTGAGTTAAGTTTGCATTTGCTTAGATTTATATTCCAGTTAAGATGGAGTTTCAAGATAGTGCTTTGTTCGTAAAGCTCATTATTTTATTTTATGTAATAAATTCAAGCTAATTGAATAGAGACAATGATTTACATATATTGTAGAGTCTTAAAGATTGTGACTATTTTTTTTTGTTCCAATATTATTTTAAGAAGTAGAGGTTGTTACTTGATTAACTAATAACAAATTATTTTTGATCACTTTTCATTACAATTTCAAGTAATATTTCTCATTATTTTTAAATTTTATAATTTCCCGCACATCGTGCGGGTACGGATACTAGTATGTATTAGAAAAAAGATAAATTCAAGGAGATCTATGATATTACCTCTGTTTTAGAAGGAGAGGCGAGGCCATCAAAAATAATTGTTATTCTAAAATAATATTTATTTGATTATTTTATTAAAATTAGTTATATTGTAATGTGAAATTTATTATTTCGGAATAATAAAAAAAAGTCTTTTTTAAAATAACCAATTTGGTGTGGTGGTATCGTTTCCTATTTTTCTTTCTAATTATGCTTTAACTTATTACTCTACAATTCTATTTAACCCTTTACCTTTTTTCTATTTTAACTCCAAATCTCCAACTCCTAACCTACTATATTTTTTTCCACTACTTCTGCCGCCGACGTTAAAGGTGTTTGCCGCCTTATATGTTGCTTTTTCTTCTAATTTGCTTTTAACTCAATTCTAGTTAGTTGTACTCCTTTGTTTTGCCTTCTTTGTTCTGCTTTTTTAAGGTGTTTTGTCTTCTTCTGTTTTATTTTTTTAAAATTATTTTATGCCTAATTTTTGATAAATTCAATATTTAAATAATTGAGGGTATTTTAGTAAACTTATCAGTTACAGTACAGTACGATACAGTCAAACCAAACAGCAAAATATTATTTAACAATGACAAATAATACAATCTATTTAAACATTATATTTATAAAACGATATGATATAATACGATACAGTACAATATAATATATTATAAAACGACGCGGAACAATGATCCAAACGGGCCTTAAATTTTTTTGATTCATCTATACGGTCAAAATCGGGCTTGCCCTTTTGTGTGCAAAATTAGATTGTCAAGCTCGAGATCCTGAGACCGATTAAGATCGAGACTGACTAAAATCGAGACGGACCAAGATTGAGATCAACCAAGATCGGGACCAAATAAGATGGAGATCGAGGAACCTTACCGGATTGAATAACGGAAAGACAAAATATTTGCAATCAAACGAGGATCACGGCGCAAATCCCGACACGTATCATGAGGAGACTGATTAATTAGCCAATCATGGGACTTCTTACTATATTTAGAATTGTACCAAGAGTAGGACTCCCCTACTATATAAAGGGGGCCTAGTCATTTGTAAAGGAGATCATATTCACATTATATAAAGCAATGTATTCTCTTTCTCTTAGGCTGTCAATATTTCTGTCACTTTGTTCATACTTTCCGGCAAAATATTCACTTGATTCGAGAGCAATCTAGCTCAAGGATCAAAGCTATATATTTCATTTGGTTGGCTTTATTTGTATTTGTAGTTAATTTCAGTATCAATTTGTGTTTTCTTTCAGTTTGTACTAAGTGAGATTTTACTTGGTATGTTGTTGTTGTTGTTGTTGTTGTTGTTGTTGTTGTTTCAGTTGGTACTAAGTGAATCACGTGTCCGTAAAACCATAATATAAATTCATTTGTTATCCATTTTTATGTAAACAGTGTGGCATCTACCGTGGGGCTAAGAATAATAGTGATGCCTGGTACAATTTTCATAACACATACTATTTTATGCTTGTTCTTTAAAGTGTCTTTGATTACAGGATTAAAAAGTACCAAACTCTCAGTCAACACCTAAACACATTGATAATGATCCCAGCCACCACGGCGAGAATAAGAACATTGCACCGAGAAACGTCGTACCCCCTGCTAGCTTAGATGGAGTTTGTTGGGACCAAACACACACGTAAGCATACATGATCGTCAAGTAGTAAAATGACTGGAAAGTGGGATCTCGAACCCACAGAGACTTAGATTGATCGTTAACTAAGTAAACTAAAATTAATTAATTGTCCAAGATATTTAAGAGTGGTATTTTTCTATTAATCTACTATTGTGGAAGTTAAACAAATAACAACTAAATTATCAAGAATGCAATTTTGTATGACATGATTTTACTTCAAATGAGATGGAAATTTCAGGGTTGTGGTTGGTTTATCAATCATATTAAGTAATAACCCCACTCATTAGTTCAGATTATCTATGGTTGCTAATTAACCGGATCGTTTATATAAATAGCATGTTCCCACAATACTGCTCATATGCCCATAATATATCAATCCTATATTCATATGGTATTGAATCTATCATGAACGAATATAATACGATATTTAATTAAGCAAGACTATTAGGTATATCTCTATCCTAAGTGCGAAATCTTCTCCGAGCCATGTGTTCAGAAACAAGCTCTCTAATTATACTCTAATCTAAACACGACTTTCTCAAGCGTATCATAGATAGTAAATATAACTCAATTGTTGGCCAGACAATTAAACAATTATGCACAGAATTAGAGAAGCAACCACAAGATGATAATCTGAATTAACGAAGATATAATTAATAAACGTTAATAATCATGTCAATCACAACCCTAAAATGTAGAGTTTTTAGACACTCATGTTCGTAGTAACAATTTTCCAAGTATTTTTCATAAATAAAATACAAAAAAAAAAAAGGGACGAAGAACTCTATGATTTTCTCCTCCAAAACTTGTCCACATGATGTCCTTGCCTCCGATTGCAAAACTTCTTCAAAGTGGCATTTTTAGGTCTATTTATATGTTTAGGACAAGACCTAAACGTGTAGGTCAAATCCTAGTCAAGCCTGGAAACAAATTAAGTCTTCAAAACTCGGATTGGACCTCATCCTAGGCCTGGCATCGCCAGCCTAATGCCAGCCTTAGCCTGGCCTTTGTCTTGCAGTGCTAGCCTAACGCTAGCTTCACCCTGGCCTCTGGCTGGCCTCGCCAGGCTAAAGCTCGGTTAAGCTGGCCTTTGCCTGGCTTCACCTTTTCACTGTTCTCGAGCATACTTTTAATGTTTAAGTATCCCTTTTGCTCTACTTTCATGTCCAATTTACCTACACATAAAATAAACTATATTACGCGCAAATAAAGTATAATTTATCATTAGAGCATGTAAAATGCAAGGCACATAATGTCCTAAACTATGGAATTATAGCCACGCATCAGAGTTCCAGTTATAGACCGAATAGACATCAATTCACATGTAGCCGTCAATGGAATGTGACCGTCGATCCCGAAAGTAACGTTCGTAGGGGTACCTGATCAGCAACTCAGAATGCACATGGAGGTTAAGATAACGGGATCAGCATGCGGGTAATATTCATAATGTTGCAGGCCCAGCAGGCAGTAATAACTCACCTCCAAAATCAGAACCACACGCCAAGTAGGTACGAACTCGAGCAAATTATACACAGAATCAAACCGGCTTCGAGAAAATCGAATGAGAAGGAATTAGAGACTAACCCCGCTATTATAAAAATGCTTGAAGAGTTGACAAAGCGAATTGAGACCAGGCGAAAGAAGATAGAGGAATATGATAAAAAGGTAGAAACCTATAACTCTAGAGTCGACCAAATCCCGGGGAATGACCAATACTGAAAGGACTAGATTCAAAAACGTTTGTACAAAAACCTTTCCCCGCAAGTGCGACTCTCAATCCAATCCCCAAGAAGATCTGTATGCTCGAGATTCCTAAGTATAACGGGATGACTAATCCAAATGAAAATCAATAGAAATGACTTGGAAGATGATGAGATCAAATCCGTCTTGCTGAAGAAATTCAGAGAGACTTTATCGAAGGGTGCTATGATATGGTATCCTAATTTATCTCCTAATTCTATTGATTTGTTTGTTATTCTCGCACATTCTTTTGTAAAGGCACACATCAGATCCATTAAGTTGCATCACGAAAGTTGCACCTTTTCAACATAAGGCAGAAGGACAATGAGATGCTTAGGGAATTTGTATCTCGATTCCAAACAGAACGAATGGATTTGCTACCGATCACCGAGGATTGGTGTCACGACCCCAGTTCGCCATTCGTGTACATGTTGTGATGCTAGTCCCTACGACTAGGTAAGCCTAAAAATGTGGAAAATAAACTAACTTGCAGAAATAAACTAACTTGCGGAAGCAAACAACTGAAAAATCTTACTGTCAAGAGAAAATTGTGTATAAGTGCCACTTGGCATAATACAACTCACATCACAAAACCAAAACAACAACCAAAACTCGGAAACTCACAGGAAATACATGCTAATAGAAATGAAATAAACCGCTCTAACTCCAGAATGTCTACACAACCGAAAGAAAGGAAAGTCATATACTAAAGCTGGAATAAGATAAACACTTCTGGTCTGCTGATGTGGCAGATATACCTTAATGTCTCCGTTAGATGTCTCCGCCGCAAGGATAGTGCGCCTGGGTGGAGGTATATGGAGCTGCACATGAAAAACATGTGCATAAGAGGCATGAGTACACCACAGAGGTACTCGGTAAGTGCCAAGCCTAACCTCAGTTGGGTAGTGACAAGGTAGGTTAGGGCCCTATTGAGATAAAATATAATAATAAGGCTGACAACAATATGAAATAAGCAGAAATAATGATATACAACTATGGAATAAATCGGTTCACCCAAACAACAACTCACACGCAAAAAATAAGATAACACAGAGTAAACAGCTCAATACCGGTACCAATAACGAGGATCTCCCAGGATACCATCCTGTAGTCCATTTTATCGATCTGTACGAGGAGCTTCCGGGATACCATCCCGTAGTCCACCGTATGAATACATCTGAAGTATCTTTTGGGATACTGTCCCATAGTCCAAATATCATTGTGCATGGGGTAATCTCCTGGGAATCTAATCGGTAGTCCCAAAGTAAATATGCAGGGGGATCTATCGGGAATCGAACCCGCAGTCCCAAAGTAAATGTGCAGGGGGTTTATTGGGAATTAAACTTGCAGTCCCAAAGTAAACAAATAAGGGGGAAGCTACTGGAATCCCACATCCGTAGTCCCAATGTAAATACGTAACCAAAATCAGAGAAATATTTAGAAATTGAAGTACAACAATACAAAGCAACAACAATTCTGGCCTAACATGTTTCACGTAATTACAATTAAGGCAAATTAAGCAAATAGGCAATTTGGATCAAACTAAACATGCTTTTCTATACTAGCATGTGCTATAATAACAAGTAGAATAAAGCAAATACGGGAGAAACTCAGTTAAAGTATTTTAAGTAAAAATTCGGGTTTTCAATCATTAGCTCAAGTGGGCGCTCTTCACCTCATGTACAAGGCATTCGATTACCAAATATCATATCCAAAGGGACAAAGTCCTCCACACAAGGTTAGATAAGCCACTTACCTCGAACAAGTGCAAGTCAACCCGAAACCACGTTTTTGCCACGAGTATCGGACTCCAAATGGCTCAAATCTATTCAATCAAATTGCGTATTGTAAATTATAATTCAAGTAATTCATTCTACAATTAAATTCTAAGCTAATACGCAAAACTATGTAAAATGGCCAAAATGCCCCTTGGGCCCATGTCTCGGAATCGGATAAATTTTATATTTTCAAAACCCTCATATTCTTATGAGTTTAACCATATAAAATCTCTCAATTCAAATGTCAAATACCCACTCAAAACTCAAGAATTTAGCCTATGAAGTTTGACCCATTTTTCATCTAAAAATCTGAAAATAAGGAGGAATTCATAATTAGATTAGTAGGTATTAAGCATAAGAGAGTAGGAGAATCATTACTCAATCGTTGCTCGCGAAAATCCTACAAAGTACCTCCCAAAATCGAGCTCCCAAAATTGTATGTTGATGAAAATGGTTAACCCTCGGTTTTGGGATGTTTTTATTCTACCCAGGCATTTAATGCATCAGGAACGTGGGAGTACTATCGCGTTCGCGAAGAAGAAAATAGGAGCTACCAAAAATGCCCTTCGCGATCGCGAGGGGCAGTCCGCGAACGCGAAGGCCTGGGCCACGAAGCTACGCGAACACGACCTGGTAGATACGAATGCGAAGAAGAAAAATATCGAGGTCTAAAATTTGTTCTATGCGAACGCGTGAAAGTGTTCGCGAACGCGAAGAAGGGACCAGCATAACTACGCGAACGCGTGACAATCCACGCGAACGTGATGAATGGGCAAACTGGCATTGCGCTCATGGAAGGTGTTACGCGAATGCAAAGAGGAATTTCACAGGTTGTCAATTAAGCCTTCGTGAACGCGAAGGCAAGCTCGCAAATGCGAAAAAAGGACACCATAAGCAGCAACAATAGTTCAAAAATAGGAGGAAATGACCCGTTGAGCATCCGAAACACACCTGAGGCTTCCGAGACCTTAACCAAACCTACAGACATGTCCCATAACATCATTTAAACTAGTACCAATCCTTAAACCACCTAAAACAACGCCGAAAATTTGACTTAATCAAGGATTTAAGCTTAAGAATTTCGAATTTTATCAAAGTACATTTTCGATCAAAAACCTATCCAAAACACGTCTGAATGACCTGAAATTCTGCACACACATCCCAATTGACATGATGGAGCTACTGCAACTTCCGGAATTCCATTTCGACCCTCGGATCAAAATCTCACTATCGGACCGGAATCTTCAAAATTCAAACTTCGACAATTCAAGCCTAATTTAGGTACGGACTTCCAAAATTCATTACGAACACGCTCCTAACCCTAAAATCACCTAACAGAGCTAACGGAACCATAAGATTTCCATTCCGAGGCTGTCTTCACACTGTTCCAACTATGGATCGTTTTCCAACACTTAAGCTCTCATTTAGGGACTAACTGTTCAAAAACTCTCTGAAACTCAACACCGTAGTTCCCAACAAACCAAAATAGCTAAAATGAACTTATGGGAAATAGTTAATAGGGGATTGGGGCATAAATTCAAAAAATGATCGACCGGGTTGTTACAATTGGTATGTTCAAGCTTTCACTCTAGTTCCATGTATCCTAACAGGCTCATGGATAGAATCAAGAGGGATATCGACCGAGAACAAAGGTCGAATAAAGATCCATATCAACCATATAACAAAAACTGTAGAGGCAGCGGCTCTGGGCAAAACATTACACGGAATGAGAGGAGAAATGATCAAGGTCAATGTTCACGGGTACTCATGAGCAAGGGTGGATTCGATAATGATGTTAGGCCCAAAGAAGCGCCACGATTGTCAAAATAACTTCAACATAGATGCGTCAGCCATCTTATCAACCATCGGACGTATCAAGAATACTAGATGGCCTCTACCTCTACATACCAATCCGGACCAGAGAAATCCGAACCAAATATGCAAGTATCATGGCACCCATGGCCATAAAACAGAAGATTGCATGCAACTAAGGGAGAAAGTAACCCAATTGTTCAACGAGGGGCACTTCTGGAGTTGTTAAGCGATCGGGCCAAGAATAACTTCAAAAATGGAGATTCCAGTAGATAGAACAAGAAAGAGGAACCACTACACATGATTTATATGATTGTTCGATGGGTAGATACTCCTTAAGAGCAAGTATTAAAATGCACCAAGGTGTCGATCATAAGGGAGAAGCGAACTCGGGATTACATACTGGATGGGACCTTGTCTTTCAATGACGAGGATGCAGAAGGGATCGAAAAACCCCACAATGCCGCATTGGTAATATCTGTAATTATGAAAAAGACTCAAGTTAAACATGTTTTGATTGATCCAGGTAGCTCGGCCAACATTATTCGATCGAGGGTCGTAGAACAACTCGGCCTATAAGATCAAGTTGTACCCGTGGCCTGAGTTCTAAACGACTTCAAAATGGCATGTGAGACCACAAAAGGCGAGATAACTTTGCAAGTAAATGTGGCTGGGACCATCCAAGAAACAAATTTCCATGTGATCAAGGGCGATATGAGGTATAATGCCCTATTCGAGAGACCGTGGATCTATAACATGAGGGCATTCCCCCGACCCTTCACCGGGTTCTAAAATTCCCAACGCTAGAGGGAGTCAAAACAGTCTAAAGGGAGAAACCCACCACCAAGGAAATGTTTGTCATCGACGAAGTGATACAGATATTGGCACTCTCGTGAACAAAATGGTCAAGTTTGAAGGGAAAGTAGGAGGTCAAATAGCAACCATAGACACCAGCTTCGTCCCAATCAGATAAGCAAGGTACTGACGATGATGATGACTACGAGGTCCCTCAATCATTCATAGTCCCCGATGATTCCTACACCACCAAGTCAACGGTCGAAGAGCTGGAACAAAATCATATCAGTCGAATATCGGCCCGAGCAAAAGGTATACTTGGGCACGGGGATAGCATCCGAGCTTAGAGAAAAACTTATTCAATTTCTTAAAACTAACATAGTTTGCTTTACTTGGTCCCATCTCAATATGACAGGGATCCCACTGGACATTACCACCCATAAACTTAGCTTGGACCCAAAATTCCGTCTAGTGAAGCAAAATAAAAGGTCCAGTCCGAGGTCAAATACATTTTCATCATACATGAGGTAATCAGACTTCTCAAAATAGGGTCAATCCGGGAAGTAAAATATCTCGAATGGTTAGCGAATGTAGTAGTAGTCCCTAATAAGGGAAACAAACTTATAATGTGTGTAGATTACAAAGACCTAAATAAATTATGCCCTAAGGATTCTTTTCCTTTTCTTAAGATCGATCTCATGATCGATGCCACAACCAGCCACGAGATCCTCAGTTTTCTCGATGCCTATTCTGGTTATAATCAAATATGGATGAACCTAGAAGACCAGGAAAAGACCCCGTTCATCTCTAAGTATGGTACTTACTACTATAATTTAATGCCATTTAGACGAAAAAATGCTGGTGCAACTTACCAATGCCTATTAAACCAAATGTTCGAAGAAGAAATAGGGAAATCTATGAAAGTTTGTATTGAGGACCATTTGAAGTATTTACAGGAAACTTTTAGTATACTAAATAAATACAACATGAAACTCAACCCAGAAAAATGCGCGTTCGGGGTTGACTCCGATAAATTTCTCGGCTTCATGGTATCCAATCGAGGAACCGAGATCAACCCCGACAAAATCAAGTCTATCAAGGATATCACTGTACTAGATAATGTAAAGGCCATACAGAGGTTAACATGACGCATAGCCACCTTGGGTCAATTCATCTCAAGGTCCTCCAATAAGAGCCATATGTTCTTTTCATTGCTGAAAAAGAAGAATAACTTCACATGGACTCCAGAATGCCAACATGCCTTGGAGGAGATTAAATGGTACTTGTCGTGCCCGTTGTAAACACGTGATTTTTGACCCTCCCCGAGATTTTTTATATTTTTAGCATAAAATATTTAGTTTAGGCATAATATAGCTATTTTAGCTAATTTTGACTCTTTTACTTTATTTCTACCTTAAGATAAAAAATAACAAAAAATATAGTTTTATTAATGTTTCGTAATCATTTTTAAATTTGAAAAATACAAAAATAGTACTTTATATTTTATCTTTTTATTAAAAACGAAAATTACAAAAATAATTTTTATTAATATTTTGTAGTCATTTTAAACTTAAAAAATATAAAAAATAGTTCTTTATATCTTTATTTTTATATAAAAAAAAAACAAGAATTATAAAACAAAAAAATAATATAATTAGTATTTTGTGGTAACTTTAATCTTGAAAAATATAAAAAATAACTTTGTTTTAATTATTAGTCTTATAGTTATTTTGCTTACGTAGTGATTAATTAATAACACCGTGTTCTCATTCTCGGTTCCGGGCGAAGAATAATATTCGGGTTCAAACTACCCGGTTTTATAATTTTCGGACATAGCCCATAATAATCCGAGCCCACCACACGTGGGGGACACGGACGGAGCACGAGACGAAGCCCATAACCCTTGAAACCCACGTGGAGACCCATGATTTTTGGTCTCTCACGTGGGAATATTTAGAACGGACAAATGATGGGCAAAATTTGGCCACGGTTAAAAAACAAAATGTAAAGCTCGGTTTTTAAAAAAAGAAAGAAAAAACGTTAAAAGGAGGAGGTCCACTTCGTCAACAAGGATCCCAACCGTTACACACGACCCCCCCACCCCTAGGTCTCATTTTTTTCTTCTAGGCACGACAAGAGAAAGGAGATCAGCTCTCTTTTAAACAAAAAGGCTTCTTCAGAAAACGAAAGAGAACGCACACAAGAGCTGAAGCAGAACGGGGGCAACGACCACCAGCCATGAACAGCCTATCACCATCGCGGGAAAGCAACCATGCTTCCTCCACCTTCCTCCGCCTACCCCTCACGTCCAAGCAACCCTCAACCTCCATTAAAACCGGTAACAAATCCTTCATGTATCAGTTTAGTCGTTAAGCAAGCAGCCTCAGTTCGTCGAACTACCATTGCCGGCTGCTACCATTTTTTCTTCCTCAAGAACTCAACCGAAAAACATAACTCCAGCTTAGTCGCTCCTCCTCTGCCTTGAAGCAGCAGAACAACAGCTGCATCTAACATCTCCTCCCTTACATTTTCAGTCACGACACAAACATATACACACGAGCACAAACAGAAGATGAGGGAGAAGAAAATCGGATAGAGAAACTAAGGTTTGTTCGGTTGCTGTCCGCCGAGGTTTCTGGGCAGATTTGTGGCTCCGTCGAAGTGGCCGCTGGTCAAGTTTCCTGGTGTTAAACATTTTCATATTCGTTTTTGAGGTTTGAGCGCTGAGGATGTTCGAAGTCGTCGAGTCTCTGTTTCGTTTGTGGTTATTTACTGCTGTTTTGGAGCCTCGGAATTACTGCTCATTGTCCGCTAACTTACGCTGATGTTGCATCGTTGTCTCTGCTGTTTGCTCGCAAAATCTCGGCTAAATTCCCTTCCGCGCTATTTCTGTCATTTTCTCGGCTGTTTCAAGGTTTATTTGTCAAAGTAATTATAGGTATTTTTCCTCTTTCTCTCCTATGATTTTCCTAAATATATGGACTGTTATGGTATTATAGGTATTTTTCCTCTTTCGTTTGTGGTTATTCTCTATGTATGTTGTCAAATTGCCAGTGAAGTTTTAGTTTCTCGTGAATCTTGTTGATTTTATGTTAGTTGCTGCATATTTAAGTGAAATCATGAACAACTTTGTAGCTGCAACTGAAATGTGTAAACATACACTTATGAGTTATTTGCTGGATTTTAAAGCTTAATTGTTCTCCTTGTGCTAATTTACTCTATGTGTGCGAGTTCTACATACACTTAAAGCTAATTTACTGAAATATGTAAACATACACTTATGAGTTATTTGCTAATTTACCTAAGATGAGTTTTATTGCTAATTTACTCTATGTTGTCTGTGATGGCGGGGCACGTGATTAGTCTTCATACTCATCAGTTACTTATGCCAATGTCTCTTAGAATGGTCTTTGTTGGGATTGTTTTGTCCAGATTTCAATTCTTGAAAACATGCTAAAGCACATCTCTGTAGAAGGTCAAGCATAATTAGGGATTAGATTGAAAGTTCTGTAGAAGATAACTTGTTTGACATACACATAGTACATCTCATTTCATATTATTCTACGATGGTGGATATTGAACTGTTGACAGTTTCAAGGTTTGGCCTTCTAGTCTTTCAACATAGTCATGACACTTAGTTCCCAAATATTATAAGTGGCCTTCGAGTTAAGTAGCGGATTCAAATTAAGAGGGTTTTCCCTTTTGTTTGAATTCGGGCTTGAACTTGTGGTCCGAATTTTATAAATGTAAATTAATTAGCACTTTTAGAGACCAATAAAGTAGAAAAATATAGTATACTTTAGGTATGACCTTTTAATAAAAGTGAGATGAGCCTCGCCGCATTAAATACACAATTGCGGGGCCCTCAATCAATTGTTATAAAAAATTCTAGGCTCGGAAGGACCGTTTAGCGAATTTCACGGTCTTTCCAAAAGTTAATCAATACGTAGGAACTTTAGGCGCGACTTATAATAATATTACATTCTCAAATACGGGTGCGCATTTATATGACCCAAATCCTAGTCTCAACGAAGTCGGAATGTGTTAAAGGCCATAGGCGTACTGGTACGGTGTGGCCCGAAATACATTTTCACGATGTTGTAATTCTTTAAAAATGATAAAGCGGAATATTAACATAATAGCACATAGTTGGAACATATAAAGAAAAATCAGATAAAAGAAAAATTGCAGTTGAGCGACCGTGCTAGAACCACGGAATCCGGGAGTGCCTAACACCTTCTCCCGGGTTAACAGGATTCCTTATCCAGGTTTCTAATTTCGCAGACTATATTACAGAGTCATAAATTTCCTCGGTTCGGGATTAAACCGGTGACTTGGGACACCATTATTTTCCCAAGTGGCGACTCTGACCTAAATAAATAAATCCCGTTTCGATTGTCCTTTAATTGGAAAAACTCCTCGCGCTCTCGCGGGTAGCGCCAAAAGGAGGTGTGACAGCTCTGGCGACTCTGCTGGGGATTCCACCCAGAACTTCGGTTGAGGGTTTAAGAATTCGAGCTCAGTTAAATTGTTGTTTTTGTCTATATCTGATTTTATTATATGTTTAATTAATGTGCTACATGTTTACCGCTTTGATACTAGTTGCACTGTATATACAAACTGCTATATGTTTACCGCTTTGATATTGCGTGAACTGTATATAAAACTGTGCCGAAAACCCTTCTCTTCTTACCCCCGGGGATGTGCTTACTGGTTGAGACTCCCCTTTCTGTTAGTGTCAATACCAAAAATAAGAAAAGAGGCATGATAAGTTACAAAGCCGGACGATCCCGCGGGTCCCCGGTACGTAGCCCCCTCCTCAATCCGAGTTGTCTGCTCGGGTACACAGTCTAGTACCATTGAAAACATCAGGATATTGAGCCTAGATTTAGGACGTTTATTTGCATCATATCTGACTTAGGGGACTCAACACAGGGGTTGGGTCCGTCTAGGACAGGTGACCCGGTAATCAAAAGACCAAGCATGTTATATGTTGCACTTATTTGTTCTAGATTATTACGGGCTAAATTCCTGAAAAACAAAAAGAGAGGAAATTTTAGAATAGAAAATATCGAAATGTCGACGAAACGCTGTCGAAGGTTTGAAAAGAAAATTTGAAAAATAGGTGGAACAATTTGTTGAAATAATTGGTCAATTAATCTGACCGAACTACGCAGGTTTGATTCTCGCCATTAGGTGGGATACGTAGGCAACCCTCATCGGGTCCAACCACCCCTTTAAAAAATAAAAAAAAATGTGTTTGTTTAATTTTGTCAATAAAATCAAAGTGATGCCATTTTTGAAAAAATAGCTGAATGTTCCGAAAGGACGCCGGAAGGCTATTTTTGCAAAAAATAGCCACTTTGAATCATTTTTAATAATTTGCGGGCACAACCTTGAAATATTCCATGTGGAAATGTTGAAAGGCCGTATTCGCAAAATCAAGTCCGGGTTCACATCCCTTTTGCAAAAATAACCAAAAAATGTCAAATTTTTTATTTTATTATAAATAAATCGGGTGATGCTATTCTTGCTTAAAATAAGCCGGATGTCCCTCAAAAGGACGCGGGAAGGCCGTTTTTGCAAGAATAACCACTTTGAGTCATTTGTAAATAATTTTGCACATAGCCTTGAAATATTTCTTCGCGGAAATGTCGAAAGGCTGTATCCGCGGAAATCAAGTTTTGAGTCATCTCTCAACTTTACAAAAATAACCACTTTATCAAATAAGCCATTACATGGCCCAAATTTTGCTGAAATAGTCACATTTTTGCATTTTTACTTTATCAGTCTTGTATTGGCCTGTGTCGGTGCTGAACGATGCCCCATAGGCCCCAAGATAAAAATTTTGAATTTGCATCTTCTTAAATAAAATTTTGCAAAAAGAGCCACTTTGCCTAAATAAGCCATTACATGGCCAATTTATGAAAAATAGTCTTGTGTTGGTTTATGGTGATGCCGAACGATGCCCCATGAGCCACAAGATAAAAAAAAATTCAAGTTTATCTTTCTTAAATAAATTTTGCAAAAATAGTCATTTTGTCAAATAAGCCATTATGTGGCCAATTTTGTAAAAATAGTCACAATTGACATAAAAAATTTCTCAATCTTTTGTTGGCCTATGGCGATGCCGAACGATGCCCCATGAGCCCCAGGATGAGAAAATTTTCAAGTTTACTTTCTTAAGTAAAAATTTTGCAAAAATAGCCATTTTGCCAAATAAGCCATTACATGGCCAATTTTGTAGAAATAGTCATAATTGACGTTAAAACTATTCCGATTCTTGTAGAAATCTCTGGCACAAGGCGTGAAAGTTTTTTTATGAGAGTTTGTAGTTGGAGTGAGCTTTTACAATTTTTCTTCAAAGAAAACAAAAATCAAATAAATATCTCTTTATTTCTTGCATTAATTTGCAAGAACTACGCTCGGTCTGATTCATGCGGGGTCATGATACGTAGGCAATCCACATAGGATTCGACCATTTCCATAACCAAAAAAAAAAAAATGAAAAAAAAACTACAAAAGAAAAAAAAAAGGAAAAATGAAAAAACCACAAAAAGGGAAAAAGAAAAGAAAGATAGAAAAAAAAAGAAGAATGATCAATAAGCGGGATACCTTAATGCTGACATGCTGGCTTCGTTTTGTTGTGTCCATTTTCAGAAAGGTGGTTGGTTGTGGTTCTAAAATAACTCTTCCCTATAAGACAAAGTCGGAGGACAATGGCAGATAATCTCAAGACTGAGTGGGTTGATACCGATACCCAACAACAGCTGGTTGAACGGAACCACGGGTTAGTAGAAGAAGTCAAGATATTGAGACAACATGTGGCTGATATGTATCGGGCGTGGATGGATGGAAAAGCACCACCCCCGCCACCACCTAGCTTCCAGGACTCTGTCCTTACCCGTACACTGAACCCGATGCCAGATGATCCCTCACACTCTCCATATATACCCACCTATCACAGCTTTTCCAGCCACTCGAGTAGCTCAATTACTCGTCCCCCGCTATGTTTTCACAACACTACTCCCGTCCCCAACACCACTACTCTCCCCGGGACACCCAAAATCGTACTTCACCTTCCAGGTACCCAGCTCCATAAAAAGCCTACCAACCCCCACGAACATACTGGAAACCCCCTAGGTCAGGTTTCAGGCCAAATAAGGCGTTTAGGGAGGAGAGGTTGCTGAAGCGAGAAAAGGCTCTTACCCCTATCGGAGAATCCTATGCAAGTCTGTTTGAAAGGTTAAAGCATGTCGGCCTGATTACACCGCTCCCCGGATATACTCCCGACCCACGTGCAAGAAGCTTCGATCCTACTACACGATGTGCATACCATTCCAATGTCAGAGGGCACGACATTGAGAGTTGTCGTACCTTGAAAAAGGAAATAGAAAGAATGATTCAAAAAGGGTGGTTGATTGTGATCAATGACGATGACAGAGAGCACACGAATCCTCTGGGGGGTGTATTGAATGAAGCTAAAAATGTTGAAGCAGATGGCAGCCTCGGCAATACTGATGCAGAACTTAGTGGCTAAATCGCCGTGCTTGGTAATTGGGAAGACACTCCATCTTTTGGTCAGCTAGATGGAGCTTTGGTGGTTCGTTTTTGTTGTCATTTCTGTCGTCCGAGTTATTTTCAGGGTGTCTTGTGGTCAAACTCTTTTGTCCTAGCAGTTTGCTTTGGTCTTGCCCAGTTTTGTTTCAGGGCTGTACTCTAGTTTGTTTTGCTTGTTTTGTCATTGAACCATTTCGTCATTAGTTTAATGAAGCTTTCGGTCTTTTTGTTACTTCCGGTCATTTTACTTGTTTAGTTCTTTTTACCCTTTAGATTTGTCTTGTGTTCAAACGCTGAATCTAGTGACACGACATGCGCACACATAATTGTGGCTTAATTCTAAAAGTTAATCATGAAGCAATTGGAAGATGATCGGGTCATTTAAAGGAAATAAAAACAATTTGAGATTATTTGGATCCCGAGTCATGTGAAACCGGGGCAACTAAAAAGGAAACAGTTAAAAGCAAGCTGGCCAAATCGACGTGGGGTCATTCACAATAATGAAAATGAGAGTGTTGTCCAACTGTGCTCTAAAGATATGACGAATGTTAATTGTGTTGTTTACACTTGGCATGTTTTGAAGATTGGAATGACGAAGGCATTTCGTTCTGTTATCTAAACACTTTATCCATCGTCAACCCTTTGAGCCTTATTTTAAATTCTTTCATACCCCTCCTTCGGAATTAGTTGCAAAGACTAGAAACACAAGTTTGAAAGGCAAAAGAAGAAAGGGATAAAGAAAAATTAAAGAAAAAGAAAACAACAAAAAGAGATAAAGAAAAGAAAAAAGGAAAATGTATGAAAAAAAAAAGAAACTTGAACAAAGGAATTGGGAACTACGTTTGACCTGATTCCTCAAAGAGGATACGTAGGCGCTTCACAGCTCGGTCATAGTGTAAATAAAAATAAAAAATCCCCAAGGAAAAATCTGGGGCAAAAAAAAAAAAAAAAAATATGTGTTTATTATAAATAAATATAGGTCCGAAGGTTGTAATTTTGAACCCATTTTGTTTTATTTCGAGCCCTTAATACCGTTTTTCTAGCCTTATCCAAATCCACATTACGGTCCAAAGAAAGACCCTTTGACCAATCTTCAAAAGAGGCCAAGTCAGGCAAATGAGAGAAGTCTTATCAGAACATAACACCCCGATTCCCATCAGAAAAGACTCTGATCTACAACAGAAGAAATATGAGAGAATCTTAGCAGTAACACCACCAATCCCCAGCGGAAAAGTAACACAAATGAGAGAGTCTTAGCGGTGAAAACCTTCACAGGCACCATAAGGCGATGAAAGCTGAGAGAAAACCGAAATGAGAGAGGCTTGGTAGTGAAAACCCCTCGGGCACTACAAGTCGAACGAAGGTTGGAAATAAGATATGAAAGCCCCATGAGAAGATTACAAAAGGCGGTTTAACGATGGAGGGTAGGCTATATGTGCATGTCATGTCCATTAGAGCTGGTATCCACGTTTGATAGGGTTATTTTATAATTTTCTTTTCAGAGAGTCATCCTCGTTTTTGTCTTTTATGCTGTTGCCTTTTATCTTTCTCCTTTCATAAAAATTTCCCCAATAGAGTCTGTTTGTAAGAAATGACTTCAAAATTTTCCATCAGCTTTCCAATTATGCAAGACGGAATTTGTTTGGTACACCCAAGTGGTATAAGTGAGGAGGGATTAAGCGCAAAGCCGGTGTCCAGAAGGATATTCCCCA
The DNA here is from genome assembly GCA_032618575.1 of Nicotiana noctiflora. NCBI lineage: Eukaryota > Viridiplantae > Streptophyta > Magnoliopsida > Solanales > Solanaceae > Nicotiana > Nicotiana noctiflora. Next base: position 283,343 of record JASVEL010013742.1, on the reverse strand, counting down.
GCAATAGGAAATCGACAAAGGGGTGGATCGGTGTGAAAAAGGATATCTCAATGAAGGTTAATGACCTCGAGGCCAAGGCCAATGAGACTCAAAGGTCGGGAAATGCCCATTCCTTAGATATGCCGCCAAAGAAGGGAAGATATCCCCAGCAGAAAGGTATTTTCAGTGACAAGGGTGAACAAAGAAAATGGTTCACCAGTAAAACATGCAAGGTCTTCACGAAGGGTCACTATTATAGGAATTCGGGTGGTCGGTGGAAAACCACGTGGAAAGGTTCGCGAATAAAGAGTCGTCAAGGAAGGCGGGGAAGCAAGAAAGGAGAAAGCTATCCCCGGCATGAATATCATCAAATAATAATATCCCCAGCAAGTTCTGATAATGAAACGCAGAGCAGGGAAAGAGGAGGAGAACCATCCCCAGCAGGAGCACCACAACCAGCCACCACATTTTAAAACTAACCAATTTTTCTTTGATTTGATCAGAAAAAGAGGGGTTGTTGGCAGAAAAGCATGCCACGAAGAAGATTCTCAAACTGGGGCTGAAAATTTTCTCCCGTTGCGAAAATTTTCTCGAAACCAAATACCCGGTTGGGGAAAGAAGCCGGATAATGCGAGGAAATGATCTTTGAACCCGATTATCCCCAGCAGCTTTGAAAATGATCTTTGAACCCGATTATCCCCAACAGCTTTGAAAAAAAAAACAAAAAGAAAACAACAAGTTGTGATAGAGGAAATTATACCCCCAGCAGACAAGACAAAACGAGGAAGCTTGCGTTCGGAAAGGCAAGAAGTCGGTATCATCCCCAGCAGTTCTCGAAAAAATGAAACACTGATTTCGAGATTTCGCCGGCAGCATTATATCCTACAAGTTTTTCAAGGGAGCCAAGCGCGAGTCCCGAATGAGGTTTGGAAAGAGAATAAAGGTTTTTAAAAGGAGGTAGAAAAAGAGGAAATATAGAAGATTTCCCCAGCAGCATTACCCCTGCAGGTAAGTAATTAGTTCCAAAGATATCCCCAGCAGTCAAGAGAAAAATGACACGACCCAGGAGGAAAGCAATTCCAAAACAAGGTAATTCAGAAGAAAGGATGGTCCAAGAAGCGATGCAGGAAGAAGAAAGTGGTGCAGGAAGCAAAGGAAGGTGACATGGATGGGATGGAGTAAGTGAGATGTTGTTGAGGTCAGGAGCCCGCCTGAAGAATGGAGTGGCAATTTATTTTCAAAAGATGTTGTTGAAGTCAGGAGCCCGCCTGAAGAGAGGAATGGCGATTTATTTTTTCCAAAGATGTTGTTGAAGTCAGGAGCCCGCCTGAAGAGAGGAATGGCGTTTAATTTTCAGAGTTGATTGAAGTCAGGAGCCCGCCTGAAGAGAGGAATGGCGATTTATTTTTTCAAAAGATGTTGTTGAAGTCGGGAGCCCGCCCGAAGAGAGGAATGGCGTTTAATTTTCGGAGTTGATTGAAGTCGGGAGCCCGCCCGAAGAGAGGAATGGCGATTTATTTTTTTCAAAAGATGTTGTTGAAGTCGGGAGCCCGCCTAAAGAGAGGAATGGCGATTTATTTTCAAAAGATGTTGTTGAAGTCGGAGCCCGCCTGAAGAGAGGAATGGCGTTTAATTTTCGGAGTTGGTGATTGAAGTCAGGAGCCCGCCTGAAGAGAGGAATGGCGATTTATTTTCAAAAGATGATTGAAGTCAGGAGCCCGCCTGAAGAGAGGAATGGCGATTTATTTTTTCAAAAGATGTTGTTGAAGTCAGGAGCCCGCCTGAAGAGAGGAATGGCGTTTATTTTCAAAAGATGTTGTTGAAGTCGGGAGCCCGCCCGAAGAGAGGAATGGCGATTTATTTTCAAAAGTTGATGATTGAAGTCAGGAGCCCGCCTGAAGAGAGGAATGGCGTTTATTTTCAAAAGATGTTGTTAAAGTCAGAAGCCCGCCAGAAAAGCAGAACGCCGTCTCAGTTTCCAAGATTTGATAAGGATGGTGAACAATCGAAAGTGACATAGTGTAACGGAAATCCCCAGCATGAATCAGAAGGAAGGCGACAAGGATCAGAAAAGATAGATTTGAAGTCAGGAGCCCGCCTGAAGAGAGGAATGGCGTTTAATTTTCAGAGTTGATGATTGAAGTCAGGAGCCCGCCTGAAGAATGGAGTGGCGATTTAATTTTGAAGGTTTAATTGAAGTCAGGGAGCCCGCCTGAAGAATAGAGTGGCAATTTAATTTTGAAATTGTAGTTGAAGTCAGGGAGCCCGCCTGAAGAATGGAGTGGCGATTTATTTTGAAGTTGTTTAAGGAAAGCGGCAGAGTGTAACGGAAATCCCCATCATGAATCAGAAGGAAGGCAACAAGGATCAGAAAAGATAGCTTTAGACTTCGAAGGAGAATAGCTCGAAGATCACAAGTAAGGGAATTCATTTAGGAGTGCAATGCATGATAGCAACAAAAGAAGCTCGCAACCAGAATGCGAGTCAACAGTCCGAGGGGATCAACAGAAGTTTAGTCACAATAAAAAAAAAAAAAAAAAAAAAAAGGGCAAGGAGTTAATCTAAGTGCAAAAGTTGATGAAAGATGTGGTGTGCTCAAGACATGGCCGAGATCACAAGCACTGCATACCTGGTTCAGATCCAGAAAGCTGAAGAAGATTGAACTAGTACCTACAACTAGCAAGTATCAAGGTTCAAATTTAGAGTCCGCATGAAGCACCAACCAATACTCAAGATCAAGCTTCAGAAGACTTATAGATAGGAATCTTGTAACTAGTAGCTGATAGGTTTAGTTAGTCTTTCTCATGTTTTGATTTTTGATGTAATAGCAGGACCACGGACCGAAACTTCGATGGAACGGAACCTCGGCGGAACGGCACCTCGACTGGCTCTCCACTTCGGTTACTCCATATTCTTACTCACTTCTGAACTACACGTGGCCTGATTCCTTTATAGCCAAGGATATGTAGGCAGCTCAGATACAAGGGCTCGGTCACATCCTCTTCTTTTAGTTTAGTCCCTCCGAATAAGGGTCGGGTCAAAAAACACTTGTCTAGTCGTTCTTTGTCTAAAAAACTCTTTGTGTTTTCAGTCAAAGAGGGGCATTTGTAAACACGTGATTTTTGACCCTCCCCGAGATTTTTTATATTTTTAGCATAAAATATTTAGTTTAGGCATAATATAGCTATTTTAGCTAATTTTGACTCTTTTACTTTATTTCTACCTTAAGATAAAAAATAACAAAAAATATAGTTTTATTAATGTTTCGTAATCATTTTTAAATTTGAAAAATACAAAAATAGTACTTTATATTTTATCTTTTTATTAAAAACGAAAATTACAAAAATAATTTTTATTAATATTTTGTAGTCATTTTAAACTTAAAAAATATAAAAAATAGTTCTTTATATCTTTATTTTTATATAAAAAAAAACAAGAATTATAAAACAAAAAAATAATATAATTAGTATTTTGTGGTAACTTTAATCTTGAAAAATATAAAAAATAACTTTGTTTTAATTATTAGTCTTATAGTTATTTTGCTTACGTAGTGATTAATTAATAACACCGTGTTCTCATTCTCGGTTCCGGGCGAAGAATAATATTCGGGTTCAAACTACCCGGTTTTATAATTTTCGGACATAGCCCATAATAATCCGAGCCCACCACACGTGGGGACACGGACGGAGCACGAGACGAAGCCCATAACCCTTGAAACCCACGTGGAGACCCATGATTTTTGGTCTCTCACGTGGGAATATTTAGAACGGACAAATGATGGGCAAAATTTGGCCACGGTTAAAAAACAAAATGTAAAGCTCGGTTTTTAAAAAAAGAAAGAAAAAACGTTAAAAGGAGGAGGTCCACTTCGTCAACAAGGATCCCAACCGTTACACACGACCCCCCCACCCCTAGGTCTCATTTTTTTCTTCTAGGCACGACAAGAGAAAGGAGATCAGCTCTCTTTTAAACAAAAAGGCTTCTTCAGAAAACGAAAGAGAACGCACACAAGAGCTGAAGCAGAACGGGGGCAACGACCACCAGCCATGAACAGCCCATCACCATCGCGGGAAAGCAACCATGCTTCCTCCACCTTCCTCCGCCTACCCCTCACGTCCAAGCAACCCTCAACCTCCATTAAAACCGGTAACAAATCCTTCATGTATCAGTTTAGTCGTTAAGCAAGCAGCCTCAGTTCGTCGAACTACCATTGCCGGCTGCTACCATTTTTTCTTCCTCAAGAACTCAACCGAAAAACATAACTCCAGCTTAGTCGCTCCTCCTCTGCCTTGAAGCAGCAGAACAACAGCTGCATCTAACATCTCCTCCCTTACATTTTCAGTCACGACACAAACATATACACACGAGCACAAACAGAAGACGAGGGAGAAGAAAATCGGATAGAAAAACTAAGGTTTGTTCGGTTGCTGTCCGCCGAGGTTTCTGGGCAGATTTGTGGCTCCGTCGAAGTGGCCGCTGGTCAAGTTTCCTGGTGTTAAACATTTTCATATTCGTTTTTGAGGTTTGAGCGCTGAGGATGTTCGAAGTCGTCGAGTCTCTGTTTCGTTTGTGGTTATTTACTGCTGTTTTGGAGCCTCGGAATTACTGCTCATTGTCCGCTAACTTACGCTGATGTTGCATCGTTGTCTCTGCTGTTTGCTCGCAAAATCTCGGCTAAATTCCCTTCCGCGCTATTTCTGTCATTTTCTCGGCTGTTTCAAGGTTTATTTGTCAAAGTAATTATAGGTATTTTTCCTCTTTCTCTCCTATGATTTTCCTAAATATATGGACTGTTATGGTATTATAGGTATTTTTCCTCTTTCGTTTGTGGTTATTCTCTATGTATGTTGTCAAATTGCCAGTGAAGTTTTAGTTTCTCGTGAATCTTGTTGATTTTATGTTAGTTGCTGCATATTTAAGTGAAATCATGAACAACTTTGTAGCTGCAACTGAAATGTGTAAACATACACTTATGAGTTATTTGCTTGGATTTTAAAGCTTAATTGTTCTCCTTGTGCTAATTTACTCTATGTGTGCGAGTTCTACATACACTTAAAGCTAATTTACTGAAATGTGTAAACATACACTTATGAGTTATTTGCTAATTTACCTAAGATGAGTTTTATTGCTAATTTACTCTATGTTGTCTGTGATGGCGGGGCACGTGATTAGTCTTCATACTCATCAGTTACTTATGCCAATGTCTCTTAGAATGGTCTTTGTTGGGATTGTTTTGTCCAGATTTCAATTCTTGAAAACATGCTAAAGCACATCTCTGTAGAAGGTCAAGCATAATTAGGGATTAGATTGAAAGTTCTGTAGAAGATAACTTGTTTGACATACACATAGTACATCTCATTTCATATTATTCTACGATGGTGGATATTGAACTGTTGACAGTTTCAAGGTTTGGCCTTCTAGTCTTTCAACATAGTCATGACACTTAGTTCCCAAATATTATAAGTGGCCTTCGAGTTAAGTAGCGGATTCAAATTAAGAGGGTTTTCCCTTTTGTTTGAATTCGGGCTTGAACTTGTGGTCCGAATTTTATAAATGTAAATTAATTAGCACTTTTAGAGACCAATAAAGTAGAAAAATATAGTATACTTTAGGTATGACCTTTTAATAAAAGTGAGATGAGCCTCGCCGCATTAAATACACAATTGCGGGGCCCTCAATCAATTGTTATAAAAAATTCTAGGCTCGGAAGGACCGTTTAGCGAATTTCACGGTCTTTCCAAAAGTTAATCAATACGTAGGAACTTTAGGCGCGACTTATAATAATATTACATTCTCAAATACGGGTGCGCATTTATATGACCCAAATCCTAGTCTCAACGAAGTCGGAATGTGTTAAAGGCCATAGGCGTACTGGTACGGTGTGGCCCGAAATACATTTTCACGATGTTGTAATTCTTTAAAAATGATAAAGCGGAATATTAACATAATAGCACATAGTTGGAACATATAAAGAAAAATCAGATAAAAGAAAAATTGCAGTTGAGCGACCGTGCTAGAACCACGGAATCCGGGAGTGCCTAACACCTTCTCCCGGGTTAACAGAATTCCTTATCCAGGTTTCTAGTTTCGCAGACTATATTACAGAGTCATAAATTTCCTCGGTTCGGGATTAAACCGGTGACTTGGGACACCATTATTTTCCCAAGTGGCGACTCTGACCTAAATAAATAAATCCCGTTTCGATTGTCCTTTAATTGGAAAAACTCCTCGCGCTCCCGCGGGTAGCGGAAAAAGGAGGTGTGACACCCGTTGCTGCTTGACATGCCAATGGAAGAAGAAAAACTTTACTTATATTTGGTAGTATCGAAGATAATAGTAAATGGAGTGCTAGTCCGAGAAGAACAAGGTACACAATTCCATATCTATTATGTTAGTCGAACCTAAGGAGAAGTTGAAACTAGATATCCTCATATAGAAAATTTAGAGGCTCACATTGATAGGCGCCTATAGGAAACTAAAACCATACTTTCAATGTCATCCCATATGTGTTGTAGCAACGTATCCCCTTCGAAATATTTTGCATAAATCCAAGATTTCTGGACGATTGGCCAAATGGGCCGTAGAAATCAACGGTACGATATTTAGTATCGACCTCGAACAACCATCAAGTCTCAAATCTTGGCAGTCTTCATGGCCGACTTTACGCGACCCTAGAAACCAAGGTGGAAAGAGAATTGATAGTTAACTCGGGTACATCTTCGGGGATATGGACCCTCTTTACGGACGGTGCTTTGTATGTAAAAGGGTCTGGACTTGGCATCGTGATAAAACCATCCACAAGTAACGTATTTAGACAATATATTAGAACTGTAAAATTGACTAATAACAAGGTCGAATATGTGGCCATGATTGTAGGTCTCGAACTACCCAAAGGCTTAGGAGCAGAGGTTATCGAAGCCAAATGTGACTCCCCTCCTCGTTGTGAATTAGATTAATGGAACCGTTGAATTTCGAGAGGAATGAATGCAAATATACTTGGATAAACTATAAGTAACTCTCACCGGTTCAAGGAATGGACTTTACAACATGTTCCTCGAGATCAAAATAGCGAAGCCGATGCCCTCACAAATCTAGGTTCGTCGGTCGAAGACAAAGAACTTAATTCGGTGGCCGTTGTACAATTTATGAGGTCAGTGGTCAAAGAAGGACACGCTGAGATAAACTCCACAAGATTGACCTGGGGGAGAAACAAATACATATAGTATTTGAAGAACGAAAACTTCCTTTAGATCCAAACAAATTGAGGTCCATGCGCACCAAAGAAGCTGATTTAGCTTATCCGAAGATGGAACCTTACTCAGAAGGATGTTTGACGGTTCGCTAGTGGTATATCTGGGACCGGAAGATACCGAGTATGTTTTGAGCAAAGTCCACGAAGGCACATATGGGAACCACTCAAGCGCCGAATCACTGGTTTAAAAGGTAATCCGAGCCGGCTATAATTGGATTGATATGGAAAAACATGCGAAGTAGTTTGTGCAAAAAATGATAAATGTCAAAGGCATGCTATGATGATTCATCAATGTGGGGGGCTGCTGCATTCAGTTTTATCCACATAGACGTTCATGAAGTGAGGGATGGACATCGTCGACCCTCTTCCATCATCACTAGGTAAGGTTCAGTTTATTATATTTTGGGTTGAAGCACATGCCTAATAGAAGGTCAGGGAGAAAGAAGTCATAGACTTCATTTGGGACCACATCGTATGTCGATTCAGAATACTATCCAAAATTGCAGGTGACAATGGAAAACAGTTTATCGGCAACAAGGTGACCAAATTTTTCGAAGGCCTCAAGATCAAAAGGATTTTATCAACACCTTATTACCCTAATGGGAACGGGTAAGCCAAATCGATCAACAAAACCATTATCAAAACCTCAATAAAAGGTTGACTGGCGCCGAATGAAAATGGAGAGAAGTCGTACATGAAGTCCTTTAGGCGTATCGTACAACTTCGAAGTCTATAACAGAGTTTCTCTGTCACGACCCCGAATCCGGTCGTGATGGCACCCAGCACATTGCTAAGCCAGCCTGACCAATCAATATCAACAACGGAGCTAGAAGCTCTCTTTAACCCATTTAAGCATATTAATTCATGAAGCAACAATGATACATATAACGAAAACGGGGAACCAAGTCCCATAATACATCAACTCCCACGGACCGAAGGGTCGAGAGTCATGAGCCTCTACCGAACACGAGTATATGATAGTTTACAAGATACCGAGTGCGGAAAGAAATGTCGATACGAAATCAAGACGGTAAGAAGGAATATCGGGTTCTGCGGACTCGCAGCTACCTCGTATATCCCACGGACGTCGCCTCGCACGACCTATCGGATCACCGCTCGAGAGGTACCGGATCCGCACACGAGGTGCGAGGAGTAAAATGAGTACTCTGCCGGACTCGGTGGTAATAAACAAGGGTAAGACAAGCGCGGATAAGAAATCCGCAATAAAGCACTATGTAACGCCGTAGTCAAATACCCTGTCACGGAATCAATATCAACCGTACTGTACCATCAAGTACCAAGCAAAACGAGTATAACGACTGCAGCGATGTAGCTAAATGCAATGCAATGCATGATATGTCCGCTACGGCGCGTAGCTCGATCCAATTTGGGTACCCGTGCTCACTGCGGGGGTTCAGTCCGGAGGGGCTCCTACGGCCCAAGCACAATATCACTGCGGCGTGCGATCCGATCCAACATATATACTGTCGCGGTGCGCGGCCCGATCCACTACCGGTCGGCTAATATGCAATTACAGCCTCGCGAGCTCAAAAGTAGTTTTTGAAAACATCTTTTATCATTTTTCGGTTGAAAACAGTAATATCAAGTTCCAGAGATTGGAAATAGCATGATAACAGAAATAGCTACGGATCGGTAGTAACTAACATGTCAATATGATAAGACAATGATAACGATCCTCGCGGGATCCAATAACTGGCTCACGGCCCACAAGTATACTCAACCGCCCAAGAAGGGGGTTCCTCGGCTCAAGAGTGGCCAATATCACAATATATAGTATGCAACCATCCGAGAAGGAGGTTCGACGGCTCAAGAATAGCCAATATCATAACACAGTATCAACAAGTCGGACTAAGCCATAGTCCCCAATCACAATCGACCCCGCACTCCCATGAGAGTACGTGTCTCGCTGCTATACAGCGTCACAAAGTGGTATACCGGGGTTTCGAACTCGCTGGTCATCACCCACATCTATTACTCACCTCAATACGGCGCGACGACTACTGCGCAATGCCCTTGCCACGAGAATCAAGCTCCGCACGCGTAGAATCTGATCAAATACAGTAGAAACACAATAAATTAGGCCAATGGAACGACACCCAATCAATACAACTCAATTTACATCAAAATTCCCAAAGTTGTCAAAACCCGACTTTCGGTACGCTTCTCGAAAAATTACAAAAGTCACATATTCGGAACCCTCATATGGATACGAGTCTAAGCATATAAAATTTTCCAAAATCGGACTCCATTTGCCCACTCAAATCAATATTTTTCTTCAATTTAGGCCTAGGGCTCAAACCCACCTTTAATCTTCCATTTACAGAAATTTAACCAAGGATTTCATGTTAAAATGATGTAATTAAGCCACAAAACTTACCTCCAACGAAACCCCGATGATTTCCCAACAATCTCCCGTCAATTTCTTCTCTTGGAACTCAAAAATGGGGGTTTTGGGTATTAAACCCGTGACTGGTCAGTTCTGGTTTTAACTTCACTGCCAGAGACCTTTCTTCTACGCGTTCGCGATGTACCCTACGCGAACGCGATGCCTTGCTTATTTCCTTCATCGCGAACGCGACATGAAGTCACGCGTCCGCGAAGACCATTCTCCCCGGCCACGGATTTTTCCTCTACGCGTTCGCGTCCCATTCCACGCGAACGCGTGGCTTCTCTTTTTCCTCTTACGCGAACGCGAGCCTACCCCACGCGAACACGATTATCAAAACCTTTCTCTTACGCGAACGCGTCCCCCAGCAATGCGAACGCGATGACCATTTTCCCTCAGCCTATGCGAACGCGGGTCTAGCCCTCATGAACGCGAAGGCTTAACTGGTGCCCAGTGATCTGCAGATTTCAGCAGACCTTTTCTTGTTTCAAAGTGTCGGATAATGGTCCGGATTCACCCCGAGGCCCCCGGGACCCCAACGAAAACCACAAACATACCCCAAAACACGATACGAACTTGTTCCAATCATAAAAACACCATCCTAAACATCAAAATCACCAATTACCCACGGATTCAAGCCTAAATTTCTTAAAACTTTCCGAATTACACATTCCATCAAAAACCCGACCAAACGACGTCCGAATGACCTGAAATTTTGCGGACATATCCAAAATCACATAACGAAGCTACTGCAACTGTCGGAATTCCATTCCGACCCCCGGATCAAAATCTCACCTACCGTTCGGATTTCGCCAAAATTCAACCTTAGCCAATTCAAGCCTATTTCTACACCGGCCTCCAAATTCAATTCCGATCGCTCCCCTAAGTCACAAATCACCTCCCGGAACTAACCGAATCATCAGAATCTGATTCCGAGCCCTCTAACCAAATAGTCAACTCCGGATTGACTTTCCTTATTCAAGTTTCCTTCAAAAAGGCTATATGCCTCATTTTTCAATCCAATTCACTCCTAACTCATCCGATAGACTCTAACGCTGATATAGAATCATAAAACATGCATTTACAACATAACGGGGTGGTAATTCTCGTGACGACGAGCCGGTTCGTCACATTTTCCCCCTCTTAAGCAAACGCTCGTCCTCGAGCGGGTCAAGAAACATACCCGAAGTCTCAAACAAGTGAGGATATCTGCTCCGCATCTCCCGCTCGATCTCCCAAGTGGCCTCCTCCACGGGTCGACCTCTCCACTGAACCTTAACTGATGCAATCTCCTTAGATCTCAATTTTCTCACCTGACATCCCAAAATGGCAATAGGCTCCACATCATAGGATAGATCACCATCAAGCTGAATGGTACTGAAGTCTAATACATGAGACGGATCTCCGATGTACTTCCGGAGCATAGACACATGGAATACTGGATGAACGCTAGATAATCTGGGTGGCAAGGCTAACTCATATGCCACCTCTACAACCCTCCTAAGTATCTCAAAAGGACCAATGTACCTAGGACTCAACTTTCCTTTCTTCCCAAACCTCATGACACCCTTCATAGGTGAAACCTTCAACAATACTCTGTCACCAACCATGAAAGACAACTCTCGAACTCTACGGTCCGCATAACTCTTCTGACGAGACTGTGCTGTACGAAGCCTCTCCTGGATCAACTTTGCTCTATCCAGAGCATCTTGGACTAACTCAGTCCCTATCAATCTAACCTCACCAGGCTCAAACCATCCCACGGGGGATCTACACCGTCTGCCATACAATGCCTCATACGGGGCCATCTGAATACTCGACTGATAACTGTTGTTGTAGGCAAACTCGGCAAGTGGTAGGAACTCATTCCACGAACCACCAAAGTCAATCACACATGCTCGCAACATATCCTCCAGAATCTGAATAGTACGCTCAGACTGCCCATCTGTCTGGGGGTGAAATGCAGTACTCAACTCAACCCGCGTACCCATCTCTCGCTGAAATGCTCTCCAAAACTGAGAAGTGAACTGAGTACCCCTGTCGGATATGATAGACACCGGAACTCCATGCAACCGAACAATCTCTCGAATAAAGATCGCTGCCAACCGCTCCGATGAGTAGGTAGTACTAACTGGAATGAAGTGAGCTGACTTGGTCAGTCTATCCACAATCACCCATACAGAATCAAACTTCCTCGCCGTCCGAGGGAGTCGAGTAACAAAGTCCATGGTGATCCTTTCCCATTTCCACTCAGGAATATCAATGCGCTGAAATACACCACCGGGCCTCTGATGCTCGTACTTAACCTGCTGACAGTTGAGGCACCGTGCTACATGTCTGACAATGTCCATTTTCATCTTTCTCCACCAATAGCGCTGTTTCAAATCTTGATACATCTTCGCGGCTCCTGGATGGATAGAATACCGCGAGCTATGGGCCTCCTCCAGGAATCAACTCACGAAGGCCATCAACATTGGGCACACATATCCGGCCCTGCATCCTCAATACGCCGTCACTATCAATGGTGACATCTCTAGCATCATCATGCTGAACTCTGTCCCTCAGGACAGCCAAATGTGGATCATCATACTGGCGCTCACGAATACGATCATATAGAGATGACCGAGATACAACACAAGCCAATACCCGGCTTGGGCTCCGAAATATCTAACCTCACTAACCGATTGGCTAGCACTTGAATATCATAAGCAAATGGTCTCTCATCAGCTGGAATATATGCCAAGCTCCCCATACTGACCGCCTTCCGGCTCAAAGCATCGGCCACCACATTGGCCTTCCCCAGATGATATAATATAGTAATGTCATAATCCTTCAGCAACTCAAGCCATCTCTGCTGTCTCAAATTAAGGTCTTTCTGCTTGAACAAGTGCTGGAGACTACGATGGTCGGTATACATCTCACAAGACACGCCGTACAAATAGTGCCTCCAAATCTTTAAGGCATGAACAATGGCGGCTAGCTCCAAATCATGAACAGGATAGTTCTTCTCATGTGGCTTCAACTGCCGAGAAGCATAAGCAATCACCTTACCTTCCTGCATCAACACACAACCTATCCGCACTCTCGAGGCATCACAATATATGTTATATGGACCTGAAGATGATGGTAAGGCTAACACTGGAGCTATGGTCAAAGTTGTCTTGAGCTTTCGAAAGCTCTCCTCGCACTCATCCGACCACATGAATGGTGCACCCTTCTCTATCAATCTGGTCAATGAAGAAGCAATGGATGAAAATCCCTGAACAAACCGGCGATAATATCCCGCCAAACCAAGAAAACTCCCGATCTCTGTAGCTGAGGACGGTCTAGGCCAACTCTGCACCGCCTCTATCTTCTTAGGATCAACCTGAATACCATCACGAGACACCACATGTCCCAGGAAATGCTACGGACTCGAGCCAAAACTCGCACTTGGAGAATTTAGCATATAGCTTCTCCTCCCTCAATCTCTGCAACACAATACTCAAATGTTGAGCATGCTCCTCCTGACTACGGGAGTAGACTAGAATGTCATCAATGAACACAATCACAAATGAATCCAAATAAGGCTTGAACACACTGTTCATCAGATGCATAAATGCTGCTGGGGCATTGGTCAGCCCAAAAGACATCACAAGAAACTCATAGTGACCATATCGGGTCCTAAATGCAGTCTTCATAATATCCAAGTCCCTGATCTTAAGCTGATGATAGCATGAACGAAGATCGATCTTAGAAAACACCCTCGCACCCTGTAACTGATCAAACAAATTATCTATGCGCGGTAGAGGGTACTTGTTCTTCACTGTCACTTTGTTCAATTGCCTATAATCAATACACATTCGCATGGAACCATCTTTCTTTTTAACAAATAATACCGGCGCACCCACGGGGACACACTAGGGCGGATGAAACCCTTATCCAGAAGCTCTTGAAGCTGCTCTTTCAGTTCTTTCAACTCAGCTGATGCCATCCGATAAGGAGGAATGGATATGGGCTGGGTGCCCGGCACCAAGTCAATGCCAAAATCAATATCCCTGTCCGGCGGCATGCCCGGCAGGTCTGAGGGGAATACATCCGGGAAGTCCCTCACAACAGGTACAGAATCAATGCTAGGAGACTCGGCTCCCACATCTCTCACAAAAGCTAAGTACGATAGACACCCTTTTCCAACCATCTTCTGAGCTTTTAAGAACGAAATAACACGGCTAAGGACGAAATCGGTCTAACCCCGCCACTCGATCTGAGAAATACCAGGAATGGCCAACGTAACTGTCTTAGCATGACAGTCCAATATAGCGTGGTGCGGAGACAACCAGTCCATACCCAATATAATATCAAAGTCCACCATCCCCAACAATAACAAATCTGCCTGGGTCTCCAGACCCCCAATAGATATAACACAGGATCTATAGACATGATCCACAACGATCGTATCACCCACGGGGGTGGATACATGAACATGTAAATCAAGACTACTACGAGTCGCACCCAAATGATGTGCAAAATAAGAGGACACGTATGAATATGTGGACCCTGGATCAAATAGAACAGAGGCATCTCTGTGACAGACAGAAATGATACCTGTAATCACTGCATCGGAGGCAACTGCATCACGTCTGTCAGGAAGTGCATAGAATCGTGCCTGGCCTCCACCAGATCTCTCTTCGCCCCTGGGGCGACCACGAGAAGACTGACCTCCACCTCTACTAGACTGAGATGATGCTGAAGATGAGGGTTGATCCCTCTGCTGAGTCCTATCCCTACGGAGTTGAGGGCACTGTCTCCTCATGTGGCCAAACTCACCACACTCATAACATGCACCTGGTGCTGGAGAAGGGGACTGAAGGGAACCCCTCGCCGCAGAAGAACCCTGGGCTGATGAAGTAGGTGCTTCACCCTGGGCTGGAAGGGCACTAAGCGATGACTGACCCTACTGAAACCCCTGTCCACCACGACCATAAGAACCTCCGCTCTGCTTTGGGCAGCCTGAATGAGGAGGTCTAGATGAGCGACCTCTGCTCTGCTGGGAATGCCCTCTAGATGGAGCACCGCTAAAACTGCCAGAACCACGAGGCCTCTTGGCCTCCCGCTCCTCTCTCTCTCGGCGACGATCCGCCTCAATGGAGCGTGCCATATCAGCAACTTGCTCAAATGATGATGACAGAACTCGCTCGCTGGTCATAAGAATACGGATAGAGTAGTTGAGGCCATCAATGAACCTCCCGATCCTCTCCCTATCATTAGGGATCATCCATGTGGCATGCCTAGCCAGCTGTGTAAATCTGAGCTCATACTGGGTCACAGACATGTCGCCCTGAATCAACCACTCGAACTGGCGACGTAGCTCCTCGCGACGAGACTGAGGTATATATTTCTCTAGAAAGAGAGTAGAGAACTGCTGCCATGTGAGAGGTGCTGCTCCTGCAGGCCTACGCCTCTCAAACTCTTCCCACCGATCAAATGCGGGACCAGTGAACTGAAAGGTAGTAAATGAAACTCCGCTGGACTCAAGAATACCAGCCGTCCGCAAAATCCTCTAGCACTTGTCCAAGAAACCCTGGGCATCCTCACCCCCAATGCCACTGAAATGGGGTGGCTGAAGTCTACCAAACCTCTCAAGACGACGCTGCTCGTCTTCGGGCATAGCCTGAACCATATGCTCTGGAGCTGGAGCTGGTGCAGCTGGAGGAATAACTGGTGCAACCACCTGAGCGGGGACCGCATCTGGCGTCTGATGTCCCTGAACAACCTGCTCGGGTGTGCGAGCTGCAGGGGTCTGCTGACCACCCCCTGTCTGAGATGTCGCTGCAGTGGCAGTAGCTGAAACTACCTGAGCCAAACCGAAACACACCGATAATATCTGAGCAAGAGTCTCCTGAAAACCAGGAATAGCAATAGATACAGTCTGGCCCTGAACTGGGGCTGCTGGAGCATCAACCACTGGGGGCTGCTCCTGAATTGGTATAACAGGAGGGTCAGCTGGCACTGCCTCAGCTGCCCAACCTCTACCTCTAGCACGAACGCGCCCACGGCCTCTAACTGGTGGCAATGGAGGTCGTCCACCTTGTCCTGATGCTCGCGTTCTCGCCATCTGCGAGAGAATAGAATATAGAAGTTCAGTTCTCAGAACAACAAGATCGCACGACGGAGTTCAAGAAAAGTGAAGTGTTTCCTAAAGGTTCGCGAGCCTCCCGAGGATAAGTACGGGCGTCCCCGTACCGATCCACGAGAATCTACTAACCGGCTCAAGACTCGCGAGGCCTAGTAAACCTAGGCTCGATACCAACTTGTCACGACCCGAATCCGGTCGTGATGGCGCCCGACACATTGCTAAGCCAGCCTGACCAATCAATATTAACAACGGAGCTGAAGCTCTCTTTAACCCATTTAAGCATATTAATTCATGAAGCAACAATGATACATATAACGAAAAGGGGAACCAAGTCCCATAATACATCAACTCCCGTAGACCGAAGGGTCGAGAGTCATGAGCCTCTGCCGAACATGAGTATATGATAGTTTACAAGATACCGAGTGCGTAAAGAAATGTCGATACAAGAATCAAATAGTAAAAAGGAATATCGGGTTCCGCGGACTCGCGGCTACCTCGTATATCCCACGGACGTCGCCTCGCACAGCTACCGGATCACTGCCGAGAGGTACCCGGATCCGCACACAAGGTGCAGGGAGTAAAATGAGTATCGCCGGACTCGGTGGTAATAAACAAGGGTAAGACAGCGCGAGATAAGAAATCCGCAATAAAGCACTAAGTAAAGCTGTAATTAAATACCCTGTCACGGAATCAATATCAACCGTACCTGTACCATCAAGTACCAACAAAACAGTATAACAGCTAGCAGATGTAGCTAAATGCAATGCAATGCATGATATGACCGCTACGGCGCGTAGCCCGATCCAATTTGGGTACCCGTGCTCACTGTGGGGGTTCGGACTCCGGAGGGGCTCCTACAGCCCAAGCACAATATCACTGCGGCGTGCAGTCCGATCCAACATATATACTGCTGCGGCGCGCAGCCCGATCCACTACCAGTCAGCTAATATGCAAATACAGCCTCGCAGGCTCAAAAGTAGATTTGAAAACATCTTTTATCATTTTTCAGTTGAAAACAGTAATGTCAAGTTCCAGAGATCGGAAATAGCATGATAACAGAAATAGCTATCGACTGGTAGTAACTAACATGTCAATATGATAAGACAATGATAACGATCCTCGTGGGATCCAATAACCGGCTCACAGCCCACAAGTATACTCAACCACCCAAGAAGGGGGTTCCTCCGGCTCAAGAGTGGCCATTATCACAATATATAATATGCAACCATCCGAGAAGGAGGTTCGACGGCTCGAGAATAGCCTAATATCATAATACAGTATCAACAAGTCGGACTAAGCCATAGTCCCCAAATCACAATCGACCCCGCACTCACATGAGAGTACGTGTCTCGCCGCTATACAGCGTCACAAAGTGGTATACCGGGGTTTCGAACCCGCTGGTCATCACCCACATCTATTACTCACCTCAATACGGCGCGACGACTATTCCGCAATTCCCTTGCCACGAGAATCAAGCTCCGCACGCATAGAATCTGATTAAATATAGTAGAAACACAACAAATTAGGCCAATGGAACGACACCCAATCAATACAACTCAATTTACATCAAAATTCCCAAAGTTGTCAAAACCCGACTTTCGGTACGCTTCTCTAAAAATTACAAAAGTCACATATTCGGAACCCTCATCTCGATACGAGTCTAGGCATATAAAATTTACCAAAATCGGACTCCATTTGCCCACTCAAATCGGTGTTTTTCTTCAATTTAGGCCTAGGGCTCAAACCCACCTTTAATCTTCCATTTACGGAAATTTAACCAAGGATTTCATGTTAAAATGATGTAATTAAGCCACAAAACTTACCTCCAACGAAACCCCGATGATTTCCCAGCAATCTCCCGTCAATTTCTTCTCTTGGAACTCAAAAATGGGGGTTTTGGGTATTAAACCCGCGACTGGTTCTGTTCTAAACTTAAACTCACTGCCAGCCATTTTTACCTTACGTGTTCGCGATGTACCCTACGTGAACGCGATGCCTTGCTTATTTCCTTCATCGTGAATGCGACATGAAGTCACGCGTCCGCGAAGACCATTCTCCCCAGCCACAGATTTTTCCTCTACGCGCTCGCATCCCATTCCACGCGAACGCGTGGCTTCTCTTTTTCCTCTTACGCGAACGAGAGCCTACCCCACGCGAACGCGATGATCAAAACCTTCCTCTTACGCGAACGCGTCCCCCAGCAACGCGAACGTGATGACCATTTTCCCTCAGCCTATGCGAACACGGGCCTAGCCCTCGCGAACGCGAAGGCTTAACTGGTGCCTAGTGATCTGCAGATTTCAGCAGACCTTTTCTTGTTTCAAAGTGCCGGATAGTGGTCCGGATTCACCCCGAGGCCCCCGGGACCCCAACGAAAACCACAAACATACCCCAAAACACGATACGAACTTGTTCCAATCATAAAAACACCAACCTAAACATCAAAATCACCAATTACCCACGGATTCAAGCCTAAATTTGTTAAAACTTTCCGAATTACACATTCCATCAAAAACCCGACCAAACGGCGTCCGAATGACCTGAAATTTTGCAGGCACATCCAAAATCACCTAACGGAGCTACTGCAACTGTCGGAATTCCAGTCCGACCCCCGGATCAAAATCTCACCTACCGTTCGGATTTCGCCAAAATTCAACCTTAGCCAATTCAAGCCTATTTCTACACTGGGCCTCCAAATTCAATTCCGATCGTTCCCTTAAGTCACAAATCACCTCCCGGAACTAACCGAATCATCAGAATCTGATTCCGAGCCCTCTAACCAAATAGTCAACTCCGGGTTGACTTTCCTTATTCAAGTTTCCTTCAAAAAGGCTATATGCCTCATTTTTCAATCCAATTCACTCCTAACTCACCCGATAGACTCTAACACTGATATAGAATCATAAAACATGCATTTACAACATAACATGGTGGTAATTCTCGTGACGACAGGCCGGATCGTCACATTCTCTTATCCGTATTAACAACTACACTAGGGGAATATTTTTATGTGGTGCTAACGATTTAACAAGTATCTTTGTAGCCCCAAAATATTTTAATTTATGCTCATACCTATTATCTGGATATACCGAGAAAGATGTTCGACCTAATGAGGCTACTATGAAATATTTACTCATGGGTGGGCCAAGTTCTTCTATTCTGGTTCATGGTTTCTCATGGCTATATGGTTCATCTAGGGGAGAGATTGAGCTTCAAAAATTAGTTAATCTTATCAATACACAAATGTATAAATCCCCAAGAATTTCAATTGCGCTCATATTTATTACCTATGAATTGGGTTCAATCTTTTATCAACCCCTTCTCGTCAATGGACTCCTTACGTATACGAAGGAGTCCGGTACGTTCGAGAAATTCCTACCCCTCTATCTATCTCTAAGATGTTTGGATTTTCCAAAACTCCATCGACACGCAGAAGAGAAATTCTATCCCCACTCAGACCAAGATAAAACTTTTACTTGTTTAAATAACAACTAAGGTGAAGTAGGGTTAGGAACGACGAATCTCTTTATGATAAACAGATCCATTTTGCAAGTTCGTCATTACGAGTAGTTCCTACAAAAGATCAGACTAATGACATATACAATACTTGAATTCTCGATGTAGATGCCACATAGTTGGTTCTCATTTTTTAGAGACTATGAGTGTAATAAGAGCATCCGTCGACAAAAGGATCACCCTAAGATGATCATTTCGTGGCTATTAAGAATGAATTAAATCAAATGGTTTGTTTCTCAATCTTTCTGACTTGCTCCTACGAAACCAAAGTCAAAAATATTGAAAAGATCAATCACTCACAACCACTGATAAAGGATTCCTTGAAAAGTTAAGGATTAGTAATCCTTTTTAGAAATCGAATAGATTCGGTCTTTATACATACGCGAGGAAGGTAATCAAAAATGAAATAGAATGGATTCTTCTGTCTTTTATCACTTAGGATCCGTGTGAGATGAAAGTCTCATGCATGATTTTGAATGAGAGAAAAAAGTAAAGAATCCTCTTTTCGACTATGACTCTCCCACTCCAGTAGTTGCTTTTCTTTCTGTTACTTTGAAAGTAGTTGCTTCATCTTCAGCCCTTCCAATTTTTGATATTTTTTTTATTTCCCATCAAACGAATGGCGTCTTCTTCTAGAAATTAGTGACCTAGCACGACAAAGCACTCTTCTAGGGCATGGAATGTTTATTTTTTTTTTGTGTAAGAATATCCACAGTAGTGTCTCTGTTAGATTCTCCAATCGACATAAGGGAAAGGTCAATTCAATTCTCGACGGAAACAAAATTTTGCGAATTCTTCCCCGAACTGGAAGATCGTTTCGAGATCTTCAAACATATTCGAGTGTTTAACAACCTTTCCTGTATCATCAGATAGACTAGATTTTCCTATCCTTGGTCAACCTAAGGATTTTCTTCTCTCTATATTTAGTTACCACCGACTCGAGCCTATGCAAAGCAAGCGCATGTTGGAGCTTCTACATAGCCCATACCAAGGCGAGACACGTCTTTTCAAAGGTCGAATATGACGACTCGTAGTCCGTCGGCTTCTTTTTCCCTTGTAATCGTTACCCGAATTCGCGCAAGTATATCCACACCCCCAAACTTACTCGACGAGGAATACTTTCTCGCGAACAAACATAACCCCTACACACACCTAGGAGCACCCCTTCCTGCATATCCATACAAGACCCAAGTAGGCTGGTCGGGAAGGCGACAACGGCTGACGAATGGTGGAAAATAAAACGAATTTTTGGTTTCCCTTGAGCCGGACGGTGGGGCACGACGAAACAAGGGAAAAAGGCTGATTTGCATTGGGTGCTCATATTATTATTTTCATTCTTTCAATGAAACTTCAATTTTCTTTTTAAGGTGTGTTTCAAGGTACGAATCACCAAAGACGAGTAGTGTTCAAACTCAGTGGCAGAAAACCAATATTGTATGGAACTTCACTTCTAGAGCTCCATCTCCCCGAATCAAAACCTTTTTTATCTAAATGCATAGCTCTCTCGCGTCTTATTCTACTAGTTTGTAGAGGAAATCAGCCATGAATCTCGGTACAACTTTATTACATTCCTTCTTTAAACAAATTTCTTGTATGAGTCACATTGGTTGCCACTTTACGATTTATTGATGATTAATTTGACTAACATTTTGAACTAAATAAGAACAAGCTTACTTTTTTGCAAACAAGAGATAAATAATCTGGTTATACAAAATTAATTGTTAGTTACAATTTTTCTCTTATTAAAATGAAGAAATAAAACATTGAAAAATTCTAGTAAAATATTCCCAATTTGACTTATAGAAAACAAACGTGATAACTAATGTATAAATCTCTTCAAATATCAAAATACAAATGTAAATACTTTTTAATTAAAATTGTTTTGCAAATAAGTATTGTTTCGTAACAGAATGCAATATGACAGAAGAAAAATGGAAACACAAATTGCACAACATTCTATTTAAAAATATTAGACGGAATTAGTAATTGAATGAATTGAGTTGTCTAACATAAAAAAGCCTATGAACTCAACAGGATTGCCAACGTCTCATAGAAAGAGGGTATGTAATGCATATTTTCAAATGGGTCTAAATAAGACAAAGAGTTTTCATAATTTTATTTTTTCATCATAAATAATCGAATTTGGTTCTTTTGAGATACGATCCGGAGAAGCTAAATCAAACCCTTCCAGTAAAATAAGAACAACTCTCATGTTCAACCCCCTCTTTTTACCATTAGCAAGAACTTAATTGAATTGCATATCATAGCGAACACCTGCCTCAAAAACAGTATCTGGAATATATTATACTATAAAGAATCAACTAACACATTTAAAAGCTTTATTTGCTTTAGACATTTAGTGATAAAAACTTACTTAACCAACTAATTTAAATTTGCGTCAAACAAATTCACTGAGGAGTACTAGTATATTCTCGAAAAGTTTTTTCTTTTATAAAGTTCGAACCTAAAAACTCTTTTCAAATATGAAGGAATTTTAATCATGTCATGACACTTTTTTTAGTCTTGAAAGTTGGACAATGCAGGATAGATTGGCATTATAATTCTCTTGACCTCTTTTTACCTTGTATTTGCTTTAATAAAATTGGCATTACACCTTTTACAAACCTCTGCTCATTTTAATCTATTCTTGTTTTTAAATAATTTTTTGTTTTCGCATTCTTTCATTTGATTCAACTTCTTTAAACTATATCCTACCCAAGTCACAATTAGAAAAAAAGAAACAAAAAAACAGTAAAGAGTTATAGATCTACTACTCTACTCTCTTTAACCTTCTCTCTCCTTATATATTCTAGTTTATGTTTTTTCTTTTTTGTATATCCATGTCTCAGTGTAAATTCTTTCCAAATTTGGGAGCATGATATAATTAGATTAATGAGCCAACATAATAAAAATTGAATGTTGGAGGACTATATACAACAACAACAACCCAATAGAATCCCACAAGTGAGGTCTGAGGAAGGTAATGTGTACGCAGACCTTACCCCTACCCCAAGGGGATAAAGAGGTTGTTTCCGAAAGACCCAAGATAATAAAAAAAACAAAAGAAGAGAGTATTAGAATCACCGCGGAAATCATATGGTAAAAGGAACATAGAAAGCAAGAAAATAATAATAATAATAATTCAAAGCAAAAACGATGGTTTGTAAATGGATCCTGCATCGAAAATAGAAAATAGTAAAACTCGACATTGCCCTAGCTATCTTAGACAAAAACCCACCGAATTAGTCCACTACCTCCTAGCCTACAACCGTAATACGCGACTTCCATAACTTCCTATCAAGTGCCATGTCCTCAGAAATCTGAAGCCTCGCCATATCCTACATGATCACTTTTCCCCAATACTTCTTAGGCCGCCCGCTGCCTCTTCTTGTGCCTTCCACGACCAGCCGCTCACACCTCCTTACTGGAGTATCTGGGCTTCTCCTCTTTACATGTCCGAACCATCTGAGCCTCGCTTCCCGCATCTTGTTATCAATAGGGGCCACGTGCGCCTTCTCCCGAATATCATCATTCCTAATCTTATCCTTTCTAGTGTGCCTACACATCCACCTCAACGTCCTCATTTCAGCTACTTTTATCTTTTGGATATGTGAGTTCTTAACAGACCAAAACTCAACCCCATACATCATGGCCGATTTAACCACCACTTTATAGAACTTACCTTTGAGTATCGTTGGCACTCTCTTATCACACAAGACTCCAGATGCTAACCTCCCCTTCATCCATCCAACACCAATACGGTGTGTGACATTATCGTCGATCTCCCCTCCCCCGTGGATAACCGACCAAAGATACTTGAAGTTTCTTCTATTTGAGATAATATGTGACTCAAGCCTCACATCCACGTCCACTTCCCCCGGCGTGGCGCTGAACTTACACTCGAGGTATTCCATCTTCGTCTTGCTTAGCTTGAAGCCCTTCGACTCAAAAGTCTGTCACCAGACTTCCAATCTCTCGTTAACACCAGCCCGCGACTCGTCAATTAGAACTATGTCATCGGCGAATAGCATGCACCATGGCACCTCCCCTTGAATATGGTCTGATAACGCATCCATCACCAAGGCGAATAAGAATGGACCGAGCGCAGAGCCTTGGTGTAATCCCATTTCAACCGAAAAAGGCTCAGAGTCCCCTCTTACTGCCCTAACCCGAGTCTTAGCCCCGTCATACATGTCCTTAATTTCTATAACATAAGGCAAAGGCATATTTTTTGCCTCCAAGCATCTCGAGAGAACTTCTCTAGGAACCTTGTCATATGCTTTCTCTAGATCAATAAACACCATGTGCAAATCTTTCTTTCTCTCTTTGTACAGTTCCACCAACCTCCTAACAAGGTGTATAACTTGTGTGGTGGAACGACCCGACATGAACCCGAACTGGTTGTCGGATACAGACATTGTCATCCTCACTCTTGCTTCAACCATCCTCTCCCATACTTTTATGGTATGACTCAGTAATTTAATACCCCTATAATTGTTACAACTCTGGATATCACATTTGTTCTTATACAATGGAACCACCTTACTCCACCTCCACTCATCCGGCATCCTCTTCGCCTTAAAAATAACATTAAATAACCCAGTCAACCACTCCACACCTGCTCTCCCTACGCACTTCCAAAATTTTATCGGAATCTCGTCCGGCCCAGTCGCTCTGCCCCTACTCATCTTACGCATAGCCCCCACGACCTTCTCGACCTCGATACGCCTGTAGGGCCCGAAGTCACGATGGCTTTCGACATGCTCCAATTCTCCTAGCACAATATCACGACCCTCTTTCTCATTCAGAAGTTTATGAAAGTAAGTTTGTCATCTTCTCTTAATTTGGGCATCTTTCACCAATACTCTACCATTTTCGTTCTTAATACATCTCACTTGGTCCAAATCTCGAGCCTTCCTTTCTCTCAATTTTGCCAACCAGAATAACCTCTTCTCCCCGCATTTTTCCCCCGGTTCCTCGTACATATGACCATAAACTGCATTCTTAGCCTCCAAGACCGATAATTTAGCTTCTTTCCAAGCTACCTTATATCTCTCAATGCACAGTCTCCTCTCGCCCTCGCCTATGCTCTCCACTGACTTCTAGTATGCTGCCCTCTTCGCTTTCACTTTTCCTTGGACCACTTTATTCCACCACCAATCTCCTTTGTGCCCGCCAGAAATACCGGTTGAGACCCCTAACACCTCTCTCGCAGATTTCCTTATATAGTCTGTTGTCGCTGACCATATAAAGTTCGCGTCCCCATTACTCCTTCAAGCTCCCATAGCCGACAACCGACACTCCAACTCTTGGGCTTTATCCTTAGTCAAAGCTCCCCACCTGATTCTTGGTTTTCCCCTAGCAGACCTTTTCCTCCTCTTAAACCTAATACCAACATCTAGCACCAACAATCTATGTAGCGTCACGAGTGACTCACCCGGGATCACCTTGCAGTCCTTGCATAACTTGCTGTCACACCTCCTGAGGAGGAGATAGTCAATATGGGTCCTAGTTACCGCATTTTAAAAAGTAACCAAATTCTCTTTCCTCTTCGGAAAGTTAGAGTTTGCAATCACTAGCCCAAAAGCCTTAGCGAAGTCCAATAGCGAGGTTCCTCCCATGTTCCTCTCCCCAAAATCAAAGCCTCCATGCACCTCGCCATAGCGAAAAAGCCTCCATTGTACTTATTTTTTATTAAGAATTTTACACTATATGGCGAAAAAGGACCCTAATCAACGATTTAAAAAAAACTTTCTACTAATTACGCAATGTAACAATACTTCTTAAATATAATAACTCAAGAAAATAGGGGGCCCCTCGATTTAGGCTTATACTTTGACATTTCTCTCTACCATCTAAACCTAATTCTTACCTCTATTTCTACCACCTTCACTCCAGCTAAGGATGGTAGTGGGGCGGGCGGAGCGAGTGTTGGGCGGGTTAAGATTGAACTCACAAAAATTTCAATCCGCCCCGCCTAGCATCCGTAAAGGCCCGCACCCACATAAGTTGTTTTCTTCTTTCATTCTGTGATTCACTGAAACAAATATGTTATATATTTTATTATTCTTTTAAATGAATAGCTTATGAGAAAGAACATTTTTTTTCATATTACAATTCAACTGATTCTTAATAAAATGTGTTCAATCCTCCAAGTTGTTTTTATTGACCCAGTTGTATTTAGAAAGTCAATAACTCTCTTGTTACCTTTTCAAATTCTTTTTGATACTACACCTTTTCAGTTGATGTTTTGGTCATTTTAATTAACAAAATTGGTTGTTAATAGTGTCCCCTGTAGTTGCAAAATATATACCAAATACTAATATAAAAGGAAAATAAAAGGATGACTTTCTTAGGCTAAGAAATTACCAATTCAAATGTCACAAACTGGAAAAAGAATCGTCATAATCTGAATTAATGTAATTGGATCTTGCAGAAAAATGAGCTAATAATCTTACCAAGTAACATAAAACATAGAGATAAGGAAAAGAGTGTAATAGACAAGCAAAATTGGGTGAAGTGTTTAAGCTTAATGTCAAAACTGGGGAAGAGCAAGAAAGGTAGTAGATTGCTTTAATGGTTTCAACCCGCAACCTGCAACCCGCACCTCCCCACTTGAAATCTTTACAAAAAAGAGTCAACCCGCCCCGCATATACAAAGTTCGGTTTAACACTCTAGAAGCTCAGATGTGATGCAGACGTATCTTGCAAATGTTGGAATTTGAAAAATGTAAAATTCATAATTTGGTTTTGATCTTGATTCATAGTTGTAATGTTTCCGGATATGTCTTGAATCCTTGGACAAGTTCATACGGGTATAAGGACTAGTTATGATACTTGGACGAGGTCTCGGGACCTCGTGTGAGTTTCTGAGTGTTCAGAAAAGTTTTTGAATGAAAAAGGTGTTGCACCACATTATACAGGCTCATCTATGGTCTCGTGTCGCGTGAATCCCATACGCGGCCACAAATGTGCTAGCCTATGGTCTCGCGTCGCGCGGACGACTTTGCGGAGCTTCATTGCTGAAAATTCAGCTTTCTTTTATAACCCCATTTTAGACATACCTTCATTTTATTATTTTGGAAGTTATACAACTCGAATTAACGAGATTTCTGAAGAAAATTTCATCTAAATTGTTGGAATAAGGAATCCTAACCTAGATCTATATTTTACATGCATATATCATTAATTTGGGCTCTAAATCAAGGAATCTAAAAGAAGAAAAGATGATTTTTTTACCTGGCAGCTAAGAAAGTATAATTTGTGAATTTGACATCGATTTGAAGTCGAATTTTGGAAGCGGATCACATATTTGGACTCGTTCAGTTATAGGTCAACAAGATCCAACTTTTATTCTGAATCTTTACCATGTGGATCCGAGTTGGCTATTTGTTGACTTTAAAGATTTGATTAAAAATCAAAACTTTATTGTTTGAGGTTGATTCCGAAGATTTATTTGATCTCGTTGAGTATTTCTTGGCTAGATCTTGTTGAGTATTCCGAAAAATCAAAACTTTATTGTTTGAGGTTGAAGCATATTTTGAACGAGGTAAGTATTCTGACTAACCTCGATTTGACTAACCTCGATTCGAGAACTTTTTATTTATTTTGTAAAATGGACTTATATGCAAAATATTACGTGGTTGGGGATGATGTATATGCAAATAACGAGCGTATATGTAGATGTCAAAGGATATACCACGTTTGAGGTAGATTTTATGCTTCTTTATGTCGTGTGTGAGATATGTATCTTCTTGTTAACACCTTGCTTGCTTGTGTAGTTACTTGAGCGGTTTTATTTATGCTAAAAATCATATCTAGGCTTTTGATTCTTTAATTGGACATGATGGACTACTTTGCATGATGGATTACATGTTGTTGTAGTCATACTTGTACACATGCATATATTCTACATGCTGATGTCGTTGCCCATATGTATCACACATGCTTATTTTCTTGTTCATATGCATGCATCTCTGCATATGATGCTCTGATATGGACTGAGATTGGCATGATAGGATATTTGATGCGGTTATTGTGATTTTGGCACAATGGTATATTAGTAATTTTCATGTTACTTTTCAGTAGGGCCATGTGAAGTACACTGAGCTTTAACAGGAGCCTTATCATCGAGGAGCTGGTTCGTTTTGATCTACCATACTCAGTATCTAGCAGGTGTTCCAGACTTAATCGACTAGTACACTTGAGGAGTGCAGTGCTGACAACCTTCAGAGCCTTCAGTTCTGTGGTTAAAACTTTTAAGAAGAATAATGCGTTTGCTCTGTATTATGAGTGCCAGAATAATATTCATAAATGTCAAAAATATCAAATGCAAACGAAAGCAAAAGAAAGGGAGGGTAAACAAACAGGAAAACCGAAAGGGGTTCATAGATGCATTGCAGTAATAGTAAAAATTAAGTACGCCCAATATAACACACTTGACCGCATTAGAGTCTTTGCAATGCCTTTCATTTTTATTTCTATTTTTTGGTTATGCTCCAGTAAGCAACATACATAGATGATACATATACCTAGCTTTTCCTGAAAAACGAAGAAGGCAAAAGTTTTCAACTGGGAGAAACCAAATTACTTAAGGGTCTGGGATAGAGATACGGATGCTTCTGTGTACAAAGATTACCACAAAATAATCTAATTCTAGAAGATACAACAATACACAATTGGAGAAGGATGAACAAGATTACAGGAATATATGCACAAAGAGCACTTACACACGCAAAATTCTAGTGACGGCATTTGTACATTAGAACACATACCTGACCAAAAATCAGCCTACGGTTATTTTAGCTGGAAGGTGAATTCCAGGAGCCTGCTCTTCTACAGCAATGCCTTGACAGTTAACTAATCTTATGGAACTATCAGCAATATGTTGGAACCTGCTTCGGACCTCCATAAAGCTCCTGCGGAGAACCTTGTCAACCCAATCCTTGACAGCTTCCTTTCTGTCAGATAACCAAGTAGCGGCAAGTATCTGTACCATTACTTCTGAGTCAATCTCCAGCTTTATATCCACTCCAACAATCTCCTGGAGGTTGAAGTTGACTTCCTTCAAAATTTTCTCAGCAAGAGCACCAAAATCAAATGGCTTGAAGACCACATTATCGTCCATTTGCTCCAAGATTTCCTCCAACCATGCTTTTGAACCTTCAGAGCCAGAGTCACGGTCACACTCATCACGCTGATTCTCTTCTTCCATCTCTTCCACAGGCAAATTCAAATCAAGAGAAGATTTCGGGATGGTGCACATACGTTTCGGCATTTGAAGCAGCTCGCCATTGTTCGAGTCAGTCTGCTTTCTTTTATATGCAGGGAAAGATTCTGATGTTCTGTCCCCTGAAGT
Source organism: Nicotiana noctiflora (assembly GCA_032618575.1). Lineage (NCBI taxonomy): Eukaryota > Viridiplantae > Streptophyta > Magnoliopsida > Solanales > Solanaceae > Nicotiana > Nicotiana noctiflora. The sequence goes on along the minus strand of JASVEL010013742.1, from coordinate 254,716 downwards.
AATCCACAAATTCGTATCCTTCACTCTAACCCTACTTAGATTGCCAGATCCAATTGCTATCTGCATCTGCAAGTTTTTGGCTGCTAATATATTCTCTTCTGAAAACTCAGGACCCAAAAAGAAATCTTTAGTAACTTTTGCCGAATTTGAGGTAATCACAAAAATCATGTTGTTGATGCTGATTTCCTTCCCATGCAAGTTCAAAAATTTACCAGTTCTGATAGAGTGAGACAAACTATTCTGAACAAGAAAATCAGCCTTTTCTATGTTTTCAAGAAGCACAAGAGAGTAACGCTTCTTGCTTAACTCCTCAACAATGTAGTCGACAACTGTCTTTCCCCTAAGATTCACGTAGCCATTTCTTGTATCTTGATGGTTAAAGAGAGAATTTGAGTAGCTAATCGCATCACTACAGCTCAGATCCACAGAGAGCAACCTATCGCTGCAACCAAAGACGTTCTCAGCAAGAGCTTTGGCAATTTTATGCTTCCCCACTTTGTCAGGACCAAGGAAGCTGAGCCAGATATTATTTCCATTGCTAGAGCCATGACGCCTTCCATTTCCACTTCTGCAACGGGAGACAGTCTGACTAATGGCATAAATGGCTTCCTCTTGCCAACATACATGTTCAGAAAGAGCTTTATAGAGGTTCTTAAAGTCTTTTGCATCCAACTTATTGTCTAACTGAGGAACAGAAGAAGCAGAAGAAACTGATCCTGAAAAGTAATGAAGGCGATCCCGGTGCTTCTGAAAGCTGGGTTTCCACAGCTCTCTCTCAGTGGATACATAGATGGTTCCCAACCCCAGGTCCGTGCTAACGGAAGCATTTGAAGCTGATGATGTACGGTCTAGGGGCAGGCTCGGATCAGGTGGAGCATGAGGGGAAGGGGTCCAGATATTTTGCTTCTTCAGCTGCTGTGTTTCCAAACTCTGAGGCAGTAGTTCAGCTTGGGAATCAGATTCACCTTCAGAAACGATTGATTTTGACATGTTCTTTTGGGTCATGGAGGTGTTTGGCAAGTCTGATAACATACAACTTTGATTAGTAAATCTTGCATCCAACAATGAACCTTTATTGCTGCTTCCAACCGCAGCAGCACAATTCTGAAAGATACCAAAACTGGGAAGATGTGACCTGGCTTGAAGAGCATCTGGTTTAAATGGATGTATGTGATGAAGACGCTGGCATATATCATTCCACTTCTTTTGCAATCCCACCAATCTGGCATTTAATAAACTGTTGTCTTCATTGGCCTGCACTGAATTGACAGAGCACATCTTTACTGAGAGTTACTAGTTCAGTTAACCATAATGTAACTATGATCACATGAAAAGCAAAAGAATTGGACACTGAATGACACACCTCTACCCCAACTAGTCCCCTGCTTGGACCACATTCAGCCTTTTGTAACCAAGAAGATAAATGTGTTGCATGCTCATCAGCGAGTGAACCAGTTGTTCCTCTCAGCGTAGTGGAAACTTCTTGCTCATACTTTTCATTGCAAAGGTTGCATCGAGCTGTAGATTCATTTTTGTTTCTGCTCGAGTTATCAAACTCGGATGCTGTGGAAAAGAACCCGCCAAGCGGAACAAATGACCCCATCAAGCTGCAAATATCAGTACCCGACCATAAGAATTAATGCACACAGAAAGTCAGAAGCTAAGATGCAATACAATCTTATACAATTAACCTCTTAGCATATGCACTAAATCAGCACAACACTGGGAATCAAATTAAGAAATCTCAGGAGGGCTTTTACTAGGTGCATCAGAGAAAGAACGGGGATTCAGATAAAGGAAAAAGGAAAAAAAGAAAAGGAACTTCTTTGGACAGACACAGCAGAATAAAGCATAGGGTTGTTTAATTTGTTGAGTGCACGAAAAACTATACGATCGTGCTTTTACTGTGACACAACCCTTAAAGGATTCCACAGCTAAAGGTTAAAGTTTCAATAAAGATCAAACTTGAGTCACAGTCAAAATCTAGACTTTAGGGCTCAAAGCTGAAACTAAGATGTTTCTGTTATGTACCAAACAAACAGGGACTATGGTGTTCACATACACCTAGTAAACACTGCAACAGATCAACTGAGAGAAGACAATGTTCACATACATACAAAGTGGAAACACTGGGAGGACAATCTATGGTGTTCTAAACATTGCATACTGCAAACCGAACTTACCATTTGGATTTGAACCCTCGTCCCTACATATGCTAGACCAAGTCATCACATGTGTTCTCTATTACTGTAGGCCCAAAACCAGAGCAGCTACTGCTACATCATAAGTATTTAAAAAAAAAAGAACTATGCTTGATTCATTTATCTGGCTCGAGCAATACTTAACAAATGTCCAGGTTTAACTTTTTCAAGTAGGGAAGTGATGGAAAACACAGTGTACCCAGTACACAACTTAGTCTAGCTAATAAAGGGAATCCATATTATAGAAAAAAATTAATAAACTAAATAAAGGGAAAAAGATAGAACTACATATGATTTTTAGTGTACCAAGTTGAAATAAAAGAAGCTCATATCTTTATGCTTAAAGGAAAAAAATTTGAGGACAGAAAAATATGAGATAAGACGTTTAAGTTTACATAGTCCTTCCCTATGTTTCCATAATTCTTCGTCAGGCTGCTCTTGCAATTAAGCAACATGTAAAAGAGCCTACGGATTTGTAATCGAGAAAGGCGAAATGCTTGGTCATTTATGACATGTTGCATCCCCTTTCCTGATTAAACACATATTGTTTTCTTTTATTAGAGGAAAAGAGATATGCTTTGACATTTATCCTGCTTAGCATTTTATTATGTCCTGCTCGTTACTTCTAATAATGAGTCATTAAAGAAGTGAAAGGTTAAGTTAGACATACATCTACGTATTCATAACGGAAAACTCAAAAAGAGAGTTTAAGAGACCAATATTTAATGCTCACAACAATACCAAAGCTAAAATCCCCCCCCCCCCCAAACACACAAACCCCCAACCAACCCTTTAAATGGCACAACAGCTTGTACAAGTTAACCTACTCTTGACATTTCAAGAGATGGTGATTACATCAGATACGTACAAGGCTAAGAAGCAAAGAGATACTCTACAACCAATCAACTACTGCAGAAAACAGTTTAATGTGCAACCACTCGTGACGCTACAAACATAGTAATAACAAACATTATGGTAAGGCCAAATGAATGCAGGATACACATTCAAACAGATTCTCGAGTTATGAGGTACGTCCAAAGAAAATGGACTAGATGAGATTGCACAGTGGAAAATCCATCTAGTAGTGGATCTACACTCAATAAAATATGCTAGCAAATAAAATACTTCAAGTAACTTCTACTAAATTTATCAACTACCAGCCAGCAGAAACTCCGGAAAACCTGTACGTGCCTCAAGTAGAGATTCTGGACATAATAAAACATTATAATAGAAAAACATTACTACTACTCGTACTTGATAAGTCATAGAATCATTTTATTAAAATTGACCCATGATGGTGTCAAAATTACAATCCCATATATCGCATCAAGCTTCCAAAAGCAAACACAGAGAATAACATAGGATTCACTATTTGCAGTCACGGTTGTCAAGCAGCTCACATCCAGAGTCCCAAATGACAAAATTTCACGTTTGACTTAATAGATCTCAAAAACTTAACATTATTAGTTCAACTTTATGACAATTCATAACTCTGTTTAGGTACAACCATATTTAAATTGTTTCAAGTCAAGTGTATTAAAGAATTTGTGACTTTGTCAGACATATAAAAGAACCACTCATATGCGGTACTAAAGCATTATTATAATAATATGTCCTAAAGGGGAATACAATAGAAGAACCCACCTGGATTTGGAAGGTAGTCCTGGAGTGGATGATGCAGTAATGGGCAGGAGATGTAAATCCCAGTCCTTTTGAATTGTAGGGAACCGACCCAAAAACTTCATGTAAATGTCATAACTTGCTGCTGCTCCAACCAACCACAATTTCCCTCTATAATCTTCCACTATTTTAGTGAACCTAGAAACCACATATTTCACCGACTCCAATGACTCTTCATCATCATCAACAAACTCCTTCAGTTCCCCATAATTCACTATAATTCCAGCCCCTGCCGCTGTACAACACTCCACAGCATCACTTACTTCCTTAAACTTCATGCTCATCATTTCTTCACTCCCACCTCCGCCTATGAACTCTGAAATCTCCTTTTCAACAGAAATTACACTCAGCCCTTTAATTTCATCAGGCAAGATACCACTTTTACCCTTTTGTATACAATCAGTGAAGCTGCAAAGTGCATCACTTGCACAAATCCCGATTAACAATGGATTTCTACACTCTTTCTTCACAAGAATCTCCCCGATTCTTCTAGAATTCTCATCATTATTCACCGTTTTGGGAACGCCAGAAAATGGGAAGCTAAACCCACGGTTGTTCAGCTCCGAATCGGTTAAACTACAAAGAAACAGAGGCGGGCAACGCGTCGTCTTGGAAAACCTAGAAATGGCGGGTGGATTCAGAATTGCGAGCTTTATATCACAACTCCGAAAACCCGCTTCCCCGAAAACCCGACTCACAATCGGGTCATCCAAAATCGATAGTATAAAATGCTTCAGTTCAACTTTCAGAGTGGAAATGGAGAAGTTGGAGGTATTCTGTTGCTGAAGTTGTTGATAGATGTGGAAAGTATCAGGGTGCCTTCTTTGGTTAGCTTGTGAGCGCTTGATTGCTGCCATGAGAGAGTTCGAAATAGGCGGCTCATCTAGGGTTTTGGCCGTCGGCAAACGATCGAGAGAAACACTGACGCTGAGTTCCAAGGCCCTGAACTGTAGCCGCGGCGAGTACGCGCAGCTGCGAGCACGCGCACACGCGTCGCGAAGGCTAGACGATGGAAGTGCAAGGAGAGCAGATACGGCGTGGAGAGAGGTAGTCTGCGCGTGGCTCCGGCGACGAGCGACGGCAACCGCGTCGTCAAGTGCACGCGCCGCATCCTCCGTCAAGCATTGCCTGGCTGTGCTCACCGGCGTTGGCATCGCCGGTAAGCCTAGCAAACTCCTATTAATTAATATATATATACACACGTTATACGTATGACGACTCCGTAAAACTAATGAAAAAATATTCAGTAGTTTGTTACTAAAATAATGATATTTCCTTTTTCTTGAAGCAAAGCTTGAAGGAAATAGTAAAAAATTCCAAGAGTGTACATTTCAGCAACTTTTGGAAATATTTATTGAAGCAGCTTTTTAGAGATAGAAAGAGAGGAATTTCCTTTTTATAATTATTATAAGGTGGGCCAAAAGTATTGATAATGGAAAGGACACAGTGACAGAAGGTGCAGAGGGGGAGAGGAAAATGGGGGTATAAATTCTTCTGTTGTAAACATTTCAAAAGAAGAAACATCTTTTCCACAGCTTTTATAGATTTATGGCAATTTTACTGAGTAGAATTTGGATTTATGGTGGCCATTTACTAGGGTGGGGGAGAAGAGACATGAGATGCCGTGTCCACTAGTAGATAAGAGAAATGGGACCATGAATGAAACACAATATAGCAGCACCAAGGTCAGCATCAAGCTTTTCCACACAAAGATAGAGGGATCACTAGTGGAAAGAGGTCAAATCTAAATTCCTATTCCTAAAGATTTCATTTGATAAGGTAGAAAGGTGAGAAGAAAGAAGGATGAATGATGAATTGCCTCTATCTTTTGCTACACTTTTCAAATAGAGACATTCATTTTCTCATATGTGGCTTAAATTTCTTAAAATGATTATAATATATTTATTTCAAGTGTATTCTTCATTCTTCTTTTAAGATGTAAAATTGTTAATAATTTTTTTTTATAATTGATCTCTTTTCAATTGATATTATAGTGACCTTGAGACATTATTGATCATCTTAGCTAAAATTTGTCAATTTTAATTTTGAAAAATTTGTTTATGCTGAAAAAACTGTTATAATAACTGATAACACTATTCTTTAAGCAATATAAGTATTTGAAAAAAAAACAAGCCTTTTTTATTTGATTAAGCATATAGTATCTTCTATTTATACTATTTTTTTCTTTTTCAATTAATATGTTAGAAAAATTATTTATACTACCCATTTTTAAGTAAGTCAAACAGTTACATTATTCACGTATCTAAAAAAGTTCTTTCGAGAAAATCTACTTTTATACTAAAAAAATCTAAATTTTATTTTATATAAATAATTATATTCCTATTACTTCTAAAAAATGAGACCTCCCAAATTTGGGGGCATAAGGTACAAGCTTATTAGTTACTCCTTCTGGTAAAAAAAAGTGAGTTTTTGGTTTTTTTCTTGTGGTCCAAAATAAGTAATTTTTTCAGATTTCAACAATGAGTTAATTATTTTTTCCTACATTGTGTTTGAGTAATTAATGTTGGAGTATGTGTTAGGAGAGTTTATGTGAAGATATGGTAAAGGTTAATATGGTCAATTTCATTACTAATTATTGTTAAAAAGGTGAATTTTTTAATATGTGTAAAAACAACCAAAAAATTACTTATTTTGGACCCGGGGAGTAAATCATTAAAGTCGGCCCTGCTAGCACTCTATATTACATTTATATAGTCATATTTTTTTTTGCTTATAGTCGTACCATTATTATTTTTTATTTTTTAATAGAGTTTATGCACAGGCTCTTCTTCCTGGCTTTGATACCACATGGGGTGAGTGAAGTATCGAAAATTGTAGAGGTCAGTAAAATACTAGAGTAGAGATTGAATTGTTAGAGTAGAGATTTCATTACCTTCGTAGAGATTGAATTACCTCATTAGAGATTTAATTACTTTAGCAACTGTTGAATTATTCATACAAAAATTTTCTTATAAGAGGGATGTTGGAGGCTCACAAGCGGCGTCCCTCACCACAACTAGGTCATTAATAACGAACTCGGAAAACTTTTGCACTCATAATGCAACAACTACTAAAGTAATCTTTCTCAACGACTAAAGCAATCTTCCTTAAATACTAGATAAATCTTCTTAAACTACTAAAGTATTTTGAGACTATAGATTCAAAATTAAACCAGCTGTACCTTCATATTTTGGAGAAAGAAATTACAAGAGACTTAGCTAGAAGAAGTCGGTTCATTACACAAGAGTTTTTATAAGAGAACTAGGTTGAAAATCAGATGATCTCCAACTATTACATAGACTCCTATTTATAGGAGATGAAAAGTTAGTACATGTACTACCCTTATTTAATTACATAGTAGAAGTGAAATAAAATAAGTACAACAAACATAAAAGTCTTGCAATGTAAGATACTTATTTGACTAATAGAAAGGTATAAAAGTGTTATTTTCTCTCTTAAAATAATCTTAGCAATTTCTGCTGGATTAATTTTATATTGAGTCGTAAAAGCAATGCCATGTATTTTTAGAGCTCTACTTTAACATCTTCCCAAAGAGGATAGGTGGAAGAATATTACAATTCTTTTCTTCCCTTGGCCAAAGCACCTTTGTGATTTGTATGTTCTTCTGAAAAATCAACTCCTAAGCTTTAGTGAACTTTCTTCTTTGGCTTGAATTATGACTGGATAATGATAGCAGAGAGACATTGTAGGATCACATGAATGATGCTCTCGACAATGTCAAATAGCCCGTGGGACATAAATATTTTGACTCCACTAGAATAAAAATGATGAATCCAATATTTTTGAGGTTTGAACCACAACAAATATTTTTTTAGGGTTCAAGATTTTCAAAATATCATCACATTTAAATTTCATAAGAGTGCAATATTGATGACATAGATACCAAAAGAACCATAAGAGCTCCTGTGTAAAATTCCTAGCATGTGTTGAGAAAACCTAGCAATGTGGATACTCTAGATGGACAATGCATACCCTAAAATTTTGGAGTTCGTAAAAAAGTTTGCTTCCTAGCAAGATGAACAAATCAATAGGATCTGAAAATTCTAATAGCTCTGACGGCTGATGTGATGACATTGATGAGGAACTTGCCCATGGGACCTCAGACAACATAAACATTTCGCTCGTTGGCTTCTTCTTCCTGTGCATGATACCATAGGGGATGTAACATTTTGGAAAATTCACTTGGCCTTCAAAGAAAATCAACAAGAAAATTATCTTTTACTTTCAGGTGCTTGACCTGAAACTTGTAGGGAGAACAACTGATCCCATCTGAGAATATGCGGATTCAGAATGATCTTTGGATTTAGCTGGATCATCCACGAAAATCCTTCGTATTCATCTCCATTAGGAACTCTAAGTGAATTTAGGAAAAAATTAAACTTTCTAATCTCATTTTTCATAGCAAGAATATTCTTAAAAATGGAATGATAGTGTTGTTCAGCATCTCTTCCACTCGTGTAACCACCTATTTTTCTCTGATCATTTTCTTCCTCAAACAAAATTGAGCAACAATATTCATTCTTTTGCATCTGTTTGCAATATTTTCTTTCCATTTTAGATAAAATGTGCAAAGATTTGACAATTTGAGACATCTCTTTTATTTTTTTTACTGCATTATTTTGTTCCTTGCCCCATGGATGTGCATTTCTATTCAATATTTCTGTGAGGAGAAATATATATGAAGCATTAGGATTAAAATCTCTCACATAATTTATTATTTCTAAAATATGTTGGAGTTGCTTCGTTGTGAACACGGTATTGGAAAACTTGAGAAGTTCCTAAGAAATACGAGGGCCTTGGGTGTATTCCCCATAGATAAATGCATGCCCAATTCTTTTTTTCTTTTTTGCAAAAACTTTTTTTTTGGTTGAAAGCTGGTGCCATTCTTCCCCACCAAAAATCCAAATGATTGAATAAATTTATGTGCTTCTCCCAAGTATCACTTAATAGAAAAATACTATTAATATAAACAAGTGATGTGGAGGATGGACTGAAATATTTTTATCATGGCCTTTTAAAATAAAGTTAGAGCAGTTTTTAAACCAAAAGGCTTGATCGAAAATGCAAAAACCGATTTTTTCCTGTCATCCGGGTGGATTTCCAATGGCCTAAAGTCTAATTTGAGATCAAACATAGAAAAATATTTTGCTTTGGCAAGTTGGGAGAAAAGGGTGAGGTTATTTGGTATGGGAAAGTTGTCATACAAAAGAAAATGATTGAGTGGTTGGTAATTAATTACCAATCACAAATTACCTCTTGTTTGCACTGCTCTTTAGTTGACATAAAATGTTTCTCATGTCCATTGTGAATATTATGGCTCAATGAGCTCAAAATCCACTAGTTCGTGACATTTCTTTTTTGCAAGCTAAAGGTGGTCGAGATTCATACCTGAGTGACTTGCCTTTGTAGGATTGATATTCGATAGGTAGCTGTTGTTGTAGGCACACTCTGCAAGTGGTAGGAACTAATCCCATGAAGTTGCGATATTTATAACACAGGCATATAGCATATCCTCCAAGATCTGAATGGTGCGCTTGGACTTCCTATCCATTTGGGGGTAAATTGTCGTGCTCAGCTCGACTTGTGTGCTAACTCGTGCTGCACAACTCTCTAAAAATGCGATGTAAAGTGCGTGCCTCGATCGAAGATAATGGACACGGGCACACTATGAAGACGAACAATCTTACGGATATAGATTTGAGCTAGCTACTCTGGAAAGTACGTAGTCACAACCGAAATGAAATGTATAGACTTGGTCAGTCTATCCAGAATAACACATATTGTGTCCAATTTTTTCAAGGTCCGTGGGAGTCCAACAATGAACTCCATGGTGATAAGATCTCATTTCCACTCTCTAATCTCAAGTCTCTTAAGCAAACCACCGCCCTCTGATGCTTGTACTTCACCTGGTGACAAATCATACACCAAGCCACATACTCTACTATATCTTTCTTCATTCTTCTCCACCAATAGGGCTTCCACAAATCCCAATACATCTTAGTGGCACCAAGATAAATGGAATACCACGAACCATGGGCCTTCTCAAGAACCAACTCATGCAACTCATCCACATTAGGTACATATAATCGGTCGTGCATCCTCAACACCCCATAATCTCCAATAGAACCTCATTGGCATCATTGTGCTGCATTGTTTAAGAACAAGCAAATGAGGGTCACCAAACTGACGCTCTTTGATGTGCTCATACAAAGAAGACCGAAAAACCACGCAACCGAAAAATATGCTAAGCTCTGTAACATCCAACCTCACAAATCGATTTCCCAAAGTCTGAGCATCCAATGCTAAACGTCTATCTCCAAGTGGATGCACGGCTACCCGTGCTCTCAGCCTTCTACTCAAGGCATCGTCCACCACATTGACTTTCCCGGGATGATAAATAATGGTGACATCATAGTCTTTTAATAGTTTTAACCACATCCGCTGCCTCAAGTTCAGATCTTTTTGCTTAAATATGTGTTGTAGACTTCGATGATCTGTGAATACCTTACAAGACACACCGTAGAGATAATGACTTCAAATCTTCAATGCATGAACAATGGCTGGCAATTCTAAATCATGGACAGTTAATTCTTCTCATGAGGATTTAACTGACTGAAGCATAAACAATCACTCTACCCTCGTGCATCAATACACATCCGATTACAATCCACGAAGCATCAAAATACACTATATAAGAACCTGATGTTGATGGCAAAACTAGAACTAGAGTTGTGGTCAAGGTAGTCTTGAGGTTCTGAAAGTTATCCTCACACTCGTCGAACCACTTGAATGGAGCACCCTTTTGAGTTAATCTGGTCAAAGGAGTTGTAACGGTTGAAACCCCCTCTACAAAACAACGAAAATAACCAGCCAACTTAGAAAACTCTAAATCTCTATAGTAGAAGATGGTCTGTGCCAACTCTAAATTGCCTCCGCCTTCTTTGGATCCACCTTAATCCCCTCACTAGACACCACGTGGCCCACAAATGCCACCGAATCAACCCAAAACTCACGCTTGGAGAATTTTGCACATAACTTATTTTCCCTCAAGATATATAGCATGATCCCCAAGTGCTGTGAGAATACACCAAAATGTCGTTAATGAACATGATGACGAAAGAATCAAGATATGGCTGGAACACATTATTTATCAAGTGCATACATAATGTTGTTGGGCATTGGTCCGCCCAAATGACATCATCAGAAACTTATAATGACCATAGCAAGTCCTGAAATAAGTCTTCGGAATGTGTGAATCTTGAATCTTCAACTGATGACACCGTGACCTCAAATCAATCTTCAAGAATACTCTAGCACCCTAAAGTTGATCAAATAAGTCATCAATGCACGATAATGGTTATGTGTTCTTGAGTGTAACTTTGTTCAACTACCTATAATCAATACACATCCTCATAGAGCAATCTTTGTTTTTCACAAATAAAACTGATCACCCCAAGGATATACACTCGTTCAAATGAAACCCTTATCAAGCAACTCCTAAAATTGTTCCTTTAACCCTTCAACTTCACTGGTGCCATACGATATGGTGGAATAGAAATGGGCTAAGTGTTTGACACCAGGTTAATACCAAAATTGATATCGCTATTAGGTGGCATGCTTGGTAGGTCTGTTGGAAACACATTTGGGAAATCTCCCACTTCCGAAATTGACTCAACAATAGGAGTATCAACACTGACATCCCTCACAAATACTAGATATGCCTCGTAACCCTTCTTAATCATCATTAGCACCTTTAGAAAGGATACAACCATTATAGGAATATAATCCAATGTACCCATTAACTCCAACCGCGGCAACCCTGATATAGCCAATGTCATAGTCTTTGTGTGACAATCAAGAATGTCATGGTTGGGTGACAACGAGTCCATTCCTAAGATCACGTCAAAGTCTGCCATGTTGAGCAGTAGAAGGTCAACTCTAGTATCATAGCCACAGGTAGTGACAAAACACGATAGATAAATACGGTCCACAATAATAGAATTTCCACAAGCGTGGACATAAAAATATGAGCACTCAACAAATTACGAGATATATCAAAATACGGAGCAAAGTAAGATGACACATATGAATAAGTGGACCCCAGATCAAATAAGACTGATGCATCCCTATGAGAAACTGGAACGATAACTATAATGACAGCATCCGATGCAACCGTTTTTGTCCTACCAAGAAAAACATAGAAACTAGCATGGCTTTGTGATGACTCGACCAGTTATTTTGAGTATTTTAGTCTCGTTCCTCCATTTGTCGCTTCTTCTATGTTAATTTGTAGTTATATGAGGTTTCGGGGATGTTTCACACTGAATTGGGACACTCAGTCCCAATGTTGAAAGCTTAAGTTAAAAGAGTTGACCGAAGTTTGACTTTTGTATAGACAACTTCGATTTGATGGTTCTGATAGCTTCATATGGTGATTTTGGATGAGTGTGTTTGGATATTGATTTGGAGGTTTGTAGGTCATTTTTGTTGGAATTGGCGAAAAGTAGAAAGTTGAAGGTTTGGAAGGTTGAGACATTTGACCAGGGTTGACTTTGTTGATAAAGGGCTTAGATATTTGTTCTGATAGTTAGAGTAGGTCCTTTGTGTCATTTATGACTCTTGTGCAAAATTTGAGGTCAATTGGAGTTGGTTTGGTATGATTCGGCATTAGTTTTAGAAGTTGGAAGTTCATTTATTCATTAGGCTTGAACTGAGGTGCAATTCATGATTTCGATATTTTTTTTATGATTTGAGGCTTCAAATAAATTCGTATAGTATTTTAGGACCTTTTTGTATGTTTGGAAGGGCTACTGGGGGCCTCGAGTGTATTTCAGATCAAGTTCTGACTCAGTTCGGCCTCTGGTTTCCTCTTTCGCAATTATGAGGAAAGGGATGCAATCGCGAAGGGTTATTGCTGGAAGGTGGCTTTGTGTTCATTGTGTTCGCAGGGTGCAGGACGCAATCGCGGATCTTTGGATATTTGTGCAATGTGAACGCGCGTGATGGGATGCGTTCGCGAATAAGGAAGGTAAGGCCTGGGAGTTGACCGCATTTGTTTTTCGCGATCGCGTAGCTGTGGGTTGTTGAGCATTGAGTTCCCATTGATCATTTTTGGAGGGCAGTGATTTTGGTTCTTCGGGATCGCAAGGGAATTTTCGCGATCGCGAAGCAGAATATTTGGGCAGATTGATAAAAACCCAAATCGAGGGTTAGAGTATTATTTCATATTTTGAATTGTGGAGCTTGGTTTTGGGAGATTTTGGAGGGGATTTTCAAGATTTGGATCAGGGTAGGTGTTTTTGACTCGGGTTTGTAATTATTTCATTATTCCATCTTTTGCTTTACCATCTAATTAGTGAATTAAAGAAAGAAATGAGGCATGTAATGAAAACTCTTCAAAAATAAAAAATGGGGATTTAAAGGTCGAGTTGAGGTTGGAATTTGATGATATTGGTATGATCGGACTCGTTATCGAATGTATATTCGGAATTCGTGAAATTTATCGGGTTCTGAGGTGTGAGCGTAGGGTTGACTTTTGGGGTTGACCTTTTGATTTTGGTGAAAGGTCTTAGCATTATCATTAGGATTTAATTCCTATAGCTTTTATTGATAGTATTATATTATTTTGGCTAGATTCGAGCCTTCTGGTTGATACTCGTGGAAGGGTTTGTTAGAGGAGTAATTCGGCTTGCTTGAGGTAAGTATCTTAGCTAAACTTGGTTGAGGCACTAGTTGCCTGAATTATTCGTGATAGCTATATGCTATAGGTGTGGGGTTTGAGTTCGTGTGCTAACACCGGGGTATTTATCTATGCTCGGGTAGTACTTAGGCTACAATATCTCTAAAATTAACTGCTAAGATTTAAGCTATAATGTTTCTCATATTTGTAACCTTGTTGTGAACGGTTTGAGCCATGTTTTAGGATTACAAAGAAGGGACAATTTTGGATAGGATATATAGTAGTTCAAAAGGAGTTAGGTACAGGCTCTTTTTCCCCTTTCCTGACTGCAATCATAAGATCAAGATCAGAAGTTTCAGGGTTACTTTCACTCTCTTCATCTAATTCAACCAGTGCCAAGAAAAGTATCCGGTTGTAGAGTGAGGCAGCAGAGGGGAGTTGGCACAATATGTAATCCCTAGGGTAAAGGACAGGAGCGACCCATAATTATTGACGAAGAGGAAGGCTTAGCCGCTTCTCTGGGAGATAGGAGATGTGTCGCTGACCGGGTTCAGGACACAACCATCGTCCGAACCGTCTGCTACCAAGTCCATGGGTTGGAACCCATAACAAACTAAAAAAGCACTTCTGCCGGTCGACGAATGCTAAATCTCTAAATATACTTGAGAATTGTTATCTTTGTGATGAAATAGCCGGTTTGAGCTATGATAGCACATTATGCACATGCATACACTTTAGCATGCCACTTATATCAGTCCAGGAGCATGAGATCTGTTATCAATTAGTCATATACATGTATTCATGTATATTTGCTTCTGTGTGATATGATTTGGATTGGACGTTTGTGACCATGCTAGGCAGATTGTACTGTTATGATTGTGATGTACTGTTATGCTTGTGACCACGCCAGGCAAAGTATGTTGTTATGCCTGTAACCTCACCGGACAGATTCTGTTGTTATGCTTATGACCATGCCGGGCGGATTATGTTGATATGCATGTTACCACGCCAGGCGAATTATGATATTGATCATGTGACCGATTAGAGTTGCATAATTGGCTGTAGTTTGACTTGTATTTTTGTATATACTATTGTTTCATTAAAATATATTTTTATTTAGTTTTTCAGACTTATATTCCATAGTAGATCTCGTGACTCCATATTTACTAGTTTTTGCGAGATTTACCTTGTATTGGCAATAGTTTAATATATTGAGGTTTTAGATTATGTTATTTCTATAATTTATGTTGTACTGGTTCTTTGTGTTATGTCTCAGCTTGTCTATCCAGTGTGTTAGGCGTCACGATAGGTTGGGATTTTGGGTCATGACAGGTCTCCCCTTCTAGGTGACTTCTACCCCCCTCACCTCCACCCCTAGCTGGAAGTGTAGGTCGAGCGGCAACTGGAGCAGCAAATATGGCTTGTGAACTTTGTGGACTCTATCGAATCCATGGAGCCTGGGTAGTTTCTGTAGATGCACCACTCCTAAGTTTGGGATAGCCTCTCACCATATGTCTGGTATCACCACACACGAAATAAGCTCTTTGTGGGCATGGCTGCTAAAATTGACTTTGGCATGGCCGGCTAGACTGACCGTTGAAGGCACCCCATGCACGAGGTGCACTGGAAAGTGGTTGTGCTTAATTGGTGATCTGAGACCTCGGAATAGCTGGAACACTGTGAGCAGCTGGGAGAGATAAATGAAGTGGTCGACTCATATAACCTCTTCCACGACGAGCTGTAAATGGAGCACGGGCACCGCTAAATCCTCCAGAATTTTTAGGCCTCTTGGACTCCCTATCCTCCCTCTCTTGGCTCTACATACGCTCCAACCTGCGAGCGATCTCGATAACCTGCTGAATTGAGTATCCATCTCCAACTCCCGAGTTATGCTGAATTTAATACCATAACTATGTCCCTAGATAAACCTACTGACTCAATATCTAACTATATCAACTAAAGGGGGTGCATAATAGGACAACTTGCTGAATCTGATGACATACTCTGACACAATCATAGTCCCCCATTGCAGCTATTCAAACCCTATGTGCCACGTGTTCTGGAGGGTTTGTGGGACAAACTCCCTAAAAACATATCTGAAAATTGAGTCCAAGTGACTGGTGAAACATCAGCTGGCCTACCCTCATTGTAAGCCTACCACCACATATAGGCTTCTCTTGACACATGAAATGTAGTAAAGGCGACCCTGCTCACCTCTACAATGCCCATGGTGTGGAGAATACGGTGGCACTTGTCTAGAAAACCATGCGCATCCTGAGTAATTGCGCCATTGTAAGTATAAGGGTCCTACTTCTTGAACCTTTCAAGTCCTATTTGTTCTTGCTCGCATACCTCTAGCCTGATCTTACGCTGAATCGGAATAATAGGTTGTGCTACCATAACTCCCAAAACCTAATCAACATGGACCCGCTACTCTGGAGTACGGGTCACAGGGGTATGAACTCCTCCCCCATCCTGAGAAGTAGCTGGAGCAACCCAGATCATTTCCCCTAAGATAAAGTACCGAACATGCTCAAGAAGTGTGATAATATCTCCTAGAGTGCAGAGGTAGTAATAGACACCTCGAGTTCATGTCCCCAATCGAAGCTACTGGTGGCCCCTAAGTCGCTGCTCTAACGGGTGCCCAAGCTATGGCATGTGCCCTTCCTCAGCCTCTACCACGACCCCTACCTCTCGCGGCTCTAGTAGAGGGCATGTGTGTCTGCTCAGCTGATCCAGTGGTGTGTGTCCTCACCATCTATGAGGGAATGGAAAGACAAAGGGTCAAATTTTGAAATAAAAAAATCCGCACGATAAGGAATGAAAGAAGTGGAATTTCCTAACATTTATATAGCCTTTCAAAGATAAGTACTGACGTCTCCGCAAGACTCTACCAAACTTGCTTAAGACTTGTAGTACCTATGAACCTAAAGCTCAAATACCAACTTATCAAGACCCTAAAATCCCACCTTAGGTAGTCGTAATGTCACTTAGTCTCTAAGATTAGGTAAGCCTAACTCATATAAATAGTAGTAAAAGAAATAATAGAAGGTGACTCCGAGGCCTGCGAGCCTCCACGTATACCTTGAAGCCTCCGGAATATCTGGGTCATGTCACTGGTGTCCGGCATGAGAAGAAGTACATGGATCTGCACAAAATTGCGTAGAAGTGTGATATAAGTACACCACAACCGTACCCAATAAGTATCAAGCCTAACCACAGTAGAGTAGTGACGAGGTCAGTTCAAGATACCTACAAGACATTTAAAGCATGTGCAAAATATTAATATAATATAGCACCGGGGAAATAAATGAAATAAATGATAAATAACAAATTTGTCATACCAGGCTAACAACATAAATTAAGGTAATAAGGTACGACAAAGAGGGAACATATGACAAAATCAACAATGATCAAATACACTCAAAATACTAGTTAAATGAATTTATAGAAAACAATGCAATGAACGTTCAATTCAACGAACCTTTCCAATTTAGAATGTACAACAATTTACACAGAGGTACCACACCTCGTATTACCATTTCAAAAATCACAATCACAATCTTCCTTATATCACCGCGTAAGCCTTTATTTATTTTTAAAATATTTTTCCTGATATAACTACATGCATTTTAGCCTCCTTGTCTCACTCTGTGGCTTTTATTAATTCCCTTACTACCAACACGCGTATAAATCTCATTGTATGTATTTCAATACCTACCATTATACCACTGTATGTGTATCAATGTGGCAACATAATAATCAAATCTTAGCTCACGTGCCCATATGCTAAAACATTGCCAAATCAACAGTACCAACATTATTAAACACACATAGCCCACGGCTCAGCCACAATATGTACAAGAATTTCAATAAAAACAAAGTGAATGATAAACAACTCAGCAAGAAAAGGTATTCCAATAACCAACAATTTCAACCATAAATTTTTTGATAGCTCTCAACAACTACAACTTCAATAACTCAATAATGAAGATATTGACATGAAATGACAACTTTGAATTATAGTGCATAACATTGTTTGACTTAAAATGTTATCGAACAATATTTAAGCAAATCAATCAAATGAATGAAAAAGAGGTAAATTTTAGTCAAAGATAATTGACTCTAGAGTATGTGTAATCCTTTTTGGTTTGTGATTTAGAGCAGTTAAAGGACAAGATCGTGTGACAATGTTGCAGAAATAAGGGATACAAGTTCGTCACAGAAAGAGAGAGCAATTGAGATGGAGAGAGAGATAGAGTAATTGCTATTGATAAAAATCGATCCCCGTCACAATTGGAAACCTAACGTACAATTAACCCAAATACCAAACAACCAACATCATCCAAGCATTAAGCAAAAACACTCATTAATTACCCACACTAGGGTTGAGCCACAACCCTAGCTAATGGGTTTACCTAGACATGGAAGAAGAAGAAAATAAAGAAATACTAGAAGAAATTAACATAATAATTAACTACAAGCTTAATCTACCTGAATCCACATTAATTACAAGAGAAAATTGTCTAAAGTAGGCTAATATGAAGTGCCTCGTGCTCAGCTACTAAAACAGATTACAAAACTTGACCTAAAAAAGTAAAATGTTCTATTTATACTCCATAGGAAAAACCGGACAAAAATACACCTAAGGGTCTGATGCGGACCGCATAGAAATGACATGCGTCTGTGTAGGGAAACTGGTGTTCAGATTTGTGCTTCTGGACTTGAGGATACGGACCGCATAGAAATGTCACGCGGCCGCATAGGTTGAGTCAAGCAGACCGCGTGGAAATGTCACGCGGCCGCACAGGTTGAGTCACGCGGACCGTGTGGAAATGGTGCGCGGCCGCACTACAGAATTTTGTCCCATTTTGACTCTCTAAACTTTTACCCACGGGACCACACTAATTTGGTGTGCGGCCACGTGTGACTTTGCCTTGAATTACTGAGCATGTGATCTCTCATCATTTCGGACCACGTGGAAATAGAAGCGGTCCGTGTCGATCTGCTTCAAACTTGCTAGTTCTTTAAACTTTCATGAATGGCCATGTGGCAAAGTAGTGCGGACTCTGCAGGTTAGGCTTGAACTTGGTAGCTTCCAGAACCTTCCTGTGCGTCCGCACATCAAAATAGTGCGGTCCGCGTAGGTCACCTATTTTCCACTATCAATCATCTTTTGACGTTTGGCATATTTCACTCCTTTTTAGCCGATTTGTGATATTTATCATCTAGTCGCTCAAACTTGCAATCAAGCGCAACTTGTAAGCAATTCAGGACTAATCTAGAGCAATTTATGCAAAAAGCTCAGGTAAGAAAGGGTATAAAACATGCATGGTTCATAGTTATCAAAGGCCAAAGTTGTGGACGCAACTTGTAAATATATCTTTTTAACATTATTTATAATAAAAAGGAAACCTTTGGTTTCCCTTTACATAAATTTCCACTTGCTTGTGTCTTTGTTAATATTTTGAGTTTTGGTGCTTGCCGATAGTTAGTCCATTATGTTGGACTTTAAAGTAGGAACCCTTAGGTTGTGTTTGATGAGTAATTGATAACAGTTGACTGTTTAGGGCTCGATCCCCAAATCAAGTGTTGACTGAGGCTCATTCACCCTTAGGTTTTCAATATATTGGCCCTTAGGCTCTTTAGGCTGGTCCTTGGGCTCTTACGCATTGGCCCTTAGGCTCTTTTCAGATTGGGTCGATGCGATCTCTAATATGGCTATAATTTTTCCCATTTCAGCTGAAGATTTTGAAGTTTTGATTATGCTTTGTCATGTTTTGTCTTCGTCCGACTCTTCGACGGCTCAAATAAGAACCTCGATTATGAGTCGATATGTAACGATAATTGAGTACCTTAGGAGGTTCTCTTGAAGACTAGTTTTTCAAAGCCTTTTTGCTAAAGGTTGATTGTCTCGAAGCCCTTTCATTATTTTCGAGCTGATATGATCGAAGCTCGTTTGCTTATGTCGGGGGTAGCCTGATTAATCGGTTCTTTTCGAAGTATTTTTGAATATTTGAAGACCTTTAATTTTATGGCGGCAATCGGACATCTCTGAGCTTCATTAATTTGGCCGGAGCTTTTTGATATGACTGTAGTCTTATGTTCAAACGTTGCCTTTAATCCCCGGGTAAAATGACCTCTGTGTCTATATCGAGGGTATGTCTTTTTAGGGGTCTTACAAGTTTCGATATATAGCCTTGGCCTCCATATAAGGGTTATGCCGTTTTAAGGTCTTGTAAGTTTGGCTATGCCTCGTTGAGGTCTTACAGATTTGATGTTGCCTCACTGAGGGCTTACGAGCTCGAAGTTGCCTCATCGAGTCTTACGAATTCGAGTTTTCGATGGCTCGATGAGTCTTACGAATTCGACTCTTTTATGAAGAAGATAAAACCTACTTAAAGCATAATCTCAATTGGTTAGTGACTCGTGCTGATAATATATTATGAAATAAATATTATAATTCTAAACTAAAGTCCATAGGATAAGAAGAAGAGAATAGATAAAAGACTAGAATGATTTTATTTCTTTATATTTCCGATTGTCTCTTTCAAAAAAAGGTATTATTATTTATAGGTTACAAACATGGGCATATGTAGATTTTTTCGTAAGTGCTGTTGGTTCTAAAAAGTAAACATGTGAAAAAATTATTTTACCATCATTATTTTTTTTGGTCAAAAAATCATATCATATTGATAAAACATAATCTAAACGAATTTATATTTTTTAAAAATATCTTTTAATATATTGATTTTGGTAATTTTTTTAATGAAATGAATAGAAAGCAATACATGTTAAGTGATTTTGTTCGCACTTTCCTTTAAATAGGTCTAGATTAACAATAGGGGGTTACTTTTTAAGAAATAATTGAAGTTCAAAAAAATATTAAAATATAGGTCATAGTTGAGACTCGAACTCCCAACCTAAGCTAGGGAGAAAATGAGATGAACCAGTGATGTAAGACGTTCCATGTATTTAGGGGTTTCATTTGGTTTTATCTTATAATTTTTATACTATTTATATGTGTATTTAGTAAAACGTTTGGCTAAGCGGTGATGACATCGCTTGAGCTAAAGCAAATTTGCCAATGGTTAGAAAGAAAATTTTCACATTACAATAATTAATAATTTCATTTATTTGGTACACGATTGCTAAAGAAATTATAGAAGGGACATTCACATTCATTAAATTTAGGCAGAATACATCGGCATGCCATTAAACTTGTCCTCACTTTCCACTGTCACACTTAATCCCGAGTCTATTTCATTTGAACCCTATAACAAGGTTATTACTGTGTCACATAGACACAATAAACATACGGGCCACCTTGCATGAGAATCACAGCGCGAGGTCTATAAAAAAAGCTGACATGGACTATTCCAATGGTAATAAATCAAACCCCACATTATTTTCCTTATTTTACCTCTTTCTCCATTGTTATCTCAAACTCTATCTCTCTATTTCAATTGAGCTAAATTCTTCGTTAAGAAGTGAAAATCAGAGTTTTTTTTTCAATTTGAAAGAACTCCATCCTCCTTAGTCAAAATTTTGACATAATCTTTCCCGCTACTTCTCTTAATTCTTGTTCGAATAGTGTCTCAAAAAACAGAAAGTATTGGCTGGTGTGGATGTGGCCGTCCCTGTGAACTAAAAATTTTATGGAGTGCTACTAACCCAAGAAGGTACTTTATATGCAAAATTGGTAAAGTAAGTGTATTCCACAAAATATTATTTATACGATTTTATTTTCCATTGATTTATATCAATTGATTTTTTTATTTTTTGAAGGACAATGATGGATGTAAATATTTTAGATGGTTTGAGGACTAGTTTCCTGAGCAAGCGAATTGAGTTATATGGGTTTTGTTGAAGAGAGTGAACGCATTTGATCAAGAAAAAGATCGAGCAAAAAAATAGAGGAACACAGTAATGTTTTTTTTTGTACTGGTGGCCTTAATCATATGACTTTGTTGTGGTTCTTGCTCTTGTTGATGGACAGAACCATATTTCTGGAAAAGTCGTTATTAATTTGGGCTAGTTAATGTAGTTAGTGTTGGGAACTGTTGCTCTATTTTTGTTCATTACTGTTGTACTTGGGATGGTAGGGATCCTATTTTGTGTAATTGGTACTTTCTTATCAAAGCAATGCATCTTTGTTTTTGTTTAAAAGATTTACAATTCTTTAGCGTTTGCTGTAATTCTTTAGTGTGCACTGCAATCCTTTCGAATTTAGACTAGTTAATGTAGTTAGTCTCACGAATAGAATGAAACTTGCTTCACTACAAAAGCTACTAAAAGAAATGCTGCAAATTACATAAATGCATATTACAGTAGAGAAAAAGAATGGAACTTAGTTTCCTCCTTCCTTTTACCTTCTCTTAGACCGGTTAGATCATATGTGCCTTGCACACATTGTTTGTTCTGTCATAGGTAATAAATCTTTAGTGGATACCAAAATTCCATTCAAAATAATATATACAACATTAGAAATTAAACTAGAAGATAGAATATCAACAACTAACAAACATAAATAAATTATTTACCGGTTGCATATCTGATATTACTGTTAAGCCACAACCTTCACCTAGTCGCAAATCTTCTATCAAGTTACCGAGGAACAAACTTCATGAATGTTTAGTTTCATGGTGTACAACAACCCAAGCAATATGAAACATTTGTTGGTTCCCATTTCTTCCCACAGCCACCAGTAATTTACCATTGCGGCTTCCCTTTATGAAACAACCATCTAAACCAATGATGTTCATATATCCTTCTAACCAACCTTTCTTGAGTGCATCAAAACAGTCATAGAAGTACTGAAATAAGTTCTTACCAGGCTCAGATTCTCTGTCAGTTTTTACAAAATAACCCATGATTGGTTTCCTTAATACTATCAGCATAGTCACACAATCTGGCAATCTTTAGCTACCAATCCCCCATAAACTTTCTCAGAACAATCTGTTTGGCTCTGTAAGCTATTGTTCTGCCAATATACAATCCTAACCTCTGTCTAACTAGTTCTTGAATTTTCCAGATTCTCGTATAAGGAGCAACAATTAGTTCTTTCTTGAATTTATTGGCAATGTATTTTGAATTACACATCTTGTTGGTATTTAGTGGTTGACATTTATGAACAGGATGATACTTTTTGATCATGAATTCACTGAAATCTCTATAAACTGAAGCATACAACTCCCAGTTGCATTATTTTTTGATTTACACTTTACCCTTACCCTAACATTCTCATTTGTTTAAGCTTTAACTTAACTTTATACTCTATTGCATAATCAGGCACTACCTTCCTAAATTCTCCAACATTCTTATATCACGCCCAAATAAAAAATTGTCACTTTACATTTAGTGTTATATTTAACGTTTGTGCTCTTTCTTCTACTTGGAAGGCCAATACCAGGCTGAAAATCCACCTCTACCTCTTCATAAGTATCATCATTGTCAGCATCAGAACTATCAATGAACTCCTCGTCGCTTCCTAATCAGCCAACATATTTTCATTTTTTGTTAAATCCTATATCTTCAAAGCCTTTATCAATTCTAGCTTTTCTTATAAGCACACTAGCAATTTCATGTTGTTTCTTCCTTCTTGTAGCATTATTTTTAGTTCTCCTCTTATTTCTGAAGGTCCTAACCTCTTCATCAACTTCATTACCGTTCTTCTCAAGAAGTTCATCAAGATCTGACTCACTGCTAGCTACCTCTGAAGCAACCTCTTCTTCATCAGCCCTTTCTCTACCATTCAGATTCTCTACACTATCAACTTCCTATTCTACATTACCAGAAAAATCTTCCCCACCAGCAGTAGGCCCTTCCCCACCAATAACACTCTCAAACTCTTCAAGTGGAGGCTCTTCAACAGATTGTGGTCCATTTATACTGTTTGGACCATCTTCTATTGTTGCCCCAAATGGATTATTAATTGTGTTGTTTCTTTCTTCAACAACACCCGGCCCATATAAATATCCAATTGGGACCACACTATCTGAAATTATCTCAACAACATGTGAAATGTACAAGTTTAAAATACACTCATTACAATAACAAGTAATATTATATAGTTGTTCATCGTCTTCCACCAAGACAGGTTCTTTGGAATTAGGGTTAAAGACATCAAATAAACCAACAGTTGCACAACCCAACCCTCTTGTGTAATATTGAAGTTCAAAAGGAGAAATGGTCTTTGTCAATAGAAAACTAATTTATCTCTATATTAGTAACATATTTCGCACTTGGAGATTCGGTAAATGGTCCACCATGGTGAAAGCAGACAAGAATAGATTCATCCACTAATATGATTTTAACCTAAAGTGAACAAAAAAAAAGTAACACGAGAGCACAGTCAGCAAGATTCGAAGAAAAGAAATGAAAAAAATCTATTTTTGTATCTACAATTTCCAAAAACACCATTACTAGCACAAAAACCCTAATAAATAACTAAAATTTTAACAAAAGAGTAACTCGAGACATACCAATAAAGGAGTAACTCGAGACAACACTCTTGCTAATGGAGCAATCGATTTTGGAAGCGGAATAGGATAGACGAAGACGAGAAAGAGGTTAGGCTTTTTTTTTACTAAGGGTTGTAAATATTAAAGGTAATTATATGGGTTGACATTTTAATGCTGAGCCCGATTTGTTTGACTTGGATTACCCGTAAACACATGGATCTTACGTGGACAATAATTTCACACAGAAGAAACTTATTTGTCGGCTATTACATGTTAGCAACATTTATATACACGTGTTTGACTTATAAAAGCAGTGTGTTTTTTATGTCTAAGTGACATAATAATAACCTTCTATAGGGTTTAAATAGAACAGACTCAAGATTAAGTGTCCCAATGAAAAGCGAGGACAAACTTTAATGACCCGCTGATGGATTATGCTTTAAATTTATAATAACATTGAAAAATGTCTCTATTATATCTTGATTAAGTTTATAACATAATCATATCAATAATATAAAGCCCGTTTGGCCGAACTGCCAAAAATTATTTATTTTGAAAGTGATTTTAAAAAAGTACTTTTGCAAAATGTGTCTGTCCAATTCGTTTGAGTAGTACTTTTTGCAAGCTCGTTATGTTTGATCACTATTTTAAAAAGCTTTTAAGTAATAAATTACGAAAATGGATAATAAATGTTCAATTTGCGATTAGAATTATTTAGAAAAGTAAAATAAATTTAAATATTTATTTTAAAAGATTCAATTAAAATATGAAACGTAAGTAAAAATATTAAATTAAAAATTCCAATAAGTATAAATATAGTCATTTAAAAAACATTGAGTGTTGGTATTGCGTATTGTTTACATGATAATTTATACACATCAAATATATCATTTAATATAAATTTAAAATATACTCTTAGGAATAGGAAAAGGAGAACAAAAAATGATTGAAATAAAAAAGAAAAGAAATATATAGTAGTAATTAAAAGAAAAAAAAAGAAAAATATCAAGTTAATGAGAGATAATTTAAAAAATATTAATTTATTGTAAAATTATTTTTATCTTGAATAAATTAATTTTTTACTTCTGCTTGTACTTGTTAGAAGAAACTATAATTTGTAACTGCTACTCAAACTTTTTCTTTTTGGTCAAACAATTTAAACTTTCCAAAAATAATTTTGTTGACAAAACCCCCAATTCTTAGGAAAATTCCCGCCCAACCCTCGGAAAGTAAAAAATCTTTCGGCTTAATTTTCTCCATTTCATCCTTTCTTCCCCGTTACTCCAATAGCTCAACTGCGCCGCCCGGATGAGCTTCTAATCCCTGTATGGCGGTAACCCGTTTGATATCAACCCGTACCTGCAGCCGAAATTTCTGCATCATCTTCATTAACCCTCATTTTCTTCACTTTTCCGATTTGTCTCAATGGCCACCGATGCCTCCCCCAAATTTCAACAACCAGACATTATATCCATCCCTCAGCCATCCGATTTCCGTCCTGAGATTATAGTGTCGCCGACACACGATGGGCTTCAGTTCTGGAAATTCATGATTGCGGGCTCTGTGGCTGGTATGGTGGAACACATGGCCATGTTCCCAGTTGATACAATCAAGACCCAAATGCAAGCCATTGGTTCTTGCCCTATCAAGTCCATTAGCATCCGTCAGGCTTTTCGGTCCATTGTTCAAACTGAAGGCATTGCTGGACTTTACCGTGGCATTGGAGCTATGGCTCTTGGTGCTGGTCCAGCTCATGCGGTTTATTTCTCTGTTTATGAGAATTGTAAAAAGAGATTTTCCTGCGGAAATTGGAATAATTCTGCAGCCCATGCCATTTCGGGAGTTATTGCGACGGTTGCTAGTGATGCTGTGTTTACTCCAATGGATATGGTGAAGCAGAGGTTGCAGCTGAGCAGTAGTCCTTATAAGGGAGTGTTGGATTGTGTGAAGAGGGTATTGAATGAGGAAGGGTTTAAGGCATTTTATGCGTCATATGGGACTACGGTTCTAATGAATGCTCCATATACAGCTGTGCACTTTGCTACGTATGAGGCTGTCAAGAAGGGTTTAACGGAGGTATCGCCCGAGAATGCCAGTGATGAACGATTAATAGTTCATGCTACTGCTGGGGCAGCAGCTGGTGCTTCCGCGGCCTTAGTTACGACGCCTCTTGATGTTGTGAAGACACAATTGCAGTGTCAGGTATTTAGCTCTGCTTTCTGAATCTACTCAATTTCCTCTGTTGTATTTTTATAAGCTAGAGAAGAAAACAACGAAAACTACCTGTGTGCTCGTGAAAAGGTGGGATTTTTCCTATTTATGGGTAATCACAAATTATAGCCAAGTTACTCCAAGCTAACTAGCAGAAAGTGAGAAAACTGAAAAGTTTAGCATGCGTATGTGCCTATGTGG
Organism: Nicotiana noctiflora; assembly: GCA_032618575.1. NCBI lineage: Eukaryota > Viridiplantae > Streptophyta > Magnoliopsida > Solanales > Solanaceae > Nicotiana > Nicotiana noctiflora. The sequence continues at coordinate 228,260 of JASVEL010013742.1, read as the reverse complement.
TTATTGTACTTGTTGGCTGTTGCATGTCATTAAAATAATTATGTAGAATACACTTGACAATTATGTCTTGTTTCGTTATTGATCAGTTAATGAATAATGAATGTATCATCGTTGTAGTTAAGTGAATAATAAAGAATTTGTGTATCTTAATTGTCACGACCCCAAACCCACTATAGGCCATTAAGGCGTCCAACAACGCCGCTAGGCTAAGTCAACAATGAACTACCAAATTAATTATTTATTTTATTACTTTTGAATCATAATTTTTTATTTGATGAAGAAACTAAATATAAAGATCATGGTGATATAACACACACACACACACACATATATATATATTACACACACACTAACACATATATATGTAATGGTAATAATGTTAGGCAAAAACATAAACTTCTACTAGAAATTACCAAAATTCGGTGTCACAAGTGGTAGAATATACAAAATTCCTACACGTACTATCTTAAATAAAATAGACAAAAATAGTAAGTACAAGAAGGAGTAGACTCCGGGTTCCACTGATTGGAGCATGGAAAGCAGCTCACCTCTAGGTCTCCGAATAATACTGATGCACACCCGAACGGGTACCAGACCTATCTCAATACCTGCACATTTTGTGCAAAAGTACAACATGAGTACGTAAATCAACGTGTACTAGTAAGTATCTAGTCTAATCTCGAAGAATCAGTGACGAGGGGGTGACATTGATACTTTCTAGTTGTCAACAAATAAAGTACAAGAATTTTAAATAGGCATGAAATACACCAGTGACAATAGAGTAAGAAACAGTAAATTACGTGATCCTTTAATCATGATATCAGGTGAAAATCCCCAAGTATCACATGCCATCTCAACAAAAAAGAACCATCAAGTAATTATCAAATCTCAAGTCATGAAGGACATATCATGTATATTTTGACTCTTAACGATACTACGCCCGAGTTACACCGTGGTCGTACGGTCCGATCCAAAATAATCATGTACACTGTCGAGGGTCGACCGGCGCCATAGATCCATCTTAAATATACTGCCGAGGCATTCGGTCCAATCCACATGAATAGAGAAACTCTACCAACTATAGTCAACGACAACAACACAAGAATGGTACTCAAAGAAGGCATAAATTCCACCTCTATCAAGTATTCCGCCAAAACTCAAGATAATGGAGCTCGGTTTAACAAAATTCCAAATCCCATTGCAATTTTAAATTCAAGTAATTAAACTAACAAATTGAGTTCAAATAGCATGATAAAGTCCTAAGTCTACCCGGTCATGAACATGCCTTTAGCTACGGGCTCTCGTCACCTCGTGCGCACATAACACCCACAATTAGTAGCACATAGCATTGTAAGCACCTAGGAGGATAAATTCCCTATTACAAAATTATGCAAGAGACTTACCTCGCTTTCAAATTCATTACTCGTCTCTTCAACCTCACTAATTACCTCAAATCGATGCAGAGCTATCCAAAACTAGCAAAAGGTTGGACAAACTAATCAATATATGCTCAAAAGTTCATAATTTACCCAACCTAAATAGGAAAGTTCCTTAAAGTCATCCCCGGGCACACGTGTTCGGATTCCGGAAATTTCGTAGAATAATGTTACCCATGACCTCATGAACTCAAATATATAATTTTTACTAAATTCCATAATCGTTTTCGTGGTCTAATCCCATTTTTACCAAACCCTAAGGTTTTCAACAAAATCACTTCATTTTTACAAATTTCCATGTTAAAATCTACCCATAATCTATGTATTAAACTCACATTATGTAGAAATTACTTACATGGAGATGTTAGGTGAAAATCCCTCCCCAATGAGCTCTAAAATCGGCCAAGTGTCGAGAGAAATGGAGAAAATGAGCCTAAGTCCCGTGTTTTAAAATGCTTTTGCCTAGAGATCCATCTTCGTGATCATGACATTGCCGTCTCGATTGCGACCACGCCCTTGCGATCGCGAAGGCAAAACTCCAAGGCCCTGAAAAACCTCTTCGCAAATACAACAAGGTCCAAGCGAACGCGAAGGGCATCGACTTGCTGACCCCAGATCCAGGGCCTTCTACGCGAATGCGACCCAGCGGTCGCGAACATGGCGATCAATGACCCAAAGATTCGCGACTCCGTTTTCGCGAATGCGGTTAACAGAAGTCCCCAGCCCCATTTCCTTCATCACGAACGCGAGGCTTTCTCTGCGTTCGCGAAGAAGAAAACCAGCATCATAAGTTCTGCAATTTTTGACTTAATTCTGGGTGGTCCAAAACATAGCTGATCCACCTAGGACCCCGTCCAAATGCACCAACAAGTCCATAAACATAATACAGACGTACTCGAAGTCTCGAAACACGTAAAACAACATCGAAACTAAGAATTCCACCCTAAAACCAAATTAATCAACTTATGATCTTCAAACTTATTCAACTAGCTCCGAACTTGACGATAACTTGGAGATGCCAAATTTTGCGCACAAGTCACAAATCACCATACGAACCCATTCCTGGTTCGGAATCGCAAACGGACATCGATAACACCAAAGTCTATTTCAAACCAATTTAAGAAACTGTTAAAACCTTCAAGGCGCCAACTTTCAACAATAAGCACCGAAAACGCTCTCGGTTTACCCGAATCGATCTGAACACACGTACAAGTCCAAAATATCATACGAACCTATTGGATCAATCAATTCCCAGTTCCGAGATCGTTTACTCAAAATGGTGACTCAAGTCAAACTTGGTCACCTCAGGCCACTATTATGGAACTAAGTGTTCCGAATTCAACATGTACCCTTCCAAAACCAAACCAATCATCCCCGCAAGTCATAAAGCATTAAAAGCACATACGAGAAGTCTTAAATAAGGGAACGAGGATCTAGAAAGCAAAACGATCAGTCGGATCGTTACATTAGTGATTATGCTGTAATATTTAGGAATCCCAAAAAGATAAGATACTTTTCTATCGCTCAAAACTCTTATGTGAGGAGCCCTCTTGTATGTTAGTAGTTACTTAGTTAAAAAAGAATTCGTTCTTCATAGCTCTTTTTCATGATGTCAAAGCCTTTATGATCTAATAGAGACCTAACTAGCTTCCATTTACTAGAGGGCATGTTACACCTCCCACCAAGCCGAAGCCTTTTTTTTTCCTTTGCCTTTTTAATAGCTTTGCTAGTCTTGCCAATTTGGTGGTTGTTTTAGTGGTATTGCATCTTTTGTTGTGTTTGTCTTTTGTGCTGTCCTTAGTCCATCCGATTTTGTAACTTCAAGAGGATTTTGTTTGAAAAGCACTTCAAGAGTTTTGTCTCATTAAAGTTAATACAACAGAGAAATTGTTGTCAGCTTTGAATTTTGTTCAAAATGGTATTGAGTAGCGATGTTTGTCCCAAACAATTGAACATTGTTGAAGCCTGGCACATGAGCCTTGTGGAACAGACTCGTCATTGCTGAGACTTCAGGCTACATGATCCACAAGCCGTGTCATTGGAGCTGAGACTTCTAACTCCTTGTGGTCATGGGGATTGAGGTCTCAAGTCCAATGACACGCCTGTTCCACGAGCCTCAGGTGCCAGGTTTCAACATTGTAGATTGGTTTTGGGCAAATGTCATTAGTAAGTGCTAGTTGGCAGAATCCAAAGCTGCACATGCTGATCCATGAATCCAATCAATCCATATAACCTGATTTGCCAAGTGATCAGTTTATCTTAACTAACTTACCAAGTTAACAGTCCATCGTTGATTGTCAAGTCAACAAACAATTTTTGCCCAGTCATCACAGTGTAATCGTCAAGTTATTGCATAGTTATCAGGAATTTGCTATCAGAATACTAGGATTCCTCTCTAGATATGCTTCAATATTCTCATCACTGTCTTTCTCTTCAACCTATTGTTCTTGTTTAATTTGTGCTGATTCTTCTTCTACTATTCTTTCTTCTGTTGATTTGTTTTTTGCCTATAGTTTTTCCTCAATATGACTCATTCTTCTTCTATTTCGATGCTTCTGCTGACAATTGCTCCTTTTCTCCGTCTCATGTTTCTTCTCTATTTTATTTCGATTTTCCTGTGCTTGATTCATAGTCTGAATTGTAGTACAATTTTGTTTGATCAGGTAAGGTAACTTTTATTAAGAAGCCTCAAAAAAGTATCAAGAGGGTACTTTCAAAGTACAAGCTAAACATCATATTAAAAAAATTACAAATAAAGATTCTACAATTCCATAAAATCTAACAGCTGCACCAAGTATCCTACTACCCTTTCCTTACACCAAAAATATAGATTCTGTAAACAATTATTTTTCAGCGTAGGAATGTGGGTCCTCTGATCTTCAAAGCATCTTTTATTCCTTTCTAGCCAGATGGTTCACATGATGCATAAGGGAATGGTCATCCACATCTTTTTCTTCCTTTTGCCTACTGATTGACCCTGCCAACTTTCTAGCAGGCTTCTCACACTGTTTGGCATTGCCCACTTCACACCATAAATGTTAAGGAATAAGTCCCAAATCTGTCCGGTCTGTCGGCAATGAAGAAACAAATGATTTACAGACTCCAGGCTTTCTTCACGGAAAAAACATCTACTGCATAAGGCAAAACGTCTTCTTTGTAGCATATCTTGGGTAAGCCATCTATTTCAGGCTACAGTCCATCCAAATCCAGCAACTTTTGTTGGTGCTTTGGTCTTCCAAAGCATCTTCCATGGCCATGATTCCTCCCGCTGCCCAGTTTGTTGTTGAAGAAGATTATAGCAGCTTTTAACGGAGTATTTCTTATCTCTAATGGCCATACAAATCTGGGCATCCTCTCTACTATCATCCAAGGCTATAGGCTCTAAAATTTTGAGTAGTTGACAGATATCTTCCACTTCCCAATCATTGAAGTGTCTTCTGAAAATTTGTTGCCATCCTGTTCCTGAATGGCATTCTGCAACAGTCCAAAGTTTGTAGTACAATTAAAAGGCTCGTTGCAGCTAAAGCTAATTGTCATTGTTGTGTATTGGATATTGAAATCAGAAGCGCTAATTACAAATCTGATGTTATGATTACTGTATTCCTTTACCTTAGGTAATTTTTGTGTTTTCCCAAAGTGTGTGCTTTGCTTCGAAGAAGCGTGCATGACATGTTTGTCTTTGTCAGCAAACTAGTCAAGCTGACAGCTACGGGCTTTCAAGTTCAGTCATGTCTCATGAATTCATAATAGCGCCAAATATTCAACATAAATGTACCTGCTTTCATTTGCTATCTTCAGCTTGTGCAGGAAAAAGTGAAAACAATCTTCCAAAAGGATCTGACTGGATGGTCATTATATCAATGGTTGCTTTTGCTTTCTGTAATTTTGGTCTGAAGAGAAACATAATATTGTCGTTTGAAATAAGATAAAAAATGATACTTCTTTGGGCTGGTAAGTTGCAAATTTGTTTATCTTGGATGCTAATAGCATCTTGAATCTGGAACTAACATTTGTATCTTATGTCACAACTGTTACCAAAGAAAAAGCCTAGAAGTTTGGAAATTTTAACTATGAGTTGGGGTTTATGAGGGTAAGAATAAATTATTATCAGTGATTGACGTAAAGAAGATAAGTATCAAAAATTAGGCATTTTACTCATTCTGTTGAACAGTGCCAGTTATCTGAGGTTGGTTGGTTCATGAGCTAGTCAGGCTTGGTTCAATTTTGGTTTTTTGCTATGTTGAAGTTGAGATCCATGGTTGTAACAACCTCTTTGAAACCATGTCTCATGCAACATTGATTTCCTAGTGTGCGTTTCCATTAAAGTCATTCTTCCTTTTGGCGTTTATTCAATTAAGTGCTACTTCGTGCTGATTTACTTCATTTACAATGTTCTTTGTCACACTCATGATTGGTCAAACGGGCCCTTTTCCGGGGAGAATCGTCATATGAATGAGATATTGGTTGAATATTATGTACTGCCTAATATCCAGTTAGATTGTTTCTGTTAATGTTTAGCTATTTCCCAGATACTTTGACGCATCAATGACTGATTGTTGCATTGCATATGCTTATTTGAGATTGGCTTTCTGGATGATCTGATGATTTTTTAGTAGGATCTCAAGAAGCTGTGACATATTAGAATGGCATTGACTTACACATAAGTTCAACATTTGCAAGGTTTGCTCCTCTGACAAGCCTTGGTTATGTCTCACCATAGCTCACTTGACCTTTAACCAAGCCGGTGAGCGACGTATTGACCCTGTTCTTCCTGCGGGCCTAATAAGGTAGTGCTGCCATATGCATTGGTTATAATAATTAGAGGCCAAGTATTTTGACCTATCCTATACATATTTATGGCGTTGCCCATTTAAGTGAAGTTGAAAGCTGCTTAAGTACCTGTTCATAAAAAAAGAATAGTTGGGTTCATTGGTCGAAGGGCATACGAAACGATATAAATAGATGGTGGTACACGATTGGTTCCTATCTAAAACCATCTTTTTGGACGTTATGCAAGGAAAGGACCCAGTGGTCCTTTGAGGGGTGTTTCACTTGTCATTCCTTCCATACTGTTTAAATTGTTTTGTTGGAGCAGTCCTTGTGATGTAAATGATGCAAATCAACTTTTTTTGACTTTGTTTGCTCGTTAAGATTTTTTGGAGGTCTAGTATCAGGGTTGTAGGATAGGGGCTTTTAGATTTTTCGTACTCCTTTCCCGGGGTGGGTGAGGCGTGGTAGGGCCGCCCATAGATGATTAGTTTGTGTTCTCTTATAGTAGTCATTTCTGGTAGTTACTGTTTTAATATCATTCCATGCCTGCTTATTTATGGTACATATGTCTCTTATGTTTAGATAATTTTTATACGTGTTATGCTGGAGTAACTAATGCGGTTTTTGTTTTTGTTTTTGTTTTTGTTTGCCTTTCATTTCCCTGCGCCGAGAGTCGATTGAAAACAACCTCTCTGCCCTCTCGGGTAGAGGTAAGGCCTATCTACATATTACCCTCCCCAGACCCCACTTTGTGGGATTATACTGGGTTGTTGTTGTTACCTGACTTTTTAATATATTGAATCTTTTTAATATATTGAATCCACTGGATGCATCAGATCCATAGAATTCTTGTTAATTGATTTTAAAATAAAAATCTGGTCATAACAATTAAGAATTTGGTTTGGTAGGCTCAAAATTGTGCTTAATGTATACTTAAAAAACGGGGTTTCTTATTGTAGTGGCATATGTAATAATGTTCTTTTACCTTTTTTTCTGAAAATGCTTGTAGCCGGCCCCAGCTAGCTTGGGGTTGAAGTATAGTTCTGAAAATTCTTGCAAGGGCTTTTACAATGCATTTTTTGTTTTCTTATGAACAGTGCAGTTAGTAGAACCGTAAACCGCAGTCAGTAGATCCGACATCAACAACAACAATTACGCATAAAATCCCACAAAGTGGGGGCTGGAGAGGGTAACGTGCACGCAGACCAGTGTTGTAAGTAGCGCTCGCACCAGCGCTAATAGCGTGAGGCGAAGCGAAGCGGAGGCTTAACGCTATTTTCATCTGAGGCGTAGTGTTTTTTGAAAAGCGACAACGAGGCGAGCGGTGCACTTTTAAACTAACAAAAATAACAAGAGACTTAAATAAAACATTAGGGTTTTCTTCTCTTCAAACCACTTTTTCCTTTTTCGGCAGTCAGCACAGGTGCAGCTCTTCTTTGAGTTTCAGGTATTGATTTCTCTTCTTTCTTCTTTCTTCTTTCTTCTTTCTTTTTCTTTTTCCGGCAGTAAGCCCTCTGTTTTCTGGCGTCTTTTTCCAGCAGCAAGTCCTCTTTTCTTTCTTCTTTCTTATCTTTTTCTTCTCCCGGTAGTAAATCTTCTTTGCGGTAGCATTGATTTCTGGCATAACAATTCTTTCTTTCTTTTCTTTCACCTCTGTTTTCTCTCTTTTCTACTCGTCTTTCTTCTTCTGTTTCTCTTTTATTCTATTTGTTCATTTTTTGTATACAAGTAATTGCATATTAACTTCTCTCTATAATTACAATTACAATTAATTGTTCTTTTCTCTCTTTGGTTACAACTAGTTTCTCTCTTAAATAGTATATTCAATGAAATATTTGCTAAATGTTATTATTATTGAGTTTTGGTTATTTATATATGCAAATTTAATATTTTAATTTTTTGTATTAATTGGCGCTTTTCTGCAAAAAGGCGAGCGCTTCGCTTCTCGCTTGTCGCCTCAGCGAAGCGTGCACTTGTCGCTTTCTATCACCTCTCGCTATTCAAAATACTGCGTAGAACTTACCCCTACCCCTATAGGGCAGAGAGGCTGTTTCCAATAGACCCTCGGCTCAGAAAGACGGAAATAAAAAAATAGAAAAAGATAATTCATTAGTAACTCTAGTAGAAACCGTAATAATAAATAAAGCATAATCAACCAAAAGATGCATGACATGCAATAACAGTAACCAGAATCTAAGGCCCGGAGCTAAGATAAACAACAAGGATAGTGTGAATTCAAACATAAACTACAAGCCATCTAAGATCAAACCTAATCCAACCCCGCCTCACCCCCGGTATGAAGTAAGGAAGGCTCTACCACCCCCTAACCTACACCCTAATGCTTGACCTACAAACCTTCCTATCAAGGGCCATGTCCTCGAAAATCTGCAGTCGTATCATCTCCTGCCTGATCACCTCTCCCCAATACTTCTTAGGCCTCCCTCTACCTCTTCTCGTACCCACCACGGCCAACCGCTCACATCTCCTCACCGGGGCATCAAGGCTTAGAACCGACATCAGTTTACCTATTAAAAAAGTAATGACATCTGTTAGGATAAGGGATTATTTTATTGTTTTGTGCTTACTAGCAATGGAAATTTTTGGGAAGTAGTATGCTCTGTTTCCTTTCCTAACTATCTCATACAGATTCTGGGAGGATGTTTCAGCTGAAAGGGGTTAAGAGACTTAAAATACATAATGCGAGCTTGCTTACAATATGGCTACAGAGATATTCCTCAGAGGAAAATAGATTATGGAAAAGTGTAATTCAGAAGAAGTACAGAGAGAAGGATTGATGGAGTACAGCAGTTGTGAGTAGACCTTATGTTTTAGGAGTCTCAAAATTTGTTAAGAGTTCAGTGGCAGATGTTATTAAAGTTTGAGATGGGAGGATGGTGAGTTTTGGCATGATTCCTGGATAGGTCATTCTCCACTCTAAGTTAGATATCCTGATTTACTCAGTATGTCAAATAAAAGTGAAACCACAAAAACTCAAGTCAGAAAAGTAACTGTTGGTTTAAGAATAAGAAGAGACTGTTTTGATTGGAAACAGATAGGCTGTATGACCTGCTAAAGGATGTACATCAGGGATTTACGTTAACAGAGGACAGGCTGTAAATAGATAAATGAAAATAGCAGATTTACTGTGCGATCCCATTACAAAATTTTCAGTAGAGAAAAAGCATGTTTTTGATTCTTTTCCTAAAGGTCTTGGAATTTAATCTGGAGATCAAACACTCTTTTTAAAGTTCTTGCTTTTGCTGGGTATTAGCTCATGATTCTTGTCTTACTCATGCGTATCATACCTGCAGCAGGTGGCTATTTTCTGAAGGGGAAATAGTTGTTCAGAAGGCAATTGTGGAAGTTGTTTTGTTTCATTTTCTTTGTTAAATTGGTATGGCGAAGTCTGTCAAAGAAGCCTTTGGAAGCTGGTTGGGTCAAAGTAACAACAAAGAGCTCAGAGAGATGTGGTAGGCTATCCCTCCATGTGTGAGGTGGACCATTTGGAAGAAAGAAATCAAAAGTACTTTGAAGGAAACCTGCCAATGGACATGAGTTAAAATTTAGATGTATGTTTGTGTTGGCTTTATGGTCTAGATTACAGAATGTACACACAGAGGAGGACATGTTAGAGTTTATTAGATCTTTAACTGACTAATTAGAGCTCCCTTCGTTTCAATTTATGTTATGGAGCTTGATTCAACGTGGAAGTTAAGAAAGAAAGATAGAGTTTTGAAGCTTGTGGTCCTAAATCTTCCATGACATTTTGTGGCTCAAAAGCATGCAACTAACTATAAAATGATAAATTTAAAATTAAATTATTCTCAAATATAAAATGGTGTAACGAGCATTAGCTGGTTTTGGTGTGTCTGTCAAGGGTGTTAGTTGGATACCTTCGGGTGATCATCACCACCTGCACCTCTCATAAGGCACCGTGGACGGTGACCCGCGTGTTGTTCCATTCAACTATATTTGTTCGTTTATTCCATAGCTTAAAAGAGAACATTAATGGGGGATAATCCGCCTATACAACAGGGAGGGCGACACTACTGGCAAAGACTGTCTAGTGAAAACGCCGCATGCACGAATTCTTCTTAGAACGGACTAGTGTGGAAATAGTATCACATAAAATTGAACATGTAACTTTTTGCACGGGCAGCAACTTGTAATCTTAGTACCATTTTTTCGTCAATGAATGAATAACTTGCCTTTACCAAAAGGGAAAAAGAAAATCTTAAGACGATTTGGGGGAAATTTTTTTGAGAGGATTTGAGGGGCTTCTTTGTACCTCCCACCCCCAACACGATCCACCACCTCCAAGGGGGCAGATGTAGGACCCACAAGTTGTGATCTAAATCAAGAAGTTTTGTAAATACTTAGTAGGGCCAGGTCAATATTGTGCCTGAAGTATGCGAAATGGAACATATTTGTTCTCCGTTAATAGTTGGGGTCAAATGTGCACTTGCCATTACCAAAATGGGTCATATTTGCCCTTATTTTCAAATGGCGGAATCTTAGCACCATGTGATGCCAATGTGTCTCGCAATTAAGGGTTTATTTTTTGACCCTCCCTAATTTTTAAAATACTTTTTTTCTTTTTTTTCCTGATTTCCACTTCTTTCTCCCAGCCACTACCTCTACCACCAATCATCCTTCCGTCTTTTAAAAAAATTTACTTCTTATTTACCCTCCCTCCACCTCCCCTCACACGGCCTCTACCAAGCAATCACCCTTCCTTCCTCCTCTGTCCCCGTCACCCTACCACAACCTCCACCACAAGAGGGAGTGTCGTAAACGGCTTGAACATGAAACATAGAATACTATTTTAATGCATGCGCATAGGCACATAGGGGTCAAAAGAGTATTGATAATCTAGCCCCTTGTTTCAAATAAAGGAATTTCAGTACCTTGTGCCGGTAAATTCAAAACAAGTAGTGTGATAATAAGAGCTGCAAATTGACTGTTACTTAAGAGCGGTAGAAAAGCTGAGGGCCTCTCGGAAACAACTTCTCTATCCCACTATCCCTCTGGGGTAGGGTAAGGTCTGCGTATATTTTATCCTCCCCAGACCCCACTTGTGGGATTTTACTAGATTGTTGTTGTACTTAAGAGCGGTAGAAGCACCACATACAAGTAAACAAAGTTGAAATGTTTGTGGTGCCTCTATAATGTTTCATGAACTATTGCGATATCGACAAAGAAGTGTGAGTGACAGAGATAGAGAGAGAGAAATTGTGGCAGTGAAAAAAAGACGAGAAATGATGGATCTGGCAGTGAAGGGGTGGAGTGGTGATGGGGTCGGGGAGGGAGAAATGGAAGGGTGGTGGAGATAGTGATGGCATGGATAGAGAATCAGGAAGGATGATTGGTAGTGGAATAGTAGTTGTCACTAAATGTAGGCACCGGTGATTGTAACGGACAAACTAGAGAGACTTCAAAGAAACACCCTTTGGGACGCTGCTGATGGTTCCATGATGGGATGTTGTGCCTCTAGCCCTCATGTGGGTAATTTGGAATGGAAGAATAGGAGAGCATTCGATGGGGTCGAAAATGACATTGTACAATTGAGGAATAACCTGTGTTTGAAATTTCTTTTTGGTGCACCCACGAGGTTCCCACTTGTATAGATGATTGGGTCCTTTTGTGGAGAATCATGTGTTGGTGTAGATTCTCTATTTTTTGGAGTACTTCTTGTATACTTGAGCTGTTTTACTCCCACAATCAATAAATTACTTTACCTTATCAAACTGGAGTTGGCAAACTGCTTGGAACATAGGCATAGTTTGTTGTTATTAAAAAAACAAAAAATAATTTCACACTTTATTTCACTGGTATACATACTACTGTAGATTTTTCTTCAACCTGATCCCAAAGTATCACCTAGTTATTTATGCAGATTTTGTCTACTATCTATTGGACGCTAAAGGAACTCAAAAGGGGAAATCCACTTCGCATGCTGATCTATACACAAGGGAGATACAATGAGGAATCATAAAAAAAGAATTAAAATACACTTGGGAGAAGGGTCAATTTGTCCCTGAACTATGTGAAAGGTTCAGATTTTCCCTATGCTCACAAAAGTAAACCTTAATAATGTGACACGTGGCATTTCAGGATGCTAAGCTTTTGCCATTTGAAAATAAGGGCAAATTTTACCCATTTTGGTAACAGCAAGGATACTTTTGACCCCAACTATTAACGGACGGATAGTTTTCCAATTTCGCCTAGTCATAGTGTGGCCAGGATGAGAGCCAGTTGATGATTGTTTGAAGCCGTTTCTAAATTTTGTGCACGTCGTTCGCTCTTGAATGATTAGGAATTCAAGTTAATTATCAATCTTGTTATTCTTGTTTATCTGGAAAGTTCAGGATTGGTAAAAGAAATGTATTTGGTTTTATTAAAGTACAACAGAAAATGTATACATTGTGCTCTTTAGTTGCTTCTCTCAAGACCTCTGTTCATATTTTTCGATTCTTTAATTTTAGTAGCTGTGTGACTGACTATCCAGTAGGCCATATTTGAGCTTATGCTGATATTGAATTTCTGTGCTGTCAGTTGGAAACATGGTGCTTTTACTCTACCCATCTGACTGGTTATCACAATTTGAGTTGACCATAAGTGTGGGCCTGGGGCCATGCATACAATAGTCTGCCTTGAGCTTATAGTACTTCATATCTTTGGCTGAAGCCACCTTGTCTGGCCAGTCATCTTGAAGGACAATTATAATTCCATGTTAAGTGCATGTCTTGTGCAGTTCTGTTGTCCAATTTAAATATTAGTTCAAGTTTGTATAGAGTAGGTTATGCTCAATCTGTAGTGATGCATTCATGGAGATAGACTTCTAAATTATGCTGTGCGCTACAGGGCGTTTGTGGGTGTGACAGATTTACAAGTGGGTCAATTAGGGATGTTTTTCGAGTAATAGTGAAGAAAGGTGGATACAGAAGTCTCATGAGAGGGTGGATGCCAAGGATGCTCTTCCATGCTCCTGCTGCTGCCATTTGCTGGTCGACATATGAGGCTGGCAAATCCTTCTTTCAAGAGCTGCATACTACCAGCAGTGGTGTGACCTGAGTACCGAATACCGCCAGCAGTAGTGTATCCTTTAGAAGAGGTATCATTTCTCAACTGTTGTATTCTGCATACATCTTCTGTGATGGAAGACGACTTCTACTCGCTGGGAGAGTTTAGACGCGAAAATAGAGGAAAGCAAACTCTGTGTAGCAGTATGTATAACGGGCGCAGTCGTATCCATTTATTTAGTCTTGTAACTTATTCAATTCTAATAAATTGGTATAATTGAGTGACCCCTTTAGCATCGTTTAACTGCATTAGTTCCGTGGAAATCCATTGTACCTGCTTTGGAGATTGTCATGGAAAAATAGGGTCCACTGTATTGGAAAACTGAAGAAAATTTTGATTATTCATTGATCACCACGGATGTTTGGTGTTCTAAAAGAGAACTGTACCATTTTCATTCCTGTGGCATTATTTTGCTTCCTGCCTTGATTCCGCCTTGTTCAATGTTTATTTACTATTAGGCTAAGTTTGTGCTACCAATTTGCCTCTTCTTAGGTGACTGAAGGCATGAAAATTAGTTGTTTCTTCATGGTTGTTTTTTGAATAATTAAAGAAGAAAATTTAAGCACTCTAACGAAAGGGATCCAACATTCAAAATGCAGTAAAGTTATACAAAATGCAGCAAAGTTGTTCATAATAAAGGACACCAGGAATCGTATACACGACAGAAATGGCAGACAGCTCCTGCCCATCCCTCTTTAGCTCTTAAAACTGGTATTTTTCCCTCAGTGACATGGAGCTCTAAATTGACATCCTCCACCTGACCAAAGACACTGAAATGAGCATCATCATTCGTGCTAAGATTTATTTGGAACGAGCTTTTCGCCTGCGCAACAACTGTAATTTCATCAAGCGTTTCACCTGTTGCAAAAAACACCATTGTCAACCAGATATCTCATGGTCAAAAATGTTATCAGAGAGCCATCTGTGCCCATTCTGATTGTGTCTCCGTCTCTTAACTCTGCTCTATCGATCCTACTATATGTACACAAACACAAGCACATACAGGAGAGACAAGTTCTATAATAAGTACATGTACATCATCAAAAACTTTTCTGGTGCAACGGAATTTTGTCTATTATAATATGCTTCACACTAGTCATGATTCTTATAAACCTATACTGCAACTTTTGAATTTTGAGATGTTCCACAATATTTGATGAATTTCCTTAATAAGCTAGATCTTTCAATATCTCTATTATATACAAAATTATAAACTGGATTTTTTCCAAATAAGCACCGGTAGTCTAATAATAGAATAGTATCCTGCCAATATATAGACTTGGGTTCGTTCCTGGCTGGTGCAATTTTTATATTTTCTTAATTATATTTAACCCTTTTGGGATTTTCCTTGTTTATAGGGATGCATGTTTTTAAGCAGTGTTGGGCGTTTTCAAGGTGAGGCGCAACAAAAATGCCTATAGGCGATGTTGTGGGGCTAAAGTCTCAAGAGACATACACACAACAATCCGGGCATATGCCCAAGCGTTTGAGGCGCATTTTTGTAATGAGGTGTAAGCCCCAGGGACTTTTTCAAATTAAAACAAAATTTGTCGAATAAGTCATTCATATAATGCCAAAATTCTCAAAAGTCAGCTTGTAATTACTCAAAAGTTTTTAAAAGGAATTGAAATGTATTGAATTTAAAAGTCAAGACCTTTTTTCATTGATTAAAACCTTAATTTATGGTCTTTCCAAATTCTTTGTCTTGTTCGCTAGTATGCTAATATCTCTCAAAACAATGACTATTCAATTTTTTTAACAAATACAAAGAGAACACTATTCTCCTTCGTAGGAGCAAGTTCAAAGTTCAAATTGCAGGTTAGCCACTCTTATTGTTCTTCCATGTAGAAAATTTTATTCCTTTCGACTCAAGTTACTTGTGCTTGTAAGTAGCGTATAATAGATTATTTTGACTAGTTTTTTAAGGGGATGGAGCGCGCGCGCGCGCACACACACTCTCTCACACACACTCTCTCTCTCTCACACACACACACACACACACACACACACACACACACACACACACACACATATATATATATATATATATATATATATATATATATATATATATATAGTTTTCCGTAATTTTTACGAAATTCTACCTCTTTATAAATGTTTAGTGTAATTATATTATTTTATAAAGTATTAAAAATTAAATACACACCCCGTGCGTCGTGGCTTAACCTCGCTTAGACATATGTAAAACGCCTTGCCTTACGCTTACGCCTTTTAAAACACTGTTTATAAGTAGATAAGCATTTCAAATTTCCAATTTTAATTAGTCTAATTTTTTTGTAAATCTCTCAAAAGGAAATAAAAGCTCATTTGAATTCCCTCCTTCACCTTTTACAGTTTCGTATTGATGCCAAAATGCAATGGAACAATAGCAAAATTTAAAAAGAAGAAGAAAAATCAATAAGATAAGCTAAGCTAGGGTTAACTAATATTGGTTTTCATTGATAGTCCGCCAAAAGTGCAGAGAATTACACTACATAGAGGAATATTCCTTGCAGGACCACTACAATGGGATAAGGTTGTACATCACCACTACTGATTGTACTATCGAGGACCAAAAGTGTCCTCAAACAAGGAAATTACAGACTCAATTGCTAATAACAAAAACTAAATCTAAAACTGAAGAGGACTAAAGTGTAACAATGAAAACTTCCTATTTTTAATTATCTCTAACTAACGTTAACGGTCAGGTACATCTCTGCAAGCATCGAGTACCACCCTTCCCAACAACCTGATTCTTTCTTGCATCATTGCCCTTCCCTTAAAAACCTTCCTTGTCCTCAAGGAAGAAATGAGGAAATTTTAATTTCATCACTGCATAATCTTCCCAAGTCACTTGCTCCCTTGTCATTTGAGTCCAATGAACCAAAATCTAAGGGACTGCCTTGTTCCCTCATTTAATCATCCTTCTACCCAAAATCTCCCGAGGCTTCACACAGTAAGGATTAGTAACATCAATCGCTGGAGGGTGGTTGACTTTATCAGGTATGGCATAATAGGGCTTCAATTGTGAAACATGAAAAGTAGGGTGAATATCAACATGTGAAGGAAGTGATAGTTTGTAGGCAACTAGACCAATTTCTGCAAGATCTAATATGGACAATGATACTTAGCAGAAAGCTTAGTAAATGAATGGTTTGAGAGAGTGATATGCCTATATGGTTGAAGTTTGAGATAAACCCAATCCCCTTCATTGTAATTCCTGTCAGCCCTATGCTTGTTGGCCAAACTGGTCATTCCTTGTTGTGCCCTGTGAATGTGGAATTTCAATAGCTGAACCTTCAACTCCCCAGTAATGAGGCTTCTATCTACTTCTTCATCGACATCACCACCTGGCAAGTAGGGTAGATGAGCGGGAGGAGATTGGCCATAGAAGGCCTCATAAGGGGTGGTTTGGATAGCTGAATGAAAGGTAGTATTGTACCACCATTCTGCCAATGACAAATAGGAAGCCCAACCCTGTTGGCTATCAGCACAAAAACACCTTAAATAGGTCTCCATATTTTTATTAAGCACCTCAGTTTGACCATCCGTTTGAGGATGATATGTTGTAGAAGTGCTGAGAGTTACCCCTTGCATGGCAAACAGATCCTGCCAAATTTTGCTCACAAATATTGGGTCCCTATCACTGATTATACTTTCTGGCATACCATGTAACTTGTAGACATGATCCAAGAGCACCTGTGCCATAGAGATGGCAGTGTAAGGATGACTGATAGTAATAAAATGGCCATACTTGGTGAGTTTGTCCACCACCACTAGTATAGTTGTCTTTCCCTTGGATTTGGGGAGCCCACCAATAAAATCTATGCTAATGCTGGACCAAGCACTGTTAGGAATTTGCAGTGGCTGCAGTAATCCAGGGTAGGCATTATTATCATACTTGCTCCTTTGGCATGTTGCACATTGCCTCACATAAGTTGCTACATCTTTGTAACGACCCGACCGGTCATTTTAAGCTCCGACGCGTCATTCAGAAGATTGAGGCCATGAACAACTTCATCTTAGGTATATTGACTTGTGTGTATGGTCAGAATTAAAATTCAGGAAGTTTGGAGTCAAATCTAAATGAAAATTCTCATTTTGAAAGCTTAAAGTTGAAGAAATGAACTAGGATTGAAATTTTGAGTAAATGACCTCGGAATTGGGATCTAAAAGTTCCAACATGCTCGTATGATGATTTTGAACTTGGGCATATGTCCGGATTTGGTTTTTGATAACCCGTGAGCATTTCGGCGTATATGGTAGAAGTTAGTATTTTAGAAGAATTTTATAAATTTGGGTTGGAAGACATTTTAGAGTTATAGATGTCCATTTGGGATTCCTAGTCTGGGAATAGATCCGTATGGTGATTTTGGAGTTGGGAACGCGATCGGAAGTGAATTCGGATGTCCGGAGGTCATTTTGAAGTCATTTGGCTAAATATAGGAATTTGAAGGTTTATGAGGAAATTCGATCAGAAGTGAAAATTTTGATATCGGGGTCGGAATGCGATTCTGAAAATTTGTGCAAGTCCGTAATATCGAATGTGACTTGTGTGCAAACTTCAATTCAATTCAGATCGATTTTGGTAGGAAATATGATAATTAATCTCTTTAAGGAAAGCTTAAGTTGGAAAAGTCAACCCAACGTTGACTTATGAGTTAGAGGGATCGGAACTGAATTCCGATGATTCAGTTAGTTTCGGGGGATGATTGAAAACTTAGGAGCGCAATCGGAAGTAATTTTGGAGGTCCGGTGAAGAAGTTAGCCTATTTTGGCTAAGTTGGAATTTTGGCGGAATCCGATCGATAGGTGATATTTTGATCCGGGAGTCGGAATGGAATTTCAACAGTAGCAGTAGCTTCGTTAGGTGATTTTGGATATGTCTGCAAATTTTCAGGTCATTCGGACATCGTTTGGTCGGGTTTTTGATCGAATGTGAATTTTGAAAGTTTAAGTTTAAGTTTGAATCGAATTCTAGGATTTTGGTGATTTTTGATGTTTAAGGTATTGTTTTTATGATCCGAGCAAGTTTGAATGAAGTATTAGATTGAGTTTATGTTTTTGGTTGAGGTCCTGAGGGCCTCGGGGTGATTTCGGATGCCTAACGGGCATTTTTGTTTTGGAAAAAGCTGCTGTTGCAGCAGATTTTTAGCAGCTTTTTAGCTACTTTAGGAGCTGATATCTTGTAATCTATAAGAAATCACAAAAGGTGCAAAACACAAAAGTTGTAGACTTTCGTGTCTAGTTTCCAGAAAGCTAAAGAAAGCGTAATTTGAACATCTGTACTGTAGGTTATGATCGACGGAAAAAGACTGCTGGAGCAATAGGATGTACAACTTGTATAGCACGGGTGCAAGGTACAACTTGACGAAGCACGGGCAGATTCTTTTTACACGAAATTGGTTTATTTCTTTCATTGATTTCATTTTGTTTGGATGATTTTGGAGAGCTTCAAGAAGAGATTTCACTGGGTAAACATTGGAGGTAAGTTCTATGGTCTAAATACGCGATTTTATCTTAGAATATTTAATTATTTCACTGTAAATGAGAGGATTAATGGGGGATTTTTGCCCTAAGCCTCAGTTATGGTAAATCATCGATTTAAATGGGCAAACGGAGTCCGATTTTGATAAACTTTATATGTATGGACTCGTGTTGAGATAATGAATCCGAATATGTTACTTTTGTAATTTTTCGAGAAGCGTACCGAAAGTTGGGTTTTGACAACTTTGTTGATGTTAATGTAATTTAATTGTGTTCGATTGGGTGTTGTTCCGTTAGCTTATTTTGATATATTTGTACTGAATTTGGCTAGTTTTGACGTGCGTGGATGCTGGTTCGAGGAGCTAAAGCGTCGAGGAGCTTGAGTTTTCGCCGGATCGAGGTGGGTAATACTTGTAAATGATGTACTGGGGGTTAGTAAACCCCATACTTGCACATCTTAGTGCTGTATTGAGGTGACTTGCACGCCGGATAACGGGCGTGGGGTAGAGCACCATTGGGGATTGTGACTTGGTCCATCCCGCGTAATGAATAATAATACCTAATTGCTTGAATTTGAATTGACATCCTAATAAAAGATATTAATTATCATGAGTTGGACTAATTATCATGATTGAGCTTCGTGCCGATTATTTGAATCCTTCAGGGATTGGTATCATTGACTTGATAACACTGTGCATATTTCTATCTCAATTTAAGGTTTCAAATGGTATTTTGCTACTCAGCATTTTTATAAAGTTATGAAAAACTTGAACAAGGTATTAATGATATTCCTAGTTGTGAGCTAATATGATATTGTTGCCCGAAGGGCTTTCTTGATTATTGTTAAACTGATTGGGTCCGAGGGCCATATGTTAGGGCATGACGATTTATGTGAGCATATGCAGACTGCACGCCGCAGTGGTATATGGATCGGGTTGCGCGCCGCAGCAGGTGTGATATTGATATTGCGCTTGGGCTATAGGAGCCCCTCCGGAGTCTGAACCCCCACAGTGAGCGCGGGCGCCTTTGCATGGATCGGGTTGTACACCACAGCGTCATATGCATTGCATGGCATACATACATTGGTTTACTTGTACTACATGGCATAACATTTAGCACTCATACACTATTGGCATACATGCATTGTTTGCCTTATTGACCAGATCCCCTGGTGGAAACTGTTAAGGAGTGCTGAGTCCAAGGGGCTGATTTGAGTGCAGACTTGCACTGGCTGATTCTATTGCGGCTCGGGAGTGCATTTGGACAGTCGAGGTAGCTGCCAACGTTCGCAGGACTTGACTCTCCAGTTTGTCTGTATTTTCATTCTGACCTTCCCACACTTGTGCACAGTTATATTCACTATTACACTTTGTATACTCTGTGGAGGCTCATGACTCGTGACCCCTGGTCCTTGGGGAGTTGTTATTGTTTTTGGGACGTGATCCCTGTACTTGGTTATTCCATTACTGTTGTTCTATCTTTGGTTATGCCTAAAACGATTTAAGTGAGCTAATAGCTCTGTGAGTTCTGTTGATTGGTCGGGCTTGCCTAGCAGTGTGCTGGGCGCCATCACGATCAGGTTTGGGGTCGTGACAAGTTGGTATCAGAGCCTAGGTTACTAGGCCTCATGAGTCTTGAGCCGGTTGGTAGGACTCTGTGAGTTTATGTTGGGCCAGTCGGGAGGACTTGAGGCCAGATCTTTGGTCTATGTCTTGAACACCAAGGTGCTGATACTGCGAGCTGGTATTATGAAGATTATATGACCAGTATTGTCCCAAATTGTGGAAATGGCAGCTTGATAATGGATGAGCTGTTAGGTGTTATACTTTTATTGTGATTCGTTGTGTAGCCCTAGCTATGGGTGTGGTGAATATGTTCATGTCTCTTAGTGGAAAGGTAAAGTGCATTATGTGTGGTAGTATGAGTTGAGACTCAGAAGGATCAAATGTGTTGTGCTATGTGCATTATGATGTCTTGTTAAATTGCCGATGTATTGTTAGGATGGTTTGGGTGATTCTCTGACAGGTGAATAGGCCATATAACAAAGGAAACTCTGCCAAAAGTTTTGTTTAATTTGAGACTTAGAAAAGATTTTGTCACCTAAGGAATTGGCTTAACTGTGGTGTGTGAATGAATACAAGAAGTACAAAAGAATTAAGATTTTTGATGATTCGAGTCTCCGTCAAAGCTTATAAATGACTCGAGTTTAATCTCATTGTAACATTTCGGCATCACTTGAGTAATAATGCTATGAGTGGTTAAAAATGCTTTTATGAATGGCTTCGAGCCAAGTTGGGGAGGTTGCTATAAAATAACTAATTGCACGGCTGTGTGCTATGTGGGACTGTCTTTAAGTATATTGGGAAAATTCTGACAAGGTTATGATGCTTCGTAGATGTGAAGAAATACTAGGATGTTTTGAACTACTGTTGGTAAGAAATGTTCGGTGTATAGAGAAGAAAGATAGCGAATTGTACCTGTAAGTAATCATGTTCTGCGATGTTAGAGTTCTAACAAAACACGAGTGGTTCTGTTCAATAGGACAGTTGAATTACAGCTGAATAAGGGTGAATGCCCGTGAATAGTTTTGCAGTGTTCAAGATTTTGCTTGTAACGGTGAGGTGCCTTAAGATTGTGTATGTGGCTAAAGATGGCGGTTTCGTTAGAAAAGATCAAGGCTTTTGTTATATCATGTGAATGATGGGATTCTATGTATCCCTATTGGGAAGTAATGATAACAAATTCAATATCGCAGGAAGTTCTTCAAAATAAAGTGTTGTAGAATGTGGTACTTCTAAGAAACATTGAGAGAGTATTCAGTGGACTATGGGTCTTAGACCGTGTGGTCTTATGTACGAGTCTCGTGGGGTAACATGAGTTGAGGTATTGTGGTGCTACAGTAAAGAGAATATTAAATTTAAGATGAATCAGAAAGGAAATTGGGTAATTGGAGCAACTTGTTAATAAACCGGAACGGTATGATAAGGATATGATTAACTCCTGGTATTTTTTCGAAGTAACGAGTCTTGCAGATATGGTGCAACAAAGCTCTTGAGTGCTGGCAGTTGCGTAGCTCGACGTGGGTAAAAGGACTCAGTCCTGACAGTTAAACTTATGCAACGAATTAGAAGAAAGAGTTTGCGATGTGTTATGTATTCGTACGGGGAAGTGTGGTATCAGGCATAGCGATTCATGTGCTATATACGTGCAGGAGACTAGAAGTTCTCGTAATCTGCCTACTCAGTGGTGGTATATCATGTGTATCGACATCGTTTAGCGATTATTGAAAATTGGAAGCCCTAGCGGCTCTCTCTTTACTTGATATGATGAATTTGAATAATGATATACGATTGCAGACTACTTGTCATAAGTCAGGTTGTCTAGACTAATGTGATATCGACTATGTTAGAAAATTCCACAAACTGTGTAGCCGAGTATATCAGATTATACTCCAGCAAGGTAGATGTACCCTAGGGCAAGCGGACGACTGGTAGGTATTGCTTTGTCAGTTGGGTCTTTGTATCGGATGTCAGTGTAGAGGTATCTACCATTAATTCAGTTTCGGTATTGAGGAACGTTGTCGGATGCGTTTCATGTGGCCGAGCTTGAGGCTATATATATGTTTGTTGTAATAAGCAACTTGACTCGATGTGCATTTTCTCTTGCGAGATTTATGCGTGGATCGGGTGGCACGCCGCCACGGGTTATCTGGATCAGGTGTCATGCCGCCACAGGTATGGTATCTGGATCGGGTGACACGCCGCCACAGGTATATTATTGAAACGGGTTGCGCGCCGCAACCGTGTGATGTGGAAAATATAGTTTCCTATAAGTTACTTTGTATACAATACTTCATAGCTTCTAAGGAATAGTCCGTATTGGGTATCGCTCAGGGAATAACACATCGGTTGTGTCCATTCAAGATTTTATAGAATATATTAAATGTATCACCGCGGGTGTGATTGATTGCTTGAGTTCAGACCTAAATATGTGCGTGGCTGACCGTTTTGAGCATGGTGACTTGAGGTGCTCCATGAGTAATAGTGCTTGGATAGAATCGTGAGTCGTGGCAAGGCCACGTGATGTTATGACATTTCGAGGAGGGTTCAGGTACTCTAATTCTATGATATGAGACGAGATCTCAGTTATGTGTTGTGATGGAATTGAGGAATTTGAATTACAGCTCTTTTGTGTGAGTCAGTTGTCATGACTCGAGTGGGTTCAGATAATTTCTTATTGGAGCCTGTGTTTTGCTCGTCGTGGATTAGGCCGATGGGGAGGTGTCATATTACCACTGTGGTGTGTTATAATTGAAATGATCGTTGGAGTCATTAATAAGTGCGAACATACATGATTTCAGCTAGATAGAAAGGTAATATCGAGGTTTGGCTCCAAAATCCGTTGTAATATCAGGTCAAAAGAGAAATGGCTTCATAAATGGTGGATCTGAGGAATTGTTACGGTTTAGCCCGTGTTTTATTTATCGTTGGCAGTATATGAAAGTGTTGGAATAAGACTTCAACTAATAAGAGGTTTCCATCGGTATTTGGGTATTGTAGGCAACTGCAGTAAATAAAGAATGTTATTGTGGTCATATGAGTAAAGTGATGCGAAGTGTATATTCAACAACGTTATGCATTAATGTTTGGGTACAACATGTGGAGATTGATATGGTGGTCGAATGATGGAAACAGACTTGGCAGGAAATTCAGGGTGTTGGAATTTGGCCTAATGGCTTATTCGCTTGAATAAAGAATTATATCTACAGAATTATATAGCTAATGTGCTCAACTAAGTAGTGGTAGCACGGGAAGGTGCATGATGTGTTAAACAAGTTATTTGAGACTACATCATTGTAGTTCTCAGCACGTTCGAGGATGAACGTATGTTTAAGTGGGGGAGATTGTAGCGACCCGACCGATCGTTTTGAGCTTTGACACGTCATTCAGCAGATTGAGGCCATGAACAGCTTCATCTCAGGTATATTGACTTGTGTGTATGGTCAGAATTAAAATTCAGGAAGTTTGGAGTCAAATCTAAATGGAAATTCTCATTTTGAAAGCTTAAAGTTGAAGAAATGAACTAGGATTGGAATTTTGAGTAAATGACCTCGGAATTGGGATCTAAAAGTTCAAGCATGCTCATATGATGATTTTGAACTTGGGCGTATGTCCGGATTTGGTTTTTGATAACCCGTGATCATTTCGGCGTATATGGTGGAAGTTAGTATTTTAGAAGAATTTCATAAATTTGGGTTGGAAGGCATTTTAGAGTTATAGATGTCCATTTGGGATTCCGAGTCTGGGAATAGATCCGTATGGTGATTTTGGAGTTGGGAACGCGATCGGAAGTGAATTTTGGGTCAGAATGCGATTCCGAAAGTTGGTACAAGTCCGTAATGTCGAATGTGACTTGTGTGCAAACTTCGAGTCAATTCTGATCTATTTTGGTAGGAAATGGGACAATTAATCTCTTTAAGGAAAGCTTAAGTTGGAAAAGTCAACCCAACATTGACTTATGAGTTATAGGGCTCGGAACTAAATTCCAATGATTCGGTTAGTTTCGGGGGATGATTTAAGACTTAGGGGCGCAATCGAAAGTAATTTTGGAGGTCCGGTGAAGAAGTTAGCCTATTTTGGCGAAGTTGGAATTTTGGCGGAAACCGATCAATAGGTGATATTTTGATCCGGAGTTAAAATAGAATTTCGACAGTTGAAGTAGCTTCGTTAGGTGATATTGGATATGTCTGCAAATTCTCAGGTCATTCGGACATCGTTTGGTCGGGCTTTTGATCGAATGTGAATTTTGAAAGTTTAAGTTTAAGTTTGAATCGAATTCTAGGATTTTGGTGATTTTTGATGTTTAAGGTACCGTTTTTATGGTCCGAGCAAGTTTGAATGAAGTATTAGGTTGAGTTTGTCTTTTTGGTTGAGGTCCCGAGGACCTCGGGGTGATTTCGGATGCCTAACGGGCATTTTTGATTTTGGAAAAAGATGCTGTTGCAGCAGATTTTTAGCAGCTTTTTGGCTACTTTGGGAGCTCATATCTTGTAATCTATAAGGTATCACAAAAGTGCAAAATACGAAAGTTGTAGACCTTCGTGTCTAGTTTCCAGAAAGCTAAAGAACTCGTAATTTGGTCATATGTACTGGAAGTTATGATCGACGGAAAAGGACTGCTGGAGCAATAGGATGTACAACTTGAATAGCACAGGTGCAATGTACAACTCGACGAAGCACGGGCAGATTCTTTTTGCACGAAATTGGTTTATTTCTTTCATTGATTTCATTTCTTTTGGATGATTTTAGAGAGCTTCAAGAGGGGATTTCACCGGGTAAACATCGGAGGTAAGTTCTATGGTCTAAATACGCGATTTTATCTTAGAATATTCAATTATTTCATTGTAAATAGGAGGATTAATGGGGGATTTTTGCCCTAAGTCTGGGTTATGATAAATCATCGATTTGAATGGGCAAACGGAGTCCGATTTTGGTAAACTTTATATGTATGGACTCATGTTGAGATAAGGAAACCGAATATATAACTTTTGTAATTTTTCGAGAAGCGTACCGAAAGTTGGATTTTGGCAACTTTGTGGATTTTCATGTAATTTGATTGTGTTCGATTGGGTGTTATTCCGTTAGCCTATTTTGATATATTTGTACTGAATTTGGCTAGTTTTGACGTGCGTGGATGGTGGTTCGAGGAGCTAAAGCATCGCGGAGCTTGAATTTTCGCTGGATCGAGGTGGGTAATACTTGTAAATGATGTCCTGAGGGTTAGTAAACCCCGGACTTGCACATCTTAGTGATGTATTGAGGTGACTTGCACGCCGGATAACGGGCGTGGGGTGGAGCACCATTGGAAATTGTGACTTGGTCCATCCCGCGTAATGAATAATAACACCTAATTGCTTGTGACGACCCAAAGGGTCATCACTTGTTTTATTAATCATTCTGAGCTTTTGAGGTCTTGAAAACCTCATTTATAGTTGCCTAGATTTGCGTGTACAGTCCGATCACAAAGCTGGAAAATATTTATGTTGAAATATGTGAAATATGTGAAAAAGTTGAAGAATTTTGATATTAATATTGATATGGTTGACTTTGGTCAACATTTTTGGTAAACGGACCCGGATCCGTGATTTGACTATTTCAGAAAATCCGTAGAAAAATATGGAACTTGGGCATATGTCCAAAATTAAAATCCGAGGTCTAGAACCCCGGTAAAAGAATTTTTCTGTTAAATTGTTTTCTGAAAATGTTTAAGGAAAATGAAACTGAATTTTGATTAAAAAGTACTGGTATCGGGCTCGTATTTAGGTTCCGACGCCCGGTACATGTCATATATATTGGTTAAGCGCTTCCTGTAAAGTTTGGTTGAAAACGGACGTCGTTTGACGCATTTCGGCCTTAAATTGGAAATTTTGGAAATTATGAAATTTGAAAGAATGCTTGAGTTTTAAGGCTCAATCCATTGATTTTGATGTTATTTTAGCGATTTGATCGCGCGAGCAAGTTCGTATGATGTTTTTGAGTTAGTGTGCATATTTGGTTTGGAGCCCCGAGGGCTCGGGAGTGTTTCGGAGGTGGTTCGGGGTGTTTTTGGATTTGAAAACACAGCAGAAATTCTGCTATTTCTGCAGAGGGATTTTGTTCTACGCGATCGCGGCCTCATCCACGCGATCGCACAGCATTGGCCAGTTCTTCTACGCGATCGCAGCATCTCTCACGCGATCGCGTAGCTTCCAGTTCTTCCCCCACGCGATCGCAGTCATGTTCACGCGATCGCATAGGCCAAATAGGTTGCCCGGTGAGTTTCCTCTACGCGATCGCAGCAACCCTCACGCGATCGCGTAGCTTCCAATCTTTTCCCCACGCGATCGCAACCTTTTGCACGCGATCGCATAAGAGGCCAGTCTTTCCTCTACGCGATCGCAGCCCAATTCACGCGATCGCGTAGGGTAAATTTCCGCCCAGTGAATTAATACCCAAAACAGAACACTTACGGGATTTTATCCCATTTTTCACAAAAACCTTTCTTCTCCACAGCCCTTAGGCGATCTTTGAGGCATTTCTTCGTCAAGTTCATTGGGTAAGTATTGTTTAACTCGTCTTCTTCATTTTTCATCAACATCAATCAAATTCTTAGGCTTAAACATGTGTAAATTGGTTGAAAATCTTGAGAAATGGGTATAGTTAGGGCTTTCAATGAATTTGCGATCTAGACCTCATTTTGGAGTCGAACTTAAGGTTTCTCATGATGCTTCAGGTGATCGTAATTCTCAGCCACGCTACTCTGATCAGCAGCCTATCAGTGCACCACCACTTTGCCATTTTCAGCAGCCGAGGGCTTGTTTTACGTGCGGTGATCTTAGGCACATTGCAAAGTATTGCCCTCGAGCTCCTCACAGATCTCACCAGCAGAGTTCTCGTGCCATGATTCAGGCCCCAGTTCCCTCACAGCCTGCCCAGCCGGCTAGAGGCGGAGGTAGAGGACATAGAGGTGGAGGTAAAGGTCATAGAGGTGGAGCTCAGACCGATAGAGGTAGAGACCAGCCAGCAGCTGATCGTCCTAGAGATACTGCTCAGGGTGGTGGGGCACAACCCCGATGTTATGCACTTCCTGCCAGACCAGAGGCTGAGTCTTCTGATGCCGTCATTACAGGTATTATTTTGGTTTGTGATAGAAAGGCATCAACATTATTTGACACTGGGTCTACATATTCGTATGTGTCTTCCTATTTTGCAACATACTTGATTCAGCCCAGTGATCCACTAAGTGTTCCTGTTCATGTGTCTACACCAGTAGGCGACTCTATTGTGGTTGATCGAGTTCATCGGTCATGTATTATAGTAATTGAGGGTCTTGAGACCCGTGCTGATTTATTACTCCTAAATATGGTGGACTTCGATATTATACTAGGCATGGAATGGCTATCTCCGTATCATGCTATTTTAGATTGCCATGCCAAGACTGTGACTTTAGCCCTGCCGAATTCGCCTCGTATAGAGTGGAAAGGAATTTCAAGTCATACTAGCCGTAATGTTATTTCTTATGTTAAAGCTCAGCGTATGGTTGGAAAGGGATGCTTGGCTTATTTGGCCTATGTCCGTGATTCTAGTGCTGAGGTTCCTTCTATTGACTCTGTGCCTGTGGTTCGCGAATTTCCTGAAGTATTTCCTTCAGACTTGCCAGGTATGCCGCCCGATAGGGACATTGATTTTTGCATTGACTTGGCTCCAGGCACTCAGCCCATTTCCATTCCCCCATACCGTATGGCTCCGCCAGAGTTAAAAGAATTGAAGGAACGGTTGCAGGATTTACTTGAAAAGGGTTTCATTAGGCCCAGTGTTTCGCCGTGGGGTGCACCCGTATTATTTGTAAAGAAGAAAGATGGTTCGATGAGAATGTGCATTGACTATCGACAGAGTTAAACAAGGTGACTATCAAAAATAAATATCCACTTCCGCGAATTGATGATTTATTTGACCGGCTTCAGGGTGCCAAGGTATTTTCAAAGATAGATTTGAGATCTGGCTATCATCAGCTGAAGATTAGGGCATCTGATGTCCCTAAGACCGCGTTCCGCACTCGGTATGGACATTATGAATTTGTGGTCATGTCTTTTGGGTTGACAAATGCTCCAGCAGCTTTTATGGAATTAATGAATCGGGTGTTCCCGCCTTATTTAGACTTGTTTGTAATAGTCTTCATTGATGACATATTAATATATTCCCGCAGTCAGGAGGAGCATGCGCAACATCTCAGAGTGGCCTTACAGACTCTGAAAGATAGCCAGCTATATGCAAAATTTTCAAAGTGTGAATTTTGGCTAAGTTCGGTTGCATTCCTGGGTCATATTGTGACGGCAGCAGGTATTCAGGTTGATCCGAAGAAAATTGAGGCAGTCAAGAGCTGGCCTAGACCGACATCAGCCACGGATATTCGGAGTTTCTTGGGGTTAGCGGGCTATTATCGCCGATTCGTAGAAGGATTTTCGTCTATTGCAACCCCACTGACCAGATTGACCCAGAAGGGTGTTCAATTTGAATGGTCCGATGAATGTGAGGCGAGCTTTCAAAAGCTCAAGACAACCTTGACCACAGCGCCGGTATTGGTTTTACCCACAGGTACGGGACCTTATACTGTTTATTGTGATGCTTCCCGTATTGGGCTTGGTGCGGTGTTAATGCAGGATGGCAAGGTTATTGCCTATGCTTCGAGGCAGTTGAAGATTCATGAGAAGAACTATCCAGTGCATGATCTAGAATTGGCGGCGATTATTCACGCATTGAAGATCCGGAGGCATTATTTGTATGGTGTAGCATGTGAAGTATACACCGATCATAAGAGTCTTCAGTATTTGTTTAAGCAGAAAGAGTTGAATATGAGACAGAGAAGGTGGCTAGAGTTGCTAAAAGACTATGATGTTACTATTTTATATCACCCAGGTAAGGCCAATGTGGTGGCCGATGCATTGAGTAGAAAGTCCGCCAGCATGGGTAGTCTTGCATATATTCCGGTCAGTCAGAGACCATTTGCTCTAGACGTCCAGGCATTAGCCAACCAGTTCGTGAGATTGGACATTTCTGAGCCTAGCAGAGTGTTAGCCTGCACGGTCGCTCGTTCTTCTTTATTAGAGCGTATCCGTGAGAGGCAATTTGATGATCCTCATTTGTGTGAGTTGAGAGATACAATACAACGGGGAGGTGCCACACAGGTAAATCTAGATGATGATGGGGTATTGAAATTGCAGGGTCGAGTTTGTGTGCCCAATGTCGAAGGGATTCGAGACTTGATCTTAGCAGAGACCCACAGTTCGCGGTATTCTATTCACCCAGGCGCCGCGAAGATGTACCAGGACTTACGACAGCACTATTGGTGGCGCAGAATGAAGAAAGATATCGTTGCGTATGTCGTTCGGTGTCTAAATTGTCAGTAGGTGAAATATGAGCACCAGAGACCTGGTGGTGTATTCCGGAGGATTGAAATTCCCGAGTGGAAATGGGAGCGGATCACTATGGATTTCGTTACTGGACTTCCTTTGACTCGGAGGAAATTTGATGCTATTTGGGTCATTGTTGATAGGCCGACCAAGTCAGCACACTTTATTCCAGTATCTGTCTCCTACTCGTCGAAGAGGTTAGCGGAGGTTTACATTAGGGAGATTGTTCGTCTCCATGGAGTGCCAGTATCTATTATCTCTGATCGAGGTACGCAGTTTACCTCGCGGTTCTGGAGAGCGGTCCAGCAGGAGTTAGGCACCCAGGTTCAGTTGAGTACAACATTTCATCCTCAGACGGATGGCCAGTCCGAGAGGACTATTCAGATTCTAGAGGACATGCTTCGAGCCTGTGTTATTGATTTCGGAGGCTCGTGGGACCAGTTTCTACCATTAGCAGAGTTCGCCTACAATAACAGTTACCAATCTAGCATCTAGATGGCTCCGTATGAGGCGTTGTATGGTAGGCGATGTCGATCACCAGTTGGATGGTTTGAACCGGGAGCGGCTCGGTTGTTAGGTACAGACTTAGTTCAGGAGGCCTTGGATAAGGTCAAGACTATTCAGGAGAGATTGCGTTCAGCTCAGTCCAGGCAAAAGACTTATGCGGATCGTAAGGTTCGAGATGTTGATTTCATGGTTGGCGAACGAGTATTGCTCCGAGTGTCGCCTATGAAGGGTGTGATGAGGTTTGGGAAGAAGGGCAAGCTCAGGCCCTAGGTATATTGGCCCATTTGAGATTCTAGACAGAGTGGGAGGGGTGGCTTACGGATTAGCTTTGCCGCCTAGCTTATCAGCCGTGCATCCAGTTTTTCATGTATCTATGCTTCGGAGATACCACGGCGATCCCACACATGTGTTAGACTTCAGTATTGTCCAATTGGACAATGATCTATCTTACGAGGAGGAGCCGGTAGCCATTCTAGACCGGCAGGTTCGACGGTTGAGGTCGAAGAGTTATCCTTCTGTACGTGTTCAGTGGAGAGGTCAGCCTCCTGAGGCATCGACCTGGGAGTCCGAGTCTGATATGCGGAGCCGCTACCCACATTTGTTTCCTGACTCAGGTACTTCTTTCTTTTGTCCGTTCGAGGACGAACGGTTATTTTAGAGGTGGAGATTGTGACGACCCAAAGGGTCATCACTTGTTTTATTAATCATTCCGAGCTTTTGAGGTCTTGAAAACCTCATTTATAGTTGCCTAGATTTGTGTGTACAGTCCGGGCACAAAGCTGGAAAATATTTATGTTGAAATATGTGAAATATGTGAAAAAGTTGAAGAATTTTGATATTAATATTGATATGGTTGACTTTAGTCAACATTTTTGGTAAACGGACCCGGATCCGTGATTTGACAATTTCAGGAAATCCGTAGAAAAATATGGAACTTGGGCTTATGTCCGAAATTAAAATCCGAGGTCTAGAACCCCGGTAAAAGAATTTTTCTGTTAAATTGTTTTCTGAAAATGTTTAAGGAAAATGAAACTGAATTTTGATTAAAAAGTACTGGTATCGGGCTCGTATTTTGGTTCCGACGCCTGGTACAGGTCATATATATTGGTTAAGCGCTTCCTGTAAAGTTTGGTTGAAAACGGACGTCGTTTGACGCATTTCGGCCTTAAATTGGAAATTTTGGAAATTATGAAATTTGAAAGAATTCTTGAGTTTTAAGGCTCAATCCATTGATTTTGATGTTATTTTAGCGATTTGATCGCGCGAGCAAGTTCGTATGATGTTTTTGAGTTAGTGTGCATATTTGGTTTGGAGCCCGAGGGCTCGGGAGTGTTTCGGCGGTGGTTCGAGGTGTTTTTGGACTTAGGAAACTGGCAGATTTTCTGCAATTTTTACACAGACATTTTACTCTACGCGATCGCTGCCTTGTACACGCGATCGCACTGCCTTGTCAAATTACTTCTACGCGATCGCAGCATCCCTCACGCGATCGCGTAGCTTCCAGTTCTTCCCCCACGCGATCGCAGTCATGTTCACGCGATCGCATAGGCCAAATAGGCTGCCCGGTGAGTTTCCTTTACGCGATCGCAGCAACCCTCACGCGATCGCGTAGCTTCCAATCTTTTCCCCACGCGATCGCAACCTTTTGCACGCGATCGCATAAGAGGCCAGTCTTTCCTCTACGCGATCGCAACCCAATTCACGCGATCGCGTAGGGTAAATTTCCGCCCAGTGACTTAATACCCAAAACAGAACACTTACGGGATTTTATCCCATTTTTCACAAAAACCTTTCTTCTCCACGGCCCTTAGGCGATCTTTGAGGCATTTCTTCATCAAGTTCATTGGGTAAGTATTGTTTAACTCGTCTTCTTCATTTTTCATCAACATCAATAAAATTTTTAGGCTTAAACATGTGTAAATTGGTTGAAAATCTTGAGAAATGGGTATAGTTAGGGCTTTCAATGAATTTGCGATCTAGACCTCGTTTTGGAGTCGAACTTAAGAACAAATTGTAGATTTGAACTCATGGAGGATTGGGTGAACTTATTTTGGTTCGAAACTTGAGTTTCGATTATGTGGGCCCGGGGTCGATTTTTACTATTCCGGGCAGAATGTTGTAAAAATCATATTTAGCAATATGAACTAGTTTGTTAAGTAGAATAGATGATATGAAATCAATTGTGTATAGATACGGTTGGATTGGAGTCAAATTCGAAAGGAAAAGGCATTGCTACGGATTGAATCGTTCGTGAACTTTCGAGGTAAGTTGTTTGTTCTATCCTAGTTTGTAGGAATATGAATTTAGTTATGAATAAATTGTTGAATAAGAGTTATTGGTGTTATACCGGTAATGAAGGTAAATTGTTGAAATTATTATAAATTATTGGTTTAAAATCGGTAATCATAAATATTGTTGATATAGAGATTATTGGCTAAATGCCGGTAATATATATATTTTATGAATTGGGATCGTGTGGAGCGCCGACCACTTATATATATTTATGAATTGGGATCGTGTGGTACGCCGACCACAAAGTGATTTTAAATCTTGGCATTGACCATAGTTGCCGGTAGCCTATTGATATATTTGGGAGCGGGTGGTACGCCTACCACAAGATATAAGTATTGATATATTTGGGAGCGGGTGGTACGCCTACCACAAGATATAATTACAGCGGTAGTTGGGAGCGGGTGGTACGCCTACCACGTGATATGAAATGAGAGAGGAATTGAGACATGGAAGTAAGATTTATTATGTTGATTAGATTATTCTGGATATCGTGAGTTATTGATTGTTATTTCAGAGCAGAGTATTTCCTTATAAATGTATTGTATATATATATGTCTATATTGCAACTGTACAGGTTTAAGTGGGGTGACTGGCCTTAGCCTGGTCACTAGTTCGCTGGGATAGGCCAGGCACTTACCAGCACATGGGGTCGGTTGTGCTGATACTACACTCTGCGCTCTTTTTGCGCAGATACAGGTTACGGACAGCAGCAGCGGCAGTAGAGACTTGTGGATTTTTCAACTACGGAGACTACGAGGTAGCCTTGCAGGCGTCCGCAGGACCCATTGTCTCTTCTATCTATGCTTTTCATTCTGTTATCTCATGTAATCGAGATAAACAGCTTGTATTTTCTTTCGGACAATTATGTGTATTATTCTTAGAAGTTCGTGAGTATTGTGACACCAGTCTTGGGTAGTGTATCATGTTTGGGTTTTCTTTATCATATTTGACTAAGTCTTCCGCTAATTTCGATTATTCCGCTGTAATTTATATGTTTTTTTAATAATAAGAATTTGGTAACTAATGGATATGTAATTAATATTTGGCTTGCCTAGCTTCCATTTAGTAGGCGCCATCATGACCCCGATGGTGGGAAATCCGGGTCGTGACATTGCTTGAATTTGAATTGACATCATAATAAAAGATATTAATTATCATGAATTGGACTAATTATCATGCTTTGGTTTCGTGCCGATTATTTGAATCATTCAGGGATTGGTATCACTGACTTGATAACACTGTGCATATTTCTATCTCAATTTAAGGTTTCAAATGGTATTTTGCTACTCAGCATTTTTATAAAGTTATGAAAAACTTGAACAAAGTCTTAATGACATTCCTAGCTGTGAGCTAATATGATATTGTTGCCCGGGGGGCTTTCTTGATTATTGTTAGACTGATTGGGGTCGAGGGCCATATGTTAGGGCATGACGATTTATGTGAGCATATGCATACACATGGATGGATCATATTGCACGCCGCAATGGTATATGGATCGGGCTGCGCGCCGCAACAGGTGTGATATTGATATTGCGCTTGGGCTGTAGGAGCCCCTCCTGAGTCTGAACCCCCACAGTGAACGCAGTCACATTTGCATAGATCGGGCTATACGCCACAGCGTCATATGCATTGCATGGCATACATATATTGGTTTACTTGTACTATGTGGCATAAGATTTAGCACTCATACACTATTGGCATACATGCATTATTTGCCTTATTGACCAGATCCCCTAGTGGAAACTGTTAAGGAGTGCTGAGCCCAAGGGGCTGATTTGAGTGCAGACTTGCACTGGCTGAGGTTGTACCAGGTATTGGGTTGTCATAATGAAATGAAAAGACGTTAAAAAGATAATTCTAAGTAATTTACTCACATATGCTGAAAAGGAATGAAATTATTGTGTATTATAGTTTAAATATAGTTCTGTATTATATAGCATGAGATAGTGCTTTGTGTGGTTTTCTTTTCGTCGGTATTATTTACTTTTATTACCGCTGAGTTGGAAGTACTCACACCCGACTCCCTGCACCTTGTGTGAAGATCTAGGTACATCACAACAGAGGTGATTCTATTGCGGCTCGGGAGTGTATTTGGACAGTCAAAGTAGCTGCCAGCGTTCGCAGAACCTGACTCTCCAGTTTGTCTATATTTTCGTTCTGACCCTCTCACACTTGTGCATAGTTATATTCACTATTACACTTTGTATACTCTTTAGAGGCTCATGACTCGTGACCCTTGGCCCTTGGGAAGTTGTTATTGTTTTTGGGACGTGATCCCTGTACTTGGTTATTTCATTACTATTGTTCTATCTTTGGTTATGCCTAAAATGGTTTAAGTGAGCTAATAGCTCCGTGAGTTCTGTTGATTGGTTGGGCTGGCCTAGCAGTGTGCTGAGCGCCATCACGACCAGGTTTGGGGTCGTGACAATCTTTCTTGAGCCCCTTCCAGTAGAAGAGATTAGATAGCCTTTTATAGGTGTTCTCTATTCCGGAATGGCCTCCTATATGTTTATCATGTCATATCTGAAGGATCTCTTTCTTTAGAGAGTTGTCATTTCCCACTACCAATTTTTCATTCCTTCTCAACCGTTGGTTCACAAATATATACCCTTTCTGCCCCTCCCCCTGTCCCTAAATGTGAGCTATGATCTCTGTAACCTCCTTATCTTTTTCCCAATTGCCTTTGATTCTTTGAAGGAGTTCATGATTAGTTGGAGAAAAAATTCTCTGCAACATGAAAAAAATTAGATCTGAAAATAAACAAGAATTACATTATCACAACAGAAAAAATAACATAAATAAAATTTATATCAATAAAATAAAGTACAATTATAGAGTTATCTTTTAGGTATCACAATAAAATAAAAGAAAGTACTTATTTTCTAAAAATAAAAGAAAATATTTTTCTACAATATGAAAAGAAAATATTCTTTTTATTGAAATAAAAGAAAATATATTATTGTGCAACAAAAGATAAAGTACTCATTTTGTTAAGAAAGAAAATATTTTTTCTACATCGTGAAAAGAAAGTACTATTTTTGTTGAAATAAAATACTTTTCCACAACATGAAAAGAGACCAGTACCCATTTTATAAAAGAAAAACTTTCTCTACATTATGAAAAGAAGTACTTACTTTATTGAAATGAAAAAAATAGTTTTTTCTACATCATTAAAACAAAATATTTATTTTGTTAAAATTATTAGGCATAAAACTCTTTCTACAATATTAAAAGATAATATGTTTTCTACAATAGGAAACAAAAGTACTTATTTTGTAAAAAATATTTTTTCTTTATCGTGTAAAGAAAGTACTCTTTTCGTTTAAGAAAAAAAAAATACGTTTATACAACATGAAGAAAGTATTCATTTTGTGAAAAAGAAAACTTTTTCTACATCATGAAAAGAAAATACTTATTTTATTAAAATGAAAGAAAACTTTTTCTAAATTATAAAAATAAAATATTTATTTTGTTGAAATAAAAAAAGAAATACTTTATTTACAACATTAAAAGAGAGTACTACAACAACAATAACAACAACATACCTAGTATTATCCCACACTGTGGGGGTCTATAGAGGGTAGTGTAAACGTACACCTTACCCCTTTCTTGTGAGGATAGAGAGACTATTTTCAATAGACCCTCGGCTCAGGAAAGCATAAGCACCACATTAATAAAAATATAGACAAGAAGGGACAACACCAAAAAGTCATATAAAAGCACAATAAATGAAACAAGATAGTAAGGTGATTAACAATGAAGAAAATAACGACAGTCTTAAAAACCTACTACCAACAAAAGCGAGACAACGTGCCAATACTACTGTTACGAACACTCTAGACTACCTACTCTACTACCCTAATCCTCGACCTCCATATCTTCCTATCAAGGGTCATGTCCTCTGTCATCTTAAGATGCGCCATGTCTTGCCTAATAACCTATCTCCACCCCTTCTTTGGCCTACCTCTACCAGTCTACCACTTTTTAGGCCTTTCAATGTAAACCTCTCACACCTCTTCACCGGGGCGTATGTGCTCTTTCTTTTCACATGACCAAACCATCTAAGTCGTGCTTCCTGCATCTTGTACTTAATAGGGGCCACACCTATCTTGTCACGAATAACCTCATTCCTAATCCTATCTAACCTGGTGTGCCCGCACATCCATCTCAAAATTCTCATCTCTGCTACCTTCATCTTCTAGACATGAGTGATCTTAACTGCCCAACACTCATCCCCATTCAATATCGTTGGTCTGACCACCACTCTATAGAATTTACCTTTAAGTTTTGATGGCACCTTCTTGTCACATAAACTACGATGAGGGAGTCTCCATTTTATCCATCTTGCCCAATACGATGTATGACATCTTTATCAATCTCCCCATCCCCCTAAATAATTAGACCAAGGTACTTAAAATTCCTCTCAAAGGGATAACTTGCGAGTCCAGCCTTACCCCCCTTCCACATCTTGAGTCTCATCACTGAACTTACACTCCAAGTATTATGTCTTGGTCCTACTCAGCTTGAAACCTTTAGACTCTATGGTGTTCCTCTATATCTCGAACTGCGCGTATTCTCGTCAATCGATATAATATCATCTGCAATTAGCATGCACCACAACACCTCTCTTTGGATCTGTCGCGTCAGTACGTCCATCACTAGGGCAAATAAAAAAGGGCTTAGTGCTGACCCCTGATGCAACTCCATCATAACCGAAAAATGGATCGATTCCCCAC
Source organism: Nicotiana noctiflora (assembly GCA_032618575.1). Classification (NCBI taxonomy): domain Eukaryota; kingdom Viridiplantae; phylum Streptophyta; class Magnoliopsida; order Solanales; family Solanaceae; genus Nicotiana; species Nicotiana noctiflora. Next base: position 191,001 of record JASVEL010013742.1, on the reverse strand, counting down.
CTACCATCCTCACTCGAGTCTTTGCTCCATCATAGATATCCCTAGTCATCCTAACGTAGGCAACAAGTACACCTCTAGCTTCCAAATATCTCCACCTTGTTCCTCTCCCTATACTGCTCCATCAATCTCCTAACAAGGTGTGGCTTCTGTAGTCGAACGCCCTGGCATGTACCCGAACTGGTTCTCGTAAATAGACATACTCCTCACCTTTAGCTCACCACTCTCATCCAGACTTTCATTGTATGGCTAAGCAGCTTGACACAACGATAGCTATTGAAATTTGGATATCACCATTGTTCTTGTATACAAGAACCCTAATGCTCCACCTCCATTCTTTGGGCTTATTCTTCATTCTAAAAATAACATTAAATAACCTAGTGACCACTGCAAGCCTGCCTTGCCCTCACTCTTCCAAAACTCCATTGGGATTTTATCCCGCCCGGTCGCTCTGCCCCTGCTCATCTTACACTTAGCCCCATCCACTTGATCATCAACTGTAGTTCGCCTACAATAACCAAAGTAACAACAACTCACAGGGAGTTCCAAATCACCTAGTACAATACTTCTATCCTCCTCCTTGTTCAAAAGACTATGGAAGTAGGTCTGCCATCTTCGACGGATAAGCCTTTCATCCAACAAAACTCATCTTCTTCGTCCTTGATGCACTTTACTTGGTCCAAGCTACGAGCCTTCCTTTATTGTGCCTTGTCTTACATGAACAACATCTTATCCCCACATCGATCCTCGAGTTCCTCATACAAACAAACTAAAAGAAAGTACTCTAAATAATATTCTATTTAGGGATGAGTGTAACGACCCGACCGGTCATTTTGAGCATTTGCGTTCTTTTCGATAGTTTGAGGTCATTAGTAGATTCATTTGATATATTATGACATGTGTGTATAGTTGATTTTTGGTTTTTGAGTGGTTCAAGATAAATTTAGAAGATTGATTCTCAATTAGGAAGCTTTTAGTTGAAAGGTTGACCAGGTTTGACTATTATGTATTTGACCCCATAGCAGAATTTTGATGGTTCTATTAGCTCCGTCCATAGATTTTGTTCTTGATTGTATTCCCAGATTTGAATTTGAGTGTTTCTAGAAGATTTTGGCTTTAATTGATGAAAGTGAGTAATTTTAGGAATTTCACAAGTTTGACCATAGGTTGACTTTATGGCTACCGGGTTCAAATTTTAATTTCGGGACTTGGAAGAGGTTTTTTTTTCATTTGTGACTTGTCTACAAAATTCGGTGTCATTCCGAGTTGGTTTGGTAGGAACCATATGTTTGGTTGTGATTTTAACGATTCTTGACTTTCATTGTAATTTTGATGTGTTTTGGTATCCGATTCATGGTTTTCGTTATTATTTCAGTGTTTGATCAAGAGAGCATGTTCGAATAATATTTTAAACTTGTGTAGATATTTGGTATGGAGCCTCGGGGGCTCAGATGAGTTTCAGACTCATTTTGGAGTGTTTTAGACAGTTCAGTGATTGTTGGTTTTGGGCTAGTGCTACAGGTCTCTCAAATCTTGTTCGCGTTTGCAGATCTCGCATTTACGATGCGGGCTTTATGTTTGTGAGGTTTGACTGTGTTGACTGGCTTCGCATTTGTGAAGCCAGTGTCGCATTTGTGATAGATTTCTAAGGTTGGTAGATCGCTTTTGCGACCATGATTGTCACTTTTGCGAAGGAGTCAATATTTGAATTTGCGAATATTATGTAGATTTTGCGATATCTTCAGAGCTGCTCAAGGGTCGCTTTAGCGATCCTTTTTCTGCATTTGCAGGGGTCACATTTTGCGAATCCCAAGTCGCAAATGCGATATCTGTAGCATGTTTATAGCTCGATATTCGAGACTTAGTCTCATTTTATCACATTTTAAGCCCTAAACTTGGTGGAAGGGAATTTTTACATCTAGATAATGGGTAAGTAATTTTGACTCAATTTCAATATTCTTAACTTGAATTCTTATGGATTTCAACATCAAAATCACGGGATTCGAAAGGATTTTTTTGGGAATTTTGACTAATTTTAAAAAATAAAAAAATTCAGATTTAAGAGTCAAATTGGAGTCAGATTTGAAAATCAAACACATATTTGGACTCGTAGAACTATGGATAGTAAAGATCTATCATTTGACTCGTGTTTTGAATGGGGGAGCCCGGATTTGACTTTTTTAGACTTTTAAAAAATATGTAAAGATCTTATTTTTATTAGTTGAAATTGAATTATCTTGCATTGTTAATTGTTGAAATATCATTCTTGTTGAGCTAGTCAATTTGAGTTTGCTATTTTTGAAACTCTTGTACCTATTATGGTTTAGCCATGTGCTATTTGTCGTGGGGATATTGCTATTGTTAATTCTTTTGGTAAGTTGTGGCATATGGGCACTTAAGGTGCGAATTGTGATTTTATTGTGATATTGATGCACATGTTATTGGTCCCATCGGCATTCAATGTTAATTGTTCAGAGCCTTCCTTCTAGGAAATTTGAGGTAGTCCTGCATGGCGTCCGCAGACCCATAACTCCTCTTTGTATCTTTATTATTGTCGACTTGTTTCAGACAGTTTTGTATTTCACTTTAGACTTTATTCATAGTATTCTAGTGGCTCATGTACTTGTGACACCAGTTTTTGGGAATAATATTAGACATCGATGGTTTCAGATTATTATACATTTCAAGATATTTCAATATTAATTTCTCAATAAAAGTGCTTAATTATTTAGCTAATATTGGCTTGCCTAGCTAGTGAATATTAGGTGTCATTACGACCTTGTTGTTTGAATTTTGGCTTGTGACAATGGTAAAAGAATTCTATTTTAAAATACTGAATTAATTCATTATCATCCATTTAGAAAATAATAGAATAATATTCGTATTATAGATAAATAATAAATAAATAATTAAATTTATAGAACAAAGCTAATGTATAAAGAGGAGAATAGAGATAATGTGATCATATCCACACCTCAAATTTATTTGGTAAAATTAATAAAATAAATTAAACTTAAAAATATTATTGATAAATTTAAACAACGAAAGAATTCTGAAAAATAGCATAAAGGATAAAGTCAAGTTACATTTAAGGAGTAATACAAAATTGTATTTTGTGTATCATATTAAAATGATAAATTACTAAAAATTCCTATGAAAAATTTAATAATACTTAAATAAGCAAGGAAAAAAAAGGAATAAAATATTAATTTCAAGGAAAATATAGAAATATAAGACTTATAATTAAAAATATGATGAGAAAAATCGTACATATAAACATAGCTGAAATCATAATAAACAAAATATGAAGCCAATTTACTAGCTAATTAAAAGTCACATTAGTAAATATAATACTGTGCACTTCCTAATTTAATGGAGAATAAAATAAGGAACAAATAATTTATCTGATTACTATATATATATATATATCGCCTCATGTTTTGCTTTTGTTTCGTGAATTTAGGATGTAAAATATATTGATTTATATTAATTTGAGGTATTTTTATGTGTAGCAATGATCCGGGAGCAATTGGAAACGAAAGGTGCGAGATTAGAGCCAAAACAAACGAAAAAAGGGAAGGTGGCATTTTCAGCGCCACAAGCGGCGCCCCACGCTACCTGTGGCGCGCAAGACAGAAGGTGCAATTTACCAGCGCCAGGGATAGGGCCTAGCGCTGGGCTGGACGCTGGTGGCATGATTTCTGTCCAACTTTGCCTGGGACAAGGTTATTTCGGCCCAAGACCCCCCTCGTATATAAGGAGTCCCAAACCTAATTTAGAGGATATCTAACATACATTGAATGGGAATTCACGTGGGGAACACACACCACGCTTGGAGGAGGCTTCTAACTAGTTTTTCTACTCTTCCTTTAATTTCATAGTTCATTAGTTCTAGAGTTTTGCGTGCCACATGAACATTGTAGTTTGAAGTTTGAATTGTTCTTGTTATTTTATCATATTGGTTTATTTATTCAATCTTGAGCTTAATTATTTAATTGCTTGACCGCCAATTGAATACTATCTATGAATCTAGAATTGAACTCGAGAGAGAAAATTCTTGATTGCATATAAGATTGAGTAGAGCAAGATCTTAACTCTAAAAGGTGGGGGAGGGGGGGTGGATTGTGGTTAGGATAGGAATATACCTAATCACCTTGCTTGGTTACTATGTGGGAATTATAAATGTGTTCTTGCTAATCCTAATTCCATAGAAATAGAGGCGTTAGGTTAGCTTGAATAGGCGAGTTGTACTTCGGGAGAAGGCTACGAGCAATATTAAACTCGTCAATCAATAAACTATATAAATTAATTAGATAGTTTAGGTAGAAACTTCAACGAGATTGTTAGCTAACCCATAGTTCTGATTATGTTCTCCCATTGAATTTGTGTCTAATATTGCCGACTTGTTTCCTTTAATCTCTTAGTTTGCTACTCTAGATTAGTTATAGTTAATAATCTTTAGAAATAATTTGAACAGATTAATTGTATTAATTTAATTTAATTGATAATTAATCACAAGTCCCCGTGGTTACGATATCTGAACTTACAATTCTATATTATTTATCGACTACAAATACTTACATGTGCGTTTGGAAGCAAACACATAGATAATGGTTAGGATATCCGGTTAGCCTCGATCTAGTACATAGTTGAGCAGGAAGCTATATTAAATCAAATTCCCTTCCAAAATTTTGATCTAACATACTACCAGACTTGGAGTTATCTCAGCAACCTGCCAAGTCACATATCTTTTCTACTTTACCACCTATTAGAGTTAAAGCATAACATATATAGTTACACTTCATTTTGTATTTCCTAAAACCTAAATATGAGGTTTCTACAACACACAACTTGTAAATTTTTCTAGAAAACTAATAGAAGACGGTTCTTGTCCTCTCAAAATCTGCTGCTTCACCACTAGAACAGAAGACGTACTACCCGAATTCATTGACACAAGAAAGTCTCCTATAACTCCTAGTTCATTTTCATCACTCCAATCTGTTAATCCTTGCAATAACACAGGATTTACTCCTTGGTTCCTTCCAAGTATCCAAAGATGAAAAAATTCATTTTTCATTGCCTGTATTGCTGCAATAGTATCCTCTCCATTCTTCACTATAACTTCCTTATACATAACTTTATCATTTCCCTCATTTTTCACCCAAAACCATGTCACTAAACCATCATCTAGTTTCTTCTCCATCTCATTATCCCCTTCACCATTATGCGAAAGGAATCGAACAGCAGTAAGTGATACATCAGGATTTGCAGCCATTCTGTCAGCATACGAAAGTGCCTCCCTAGCATCAGCTCCTCCAGTAAACAGCAGCGCAAAATGGTGAATGGATTGTCTCATTGGCACACCAACACCCCTGTCCACAAGAATCGCAACTGAACAAGGAGCATGTTTTAAGACATTAGAGTTTACTACTTGTGTACTAGTCGAACGCCTATCGAATTGATCTTTGTAAAAGGGAAGTACGATAAGAGAGGCCTTCTTTTCCAGAGCCAATTTACAAATGTCTTGATACATGGTTCTCTTAGGAGAATATGATGTATATGAATGTATCTTGATCATGTTTTCTTCACCTCTACCTTGTTGGAAAAGCTTCAAAGCATTATGGATTGGATTTTGGTTCGTGTTGTCGGATTCTTGATCGTCTTTATGGTCGATGAAAACAGGTGCAGCACGGCCAACTAGCTCCATTAAGTGCAAGGCATGAACAAAGAAAGGTGTATGAGTAGTTGGATTTGAGACCTCGAGTAGATTTATAATTCCAGGCATATTTTCCTCATCATGTATACAAGCTATAATGTGTAACTCTGTGTTTGAAGCAGTATGTTGAATGTTCCTTCTTGTGTGAATCATATAAGGCCTTGTTGGATCATACACTATACTGATCAACGGAGTCACTATAGCTGTCACCCCTATTGTCATTAGTATTAGCATTGTGAAATATGGTCTTGTTATCATCTGCATTACATTCAAACTAGCTAGTGTCAATTATATTTTCAGAGTGTGTTTGGTACGACGAAAATAAGTCATTTTTTGAAGAAAGAGTACGTACCTTTAAATCCAGCCAGTGCATGAAAATCAAAAACTCGACTTCACCTCTTAAACTCAAGACAAGGCTAAGAGCAATACAATCTCTGAAGGGCATATTCAAGAAATACGCGGTGAAAACGACAGTAACAATTTTAACAACATAAGCTGTGATTGCCATGAGAAATATTGGTCGAAGCTGTGACCAATGACCATACATGGATGAAATATCAGTGAGAAATCCAACATATGCAAATGAAAATGGCATAAGAATATCCATAACAATTGTTTCTGACTTTTCCACCAAAGTAGCACCTAATGGTGGTCCATCAGGAATAGCAAGGCCTAACCATAATGGTCCATTAGTCACTTCAATCCCACCTAAATCACATAAAAAACCAGAAACCAATACTCCCAACAGTATGAAAACCACATAAATTTGTTCCACTGACTTCCCTTCTGGCGTTGCATTAATTATCAATATCATGATACGTCGAACACCTCCAAAAATAGATGCTCCAACTAAGAAAAGAGAAATAAGAAGCCATAAAGCATACATACTCTTCTCTTCTCCTTGTTTTGCTGCCTCAAAAGCAACTATAAATTGGATTCCTATTACATCACTTATTAAAGCTGTAGATAATGCCATTCTTCCAATCTCAGAACTAAGGAGATTAAGCTCTCTAATTATTGGATAGATAACTGGGAAAGCTGTGATTGCAAATTCTGATGTTAATCCCAACATAGAAGAAGCTTTGGATAATTCTTTTTTCATTGATTTTCGAAAACTTATTCCAATAAATAGACTACATAACATGGGAATGGACACCCCAAATATGGCTATGTACCATTGTTTTTTCCCAGCTTTTTTTATCTGGTTAAGATCCGTCTTTACACCAGATATGAAAAGGAAATACATAAACCCAATGAGTCCAATATTTTTCAGTGCGTAATCAGCTGTATCTGGGAAAATGAAGTTCTTGAAACGCTTGCTTCGGCTCAAAACTGATGGTCCTACGATTATTCCACCCTTCACATTCAGGAGAGGAAAACAAAAACACAAAACAAAATCTTCCACTAAGTATAATATATATCTTTCAAGAAAACAAGATACAACTTACTGCTATAACATATTAGTATTGACTAAGAAAAAGGTTACGCAGAAGCATGATTTTCACCAAAACACGAAGGGATTCAACAGCCATTACACGTCTATAACAAAAACTTTCGTATATAGACAGTGTAATTTTTTGCGAAGAGGGTTCTACAACCCTAGCTCCGCCCATGGTAGAGATAATACTCTTCTACTGTATTTAATTTTATTATCTGTTATACTTTAAGATTATTGTATAGGGTCAAAATCAGGTGTCCCTGATTTTGTAGGCTCGAGGGATCGCGTCGAGAACAAGTTCAATGTTGACTGGGCTCGAGCCAATGGCAGAATACAAGACTCGAAGATCGAAGTGTTCGAGGAACACATGACCAACCTCGAGATAATACCGCGATGATTTTATAACAGAAAGCGAGATTCCTGCAGTGGCCTAAGATCACAGCGTAGATTCCGAAAGGGATTTGTACTAGGCGGTTAGGCAGCTGTGTAAAACGATTTCCTACTATATAAAGGAGATCCCAATCATTTGTAACATAACAACCAGTGGCAAAGCCACATGTATATAAGGGTGGTCAACCGACCACCATTTGTCGAAAAATTGCACTCTGTATATAGGTAAAATATTACGTTTTATGGGTATATAACATATATTGAATACCCTTTATCGGAATTTTTTTCACTTCTTTTAAATTTGAACACCCTCGAGAAAATTTCTAGCTTCGCCACTGATAACAACCATTGACAACAGAATGTATATATATCACTTTCTTGCTTAGTGCTCATCTGCATTTCATTGTTGTTATTTTATTGCTCTTATTCACCTACCTCGAGGTTGCCAGAGCTCGAGCTTGATACTTGCTTACATACTAGTTTGACCTACCTTACTCTTTAATTTATATATTTGATTCCTTCTTTATGAATTAGTATTGGATTACATCACATATCTTTATAACCACAATATAAGTATAATTGTTACTCATATTTTTAATACATTATGTCGTAATCGCCCTTGGATTTAATTAAAGTCCACCCTGAAATATAAGGGATCAGCGAGTAATTTTAAACTGTAATCAAAAGTAAAGGTTTATTTTTTTCAAAAGCATTTTGACGTGTTGAATCCACCCAGTACTCCATGCTGGTGCTTCATTAAAGTTAAGCCCAAATACGAGACTATTTGCTAACAACAAGGAAATAAATGACAAAGAATAAAATTAAAACATTTCATATAATATAACAAGGTAAATTTCGATATTTTCTTATTTGAAAGTTTAATTATACTACGTACGAGATTACTAAGAAACTTACGAGGATATCAGAGATGATCCTCGGCTGTCGCAGAGGTTTGAGAAGATAGCGAATGAGACGGGAGATGGCGATGATGGTTGAGATCTCTAACAAGACAAGGGGAAAAGAGAATTGTAATGGATTTTCTCCATAGAAGATGCCAAAGGTATGTGGAGGATGAATGGTCCGGCATATTAAGAGGCCTTTGTTAACCAGATAAGGGTCCTCGGTGAGGTTAAGCTTTGACATTATTATGGTTAATTAGATTTCAGAGTAATTAGTATCTTCCTCTTCATTCATCAGAAAACCCTAACTAAGCAAAGAGAAATCAAAGTTGCTGCTGAATATCCTAGCCATGCAAAACATGCAACATGAGCACGAGGATACTAAGGATTGGAAATGCGCTAAAGGAGGCAATACTTCATTTTCACTTTTTCTCTAGACCGTCAATTTTAATGAAGTTTGTTGCTTCAGTTAGATTGGACTCTGAGCTGGAGCTAATTTGGTGTTTCAAAATAAATTTTTGTAATATTTCTAATTACATATATATAGGGGAAGAACGGGAAAAGGAAAAGAACTCTATTGATGAGGTTTAAACCTTGTAAGTTACCTAACTAGACCTCAAACCATAATTTGGTGTTGGAAAGGTACAACTTGGTCGAAATATCCTCTTTACTATAATCTGATCTTTTATATTTACAAATAATCTCTCCCGTATAATATTCCCTTTTCTTGTTTAAGTTATAACTTGATCGTTCCTCATTCTATGAGAATCTATGTATCTATACAAATGAGGGACTTCATAGGGTGTGTTGGACTGAATAAAGCCCAATAGTTAGTTAGTTATAAAGCCCAATAGTTAGTTAGTATATTTCATGACCCGGGCCCATTTCATTTTTTGTAAAGAATAAATTTTGTATATACAAACGGGAGGCTTCTAGAAAGAGAAATACAGAGAGTATTTGGCAGTTAATGGTTCTTCTATATTTTCTCTCTCTGTCTTTCATTTTAGGGTTTTTTTGTTTTCTGATTCAATCTCTTTAATTGAATCAATGATTCAATCTAACATGGTATCAGAGCGGTTCAATCGATCCGTCTCTCTCGTAGCTTTGTATTGATGGTAATTTTCAAGTCTGGTTCAACGATTCCAGTTAGATCGAAGGATTCTCTGTGTGCGAAGAAGGAGGTTTTATTTTCTTCAGATGTGCGAAGAAAATGGAGGGTAAAAGTTTCTGTTTTCTTAATTGCATGTGAAAATAAAGATGAAGTTAGGATATTTTTGCTACATTTGTAAAAATTCTCTTCTTTACTAATTGTTCGTATAAGACTGTGATTGAATATGGGAACTTCTCCAGTTTCTACTGAAGGTTTTGCTGAGTTCACTGTAGACTCGTCTCACCCCTTTTATGTTCACCCTTCTGATAGCCCTGGGAGTCAATTAGTTGCCATACCGTTCAATGGAACTGGTTTTGTGCATTGGAAAAGTAGTATGCTTACTTCTTTATCTGCTAAAAATAAATTAGGGATAGTCACTGGTAAAGTACCTCAACCTTCACCTGATTCTCCCTATTATCCTTTCTGGGAAAGATGTAATGATATGGTGAAAGCCTGGATCATCAATTCTTTAACTAGGGAGATAGCAGTGAGTGTTATGTGTCTTGTCACTGCTAGGGAAGTGTGGAGTGATATAAATGAAAGATTTGGACAATCGAATGGTTCCAAATACATTCAAATTCAAAGAGAGATAAGTTCTACTTCTCAAGGTTCTTCTGATATTGCTACTTATTTTACCAGAATGAGAGCTTTGTGGGATGAACTAAATTCTTCTTATGTTGGTCCTACATGTACATGTGGAGCATTATCCAAATTTATTGAAGACCAACATCTTTTCCAATTTCTGAGTGGGTTAAATGACTCATACTCCACAGTCAAAAGTAGTATTATGCTTATGTCCCCTCTACCATCTATTAGTAAAGCATACTCTCTACTTCAACATGATGAAAGTCAAAAGGAAAATCAGTCTCCAAATCTGGGATTTTCTAGTGATTCAGCTTCCTTTTCTGTCACTTCTTCAAATTTCAACAATTCTGGAGGTTATCAACACAATACAAAGTCTTTCAACCAAAGAGTAAATTTTGATCAAGCTAAGAAGTCTTCTATCTCTTGCAAGTATTGTAAGAAGCCTGGACATACAGTAGAGAAATGTTATAGGCTTCATGGATTTCCAAATGATTTCAAATTTACAAGAAACAAAAGGTCTGCTTCTGCCTCTTGTGCACAAGTAGAGGATAGTCCTACTCAAATCATACCTCCAAGTGAGAACACATCATATGGATTCAGCAAAGAGCAATATCAACATCTCATGTCACTATTTCAACAGACTCATATATCTACTGGAAATCAGCCATCTACTTCTGGTGACAGCATTGCTTTTGCCAACTTTGCAGGTGTGTCTCATATGCCTATAGAACAATTACCTGTAGTTAATTCAGAAGTTCAATGTTTGTCTGCTCAGTTGGGAAAAGTACCTTGGATATTAGATTCAGGAGCAACAAATCACATGACCTCTGATAAACAATTTTTACATAATCTTCAACCTTTGGCTAAACCTTATCTGATAACTCTACCAAATGGTTACAAAGTAAAAGTAATATCTACTGGTTCTCTACAACTTAGAACAGACATTATTTTACATAATGTGCTGTTGGTCCCTTCTTTTCATTTCAACCTTATTTCTGTATATCAACTTCTTTCTCAGTTACAATGTTTAGCATTATTTAGTAGTTTCTCTTGTTTTTTACAGGGCCCTTCTCTGAAGAGGCCACTGGAAATTGGTAGAGCTTCTCATGGACTATATTTTCTACTTCCTGATATGCCTGAATGTTCATCTTCTGTTCCCATCAGTCAATCTGGTAATGCATGTAATGTTTCTGATACATGTAGTATTCTAAATTCTGCAGTCCCTTTCCCTATTCCCTCTTGTAATTCCACTACAAATGTTAATAAAATGGAATTGTTTTGGCATCAAAGATTAGGTCACATGCCTTTTCATAAGATGAAATCAATTTCTGTTTTATCTAACATTATTCCTTCTAAACAATCATTTTCTTGTTCTATTTGTCCAATGGCTAGACAACAGAGACTTCCTTTTCCTGAAAGTCACATAAAGTCTACTTCTCCTTTTCAACTAGTTCATTTAGATATCCGGGGACCCTATAATACCAAAACATATAATGGTTTTAGATATTTTCTTACCATTGTTGATGACTATTCCAGAGTAACTTGGACTCATCTGTTATCTTGTAAAAGTAATGCTTTTACAATCATCAAAGCTTTCACAAAAATGGTCCAAACTCATTTCAAATCCTCTGTTCAAACTTTCAGATCAGATAATGCTTTTGAACTAGGAGGTAGTTCTGAAGCAAAAACATACTTCTCTGAAAATGGAATTCTTCACCAAACTACTATACCTCACACACCACAGCAGAATGGTGTAGTTGAAAGAAAACACAAACATCTTTTGGAAACATCTAGAGCTTTACTATTTCAATCTAATCTTCCTACTAAATACTGGGGTGATTGTGTACTAACTGCAACATATCTCATAAACAGAATGCCTTCTTCTATCATAGGCAATATCTCTCCTTTTCAGAAACTTCATGGATTTTCTCCTCCATATGATCACCTCAGGTCTTTTGGGTGTTTATGTTTTGCCACTAGTCCAAAACCTGGGAGGGATAAATTTCAATCTAGAGCTATAAAATGTGTTTTTTTAGGATATCCTTGTGGTAAAAAGGGATATAAACTGCTCAATCTTACTAATCATTCAATTTTCTTTTCTAGAGATGTTATATTTCATGAACATATTTTTCCCTACTCTTCTTCTTCTTCTTCTTCTTCTTCTTCTTTATCTTTTCATACTTTTCCTTCTGTTTCTTTTGAAGATCCTACAACTTATTCATCATCTTCTTCTTCTAATTCTAATTCTACTTCTGTTCCTGATCATATTTCTAATTCTGATTCTTCTCCTGAACTTTCTTTTTCTTCTTTTCATCATCCTATTTCTTCTACTCCTCTTTCTTCTGATTCTGATTCTTTTTCTATTCCTATTGATCCTATACCTCAACCATCCATGAATTCACCTCTTCACAGGAAATCCACTAGGATTTCACATCCTCCCACTTACTTAAAAGACTATGTTTGCACTTCAGTTATTACTAATTCTGATTCTAAGACACCTAAGGCTTTTCCTACTGAGTTGCACATGCAAGAACCTCTTAATTACCAGCAGGCTGTTTCTAATCCTGCTTGGCAAGAGGCTATGCTACAAGAATTTAAAGCTTTGGATGCAAACCATACATGGGACATTGTTCCTCTTCCTCCTATGAAGAAACCTATTCCATGTAAATGGGTTTATAAGATTAAACGGAACTCTGATGGTACTATTGAAAGATACAAAGCTAGGTTGGTCATTAGAGGTGATACTCAACAGGAGGGTATTGATTACAATGAAACTTTTTCCCCTGTTGTAAAATTCACTACCATCAAGTGTCTACTTTCTCTTGCTGCTAAGAGAAATTGGATTGTGTATCAACTTGATGTGAATAATGCTTTTCTTCATGGTGATCTTCATGAAGAAGTCTATATGAAACCTCCACCTGGTCTTCAGCTTTCTGCTCCATTGACTTCTGGATCTTCTCCTTTGGTTTGCAAGCTTCTCAAGTCTTTATATGGCCTCAAACAGGCTTCCAGGCAGTGGTTTTCTAAGCTCTCTGAAGCTTTGTCCACAAGGGGCTACATTTCTAGCAAGAATGACTATTCACTCTTCACAAAATCATCTTCTTCTTCTCTCACTGTTCTTGCTGTCTATGTTGATGATATTTTGCTGGCTGGGGATGATGTGAATGAACTTGACAGTTTGAAATCTTTCTTGGATTCCCAATTCAAGATCAAAGATCTAGGGGCTGTTCATTATTTTTTGGGTCTTGAAGTTCTAAAAACTTCTCATGGTTATCTAGTTAATCAGCACAAGTTTACTTCTGATCTTTTGAATGAATTCAATTGTCATCACTTCACTCCTGTGGTAACACCTCTTGAATCTTCTGTTAAACTCACTCCTGATATGGGTGAACCTCTCACTGATCCCAGCCTATACAGACGTTTAGTTGGAAAATTAAATTTTTTGCAACACACTCGACCTGATATTGCATTTTCTGTACAACATTTGAGTCAATTTCTACAGACACCTCAGGTTCCTCATATGTTGGCTGCTATTCATGTTCTCAGATACTTATTGAATGATCCTACACAGGGTGTACTTTTGTCTAATAGTTCTGATTCTTCATTAATAGCCTATGCTGATTCTGATTGGGCTGCTTGTTCTCAGTCTCGTAAATCTATTACTGGTTTTTTTATTACATTTGGAGGATGTCCCATTTCTTGGAAATGCAAGAAACAGCCCACTATTTCTCTTTCCTCTGCTGAAGCTGAATATAGATCTTTACGAAAGGTTGTGGCTGAGATCTCTTGGTTGGTTCGAATATTTGGTGATTTGGGTATGGTTTTCTCTTCTCCTATTCCTGTATTCTGTGATAGTCAAGCAGCTTTACATATTGCCAAGAACCCTGTTTTTCATGAGAGGACCAAGCACATTGACATTGACTGTCATTTTGTTCGTGACTGCTTACAATCTGGTTTAATATCACTTCATCATATCTCCTCTGCTGATCAGCCTGCCGACATATTCACCAAGTCTCTTGCAGGCACTGTACATCATCATCTGCTGGGCAAGCTTGGAGTGGCTTCACCCTCCAGCTTGAGGGGGGGTGTTGGACTGAATAAAGCCCAATAGTTAGTTAGTTATAAAGCCCAATAGTTAGTTAGTATATTTCATGACCCGGGCCCATTTCATTTTTTGTAAAGAATAAATTTTGTATATACAAACGGGAGGCTTCTAGAAAGAGAAATACAGAGAGTATTTGGCAGTTAATGGTTCTTCTATATTTTCTCTCTCTGTCTTTCATTTTAGGGTTTTTTTGTTTTCTGATTCAATCTCTTTAATTGAATCAATGATTCAATCTAACAGATATGTGTTTGCTTCCGTACGCACACGCAAGTATACGTGATCGACAAGTAATTTAGAATTGTAAGTCTAGATATCGTACCCACAGTGACTTGTAATAAACTATCAACTAAATTAAAACAACATTAATCTATTCAAGCGAATACCGGCGTATGAATATTTAACTAAAATTAATCTAGGGTAATAAATTAAGAGATTAAAGAAATAAGTTGGCGAATTATAGAGGTGAATTCAATGTGAGTGAATATTCTAGAGCTATGGGTTAACTAACAACCCCATTGAGTTTTCTACTAAAATCGTCTAATTAATTTATCTGGTTTATTGGTGGATAAGGTTAATAGTGCTCGTAGCCTTCTCCCGAAGTACAACTCATTTATTCAAGCTAATCTAACGCATATATTCCTATGAAATTAGAATTAACAAGAACGCAAGGCAATTATCCTATCCTAGCCGCAAATTCCCCCCCCCCCCGCCCAAAGAGTTAAGATCTTGCTCAACTCAATCTTATATGCAATCTAGAATTTCCTCTCCCGAGTTCAATCGTAGATTTGTAGATAGTATTCAACTTGCGATCAAGCAATAGAATAATTAAGCGTGAGATTGAAAAAATAAACTAATATGATAAAATAATAAGAACAATTCAACTTTCAAACTAAAACATTCATGTAGACCCCAAAACTCTAGAACTAATAAACTATGTGATCATGCTCAACTGAGTCTCACAAAAGACTGTGCGAATGTTGCAAATATAATATAAGTAATGTAGCCCAGAGTCGAACCACAGAGAATTAACCCACCAATTATCACTGTCGGATTTACTCAATTCACACAACCTATTTCCTCAAACTTTCTGATTCACAATTGTTGATTTCCTAACAACTAATACTGAAAGTAATAAATAACTGAAAATTAACTAAGCTTGATCTGTAAACAATATAAAGCCAACAGGCGTCTATTATATTGAATTTACCCGATAGTCCCCATTTTGGGAACGTCCAGTGCCAAAGTCACTGAATGGGTAAGTCGCCAATCCCTGTATCGTGTCGTAAGAAAAAAAAATGAATCGAAAAAAAGGATTTCTTTTTTTATTGAATTGAACGTGTTCATTCATTTTGACTACTTTAGCATATTTTCTCATACAAATTTCTACTCTACCTTCCCGGAGTTCATTCTCCGGGGAACTCCATTTAAATTATTCTGGTGGATCTCCGACCCTGACTTGCCAACCTGAGAGCAGACAGCTAATGCATTCCACTTATTGAACAGGATTCTATGGTCGGTCCGTGACCCCTGGATGCCGAAGGCGTCCTTGGGGTGATCTCGTAGTTCCTACGGGGTGGAGATGATGGGGTCGTGAATATCTGAACTGGTTGTTTGCTGTTCGAAAAGCGAGAAGCCCTGCCGTGGGGGACTGACCAACTATGAATAGATCTTACTTATGCTTACGGGTAAGAACATATATTAGTATTTTTTAACTCCTCCGAAAGGAAGAATCAAAAAGATCTAAGGTAATGATTTTCCTCGTTGGTCTTTTCCTCGGTTGTCTATATCTTATAATTAAGATTTAGCTATCTCTAACAATTATGAACTCTCTATCTATCATAATTCTTTCTCAAGTAATTATAATAATCTACTAAACACACATTCTCAAGTTACGTTAGCTAATTTCATATTAAGGTTCACTTAGATTGCACCCGGGTTTCGTTATCTCTAATCCAACCCCTAAACCCTCGGTTATGACTCTCGTCTAAACTCTGGGAGTGATGATGTTGTTCATACAATCACCTAAATATGTACTCTCTCTCTCTCTCTCTCTCTCAAGAAGATACATAATAAATAGGAACAGATAATTGAGGGCCCTTTCAACTATTCCATATTCAAAACATATATGAGCAATTAGAGATTAACAACCAAATCTAATTATATTGATAAAACAACCAAGTAATTCCCAACAGGTTCCATCAAAACCTTAGATTAAGGTATTAGCTACTCATGATAATGGGTAAATCAATAGCTAAAGAATTCATAATCATAAAATTACAATAAATTAAGAAGAATAAAGTAATGATGTTTTGGTGATCTCTCACACTTGTTACTCTTGCCAACAAACTCCAAAATTAAGCCTAAACTAGCTTTGGGCAGTTTCCTACATTATATAAATATTTTACAAAACTTTCCCCGATTTACACTTTGACCCCTGATGTCTTGAACATTACTGTGTCTCCCACGGCCGTAGCGGCGACCGCGGACCGACCGTGGAGCTCACTGTAAAGGATCGCATCGCGGACCACGGCGCTGACCGCGGGGATCACTAAAATTTTTGCTCTTTTTCACTTTAATTCTCTTAATTTCTCTTTTGCACTCGGGTGCTTTTCAAGTGGGTGATTTCTTTACGTTCTTGCCTCCAAACGCTTCATTTTATTCTTCATCTATCTTGCATTCCCTGCGAAACCAAATATCATTAATTCAAGCATTTAATCGCCATCTTTCATAACAAAAATAATAACAAAGCATGGGTATCTACAACCTAAATAGCAACTATATAGCCTATTATCAATACCCCACACTTAAATCATTACTAGTCCTCGAGCAATTCACCATACTCATAAAATTCATTCCTTATATTTTTCCTTGAACGACTCACACCATGAACATTATACAAGAGTTATACCTAGTGGTGAGCAGCTCTTACCTCATCAATCAAGTTTTTCGCATCCTGCACATCTATACTTACTCAAACCACTCTATACAATAGTCAAAATATACCTTTCCTTTGTGAATTACATGCCCTCACATCACACAAGAAAGTAGTTCCCTATATATAATGATAATTATGATATAATTCGGAACTCCTATAGACAAAATTTCCTCAAAGAACTTTCACATGCAAAAAAGACACACCATAGGCTTGCCCCTAGTATAATACTCGACTAATTGAACCTCATTCAGTCTAAGATCAATATGACTTTATTTGGTTGTAATGTAGGCTAAGGGTTAGATAGGATACATTTAGATGTAGTGACTAACTCTACTAAGCACTTTTAATACAATTACATTGCATCAAGCTCGTTATTTTGTAAGCCAACATTCCACCATATTTAGACATTCTCGTATTTTAGGTGCACTTTAACTAACTACCACTTATTTATTACTACAACCCTATTTTTTTTTCTGTGGTGCTTCTATTTATATGCTTCACATTCACACCTTTTTTCAATTTCCATGGTTCCACTTTGTAAGCCAAACTACCACCCCACACTTTGTTTTTACATACTCTCAATAACTTTCAAGTACTTAGAGAGCCGAAAGAAAATGTGTTAAAAAGCAAGCTATTCAAACAGTCAGTTAAGATTCACATTGTGGTTACCAAAGAACGTTCTTATAGGCTCAACGGGGTTAACTAATAAGATGTAATGTATTCAGGTGGGTAGAGAAAATATTTATGGCTCAACAAGGAAATGCCTATATCACTTCTAAAACCAAATAAAGTTACTATTTCTCTTTGCAAACACACAGGGCAAGTTCTAGGCATCAATTGTACAACATGGAACACAAACAATACTCACACACACTTGGCATATAACTCACTCCAGACTGGTTTATCAAGATGCTATCTTTCGAGTGTTCAAGTTAAGCACAAATATACAATTTTTAAGGCACTCAAACAAGATTCAAACTTTTGAAGCTAAGCGCTACACTCTAGCATCTATCGTGTTCAGGTGTAAGAACGCTAAAGGTTACAAATTTCAGTATTTCGCCCATTAATCCTAATCTAAAACAAAATCTACCTATACCCGGTTCAAGCAAAAACCCTTGTAAAAGAACCGTGGCCCAAAAAAATAAGGGAGATTTACTACACTACCTATAAAAAAAATCTTTTTGATGTTTTCTGTAGACTAACTTCCCTCAAGAAAATTGCCTAAATAATTAGTCATTAGGAAGAGTCTGTATACTATTTTTTTTCTCGACTTAGTCCCTCAAGAACCCCATTGACAGAGATCCATCATCGGGACAAGTCGTTTCTAATTTTTTTACTTTCTATAACAGATAATTACTACTCCAATTCTAAACATCTAACACACATAAAAAAATAATACAAGTACAACATACATACAATGAAATTTCTTCACCCCACACTTAAAAAGAAGACATGTCCCCTTGGCTTAAAAATATAATAAACAGTAAGGTAAAGGAACTTTCCTGAGGCATCACTCTTGATCAGACATAGTGTCAGGGTTAACACTGCAGGCGTGACCCAGAGCTCTCAATAACCCATAAATTTCTTCTCAGACTTCACCTATCTATCAGCTATAGCATCAATACGATTGCCCAAGTCAGTGATGGATGTCTACAGTCCCGTCATTTGCCGTTCCAAATCAGCCAAGCGAGTGCTACGGCGTGGCTGGGAGGACTCTGCTTCGCCCCCATTATTGTTGAGTTTCCTCGGCCTCTCTATCCATTAGCTTTATTGTCCTCTTCGATTCTCAGCTTAATAATGAGATCTTCAAGGGACATCTCCTTGTGTTTGTGTTTCAAATAGTTTTTCAAGTCCTTCCACAAAGGAGGTAACTTCTCAATCATTGTTGCTACTTGCAATGTTTCATTGATGACAAGACCTTCAATAAAATTTCTATTAGTAAAAATTCTAAGATTACTAAACATTAGTATTAATTTGATTTATACCTTCAGCAAAGATATCGTTAATAATAACTTGCAATTCCTGGGCTGGATACAAACATACTTGCTTTCTACCATTTTGTAGTCCAAAAACTTTGCAGCAACGAATATTTTCAACCCAACATCTTCGGATTTGTATTTCTTTTCAAGTGCGGTCCATAGTTCTTTTGACGTTTCCACGCCACTATAGATGTTATACAAATCATCCTCCAGCCCACTTAGAATATAATTCTTGCACAAAAAATCTAAATAATTCCACGCCTCAATCATAAGAAAGCGTTCAGTTTATGGAGTTTCATCGGACAACACAGGAACATCTTTCTTGATGAACTTCTGGAGACTTAGAGTAGTCAAATAGAAGAACATCTTTTGTTGTCAGCTCTTAAAATCAATCCCGAAAAGTTTTTTAGGTTTCTCCGCCAGTGCTAATGATGCCGGTATTGTTCGGCTCATTGAGGCATTGGCAATCACCATTGGAACAACTTGGTTCACATTATCATTAGTCATTTATGTAAAAGAATGATAAAAACGTTAAAATCACATAGATTTTAATCTCCAATAGAGTACAAAAATATAAAGATTTTACTCTCCAGAAATATTGAGTACAAATATAGAAAATATATTAAATTCCTTAAGCTTGTTAGTAAAGTGTATTTGTAAAATAATTCTTTAAAATATAAATGAACATTGACAGAACTGTAAACAAAATAACAAAAATCAATTCGAGCCCACTGAATTTACAGTGTTTTCTTAAGAAATTTAATCCCCTCCTAGTACCCAAGTTTATGGATTATTTCCTTTCAGGATAGAACGAATTACGCACTGATGTATTGGTACTTCAAACCCCAGTTTTTCAGCGAACACAAAGTGCGGTAGCAAATCACACTTACTGTTGCTTTGTTTGATGTTAAAACTATGCTGAAGAAGGAGGAGAAACTCAGAAAATCGTATGGAAATTCTGAGCAAAATAGTCTTATATTTATAGCCAAAGTTGGGCTGAAATCTGAAGAGGTGCAACTCTTCAGAATGGTTGTTAATGCAAAACGGCCACAACATAAATACCATAATATAAATGGCTATTTACTCAACAATAAAGAGGAAAAATTGAAGAATATTAATAGTTATTTTAATGTTAATATTTTGTTATTAAAACAAATATCTAATAACATTCATGTTAATATTTTACTATTAACAAATAAATTTGGTCCAAAAAAATCGATCAATCAATTGACCAAATCCGAAGCTGATGATGAGCCGTGCGAGCGACGATGATGACGAAGCGAGGCTTGCCTTCTTCTTAACTCTTTAAAAGGTAGAAGAGGGGCAATTGCTTATATACACATAAAAACCCTCTTCCTCTTCCAATATGGGCAATGTCCCTTTGCCAACGGGGAAAACTAAATTTTCACTCAAAATTTTATTTTTCTCCATTTCTCATTCACCCTCTTTTAAGTATTTAATATAATTAAATAAATAAAACCCCAACACAAATATTATACAAACAAATCAATAAATAAACTTTAGTTGGTTTTAACGCTCTAAATATTAAACATATTAACATCAAAGGTGTTATAATTAAGAAAATCGGCTATACTTTAATGGCATAAGTTTATTTTTCAAGAAAATAATTATACAAGATAATGTATATACGCTAGTAATTATTTAATTTGAGAAAGAAAATGTATATTGAATTGAACTTTAAAGTGCTTTATAAAAATATGATATGTACATTCCTAATGTGTATCTACTTACAAAAAGCAAAAGTATGGAGGAAAAGAGCCGAAATAAGCAAAACCTCTTTTTCCAAAATTATTTGATTTATATAAGATAAATTTTAGTGGATTTTGATATCTTGAATATTATGATTGATTTACTATGTAGTAATTCAAGTAAGAAAAAATATAATAAGAAAAGTTTTAATTGATTTCAAAGTGATAAATATTAGAAAAATAATAAAATAACAATCTTATCCAATATAAACTCTATTTTAAAAGTGTTAAAAAAAAAGGAACAACATTTCGCTAAGATAATGGATTTTAACTAATTGGTTAATTCACATACTTAATTATTTATTCTCAATATTAGGAAAATTATTATTTTTTAATTCAAATACGTAATATTAGTACATCACAAATTTGAAATTGTTTAACTACATCTACACTAACGTATAATCGTAACTATACTTTTTTTGGTAATTAAACCGTAACTATACTTTTATCTAATAAGAATTTTATGTTCAAAAGATGGAAAAATCGGTTTGAGGATCACTTGGAAAATTTTAGGTTAGTTTAAAGTCCTAATATTAGAAAGATATTTTATATTCTTTTCAACGTAACTGTTTTAAACCATAAAAAATCAAGCAACATTTGGTTATATTAAATTTCAAAATTTAATTATTTCTTTAACCATTTTATTGAGTGTAAAATTTTGAATTTTAATATATAAGAGTAAATACAAAATTGATAAGAAGAAGACAACAAAAGATAGAAACCTTAAGTCACAATGTCAGCATTTATATACGTTTGAGAAACTTTAATAGGAAACTTTAATTAAAGTGTGATAATAATCCTAAATACTAGGATCTCTTACCTAGTTTAATAAGGAAAGATTTAGTAACAAAATATTTAATTGATTTTACAGTTTTAGATATTAGAAAAATAATATAAATTACAACTATGTCCAATGTGAAATACAGTTATAAGGGGTAAAAAAAGGTGAACGATATGTCGATAAGGGCCTTCGTGCTTTTAATATAGTGTATATATAGATAAATACCGAAGAACAAGAATCTCAATTTAGTGGGCGTTTAGACATAAGAATTGTAAAATTCCAAAATAGGTGGAAAAAAAATTTCAAGTCAAAATGGTATTTGAAATTTAAAGTTGTGTTTGGATATGAATATAATTTTGGGCTATTTTTTAAGTTTTGTGAGTAATTTAAGTGAAAATTTTGAAAAAATAACTTTTTGAAAAAAAATTGGCAACGTTTTAAAACATTGTTTGTTCGTGGATTAATGATCTATTAAAAAATATTTGAATATATTTTTCAAGTTCCCAAAGCTAGTTTAGGATATATTTTCTGTGAAACTTGTTCTCTCACTCACGAAACTTCAAAAAAAATTCAAATAAAATACATGTACAAACATAATTTCAACTTCCAAAAATTATTTTTCAAAATTACTTAAAAAATTATTTTTTCAAGTTTCAACTAAATAAATATATAAATGGATGCAATTGTATGAACAAACTATCATTTAAAAAAAAGTGAATTTTTGTTGGAAAAAGTTTACTATTATTTTCAAACGGGCTCTTAGATGAGTTAGTTTGTAGAAAAGCTTGAAACTTCAACTAATAAGTTCAACATTTCAATTGAAAATGAAATTGTTTTGCAGATTCAATACTGGTGGTATCTCTATCACCTTCTTTTAATAAATACTCTTTAACTGCTTTTAACTTTCCCTTTCAATATTCCGCTGTATTTCACAGAAAGCGCGTTTTTTTATGACTTTCCTGTGGGTCCCCCATCTCTTCTCTTCTCCCTTTCCTTCACATTTCTTCTTCAAGCATCCCACTTTCTCCCAGAAATTGAAAATTTTCCAAAAATATTTCTGATCATTTCGCATTTGTAAATTTGGAAAACCCAATAGCAGAAGCATTTTCACTTTTTATACATGGCTGAAAATGGCGAAGAAAAACTCATAGCTGTTGCTCGTCATATTGCTAAAACTCTTGGTCATACTGATACTATGACTGATGATATTCTTCAAATCTTTTCTAGTTTCGATAATCGTCTCCGTGAAAAGCTCACTGATGATCAGCCCACTATCTGTGCTTCACTTGAACGAACCCTTAAATCCCTTCACCGTCAGATCTGTCGTTACGTCTCCATCGAACATCCCATATGGTCCGATTCAGCTGATTCTGCCACTTTCCTTGATTCCATTGACGAATTAATAGCCACAATTCGTGAATGGAACCCTATGGCCAGTGATAAATCCGTTTCTGCTTCTCTTGATAAAGCTGAGGATTTACTCCAACAAGCTATGTTCCGTTTGGAGGATGAGTTCAAAACCCTCATGCAACGCGCTGCTGAGTCCATGGATATCACGCGCTACCAGAACGGCGAACCGGCAACGAATCTTGACTACTCCTCTGATTCCGAAGAAGCTGAAGATGACAGTGAGATTCCTGTAGCACATCCTGTTACAGATTACGACATCCTTATTGACGCTTTACCGGCGGGAACCGTCAGCGATCTTAACGAGATCGCAAGAAGGATGGTGACCGCCGGATACGGGAAGGAATGTTCGCACGCGTACAGCGCGTGTAGGAGAGAGTTTCTAGAGGAGAGTCTGAGTAGACTGGGGTTGCAGAAGCTGAGTATCGATGAAGTGCAGAAAATGCAGTGGACCGAGCTGGAAGACGAGATTGAGAAATGGGTCAAAGCGGTCAACGTTGCGCTCCGGATTCTGTTCCCGAGTGAACGCCGTCTATGCGATCGCGTCTTTTTCGGATTCAACTCTGTTTCTGATCTGTCATTCATGGAAGTTTCTAGAGGTTCTACGATTCAGCTTCTCAACTTTGCTGATGCTGTTGCCATCTCAAGTAGGGCACCGGAGAGACTTTTCAAGGTGTTGGATGTTTATGAGGCGCTTAGGGATTTGATGCCTGAATTTGAATTGTTGTTTATGGATCAATACTGTGTGTTATTGAGGAATGAAGCTTTGACTATATGGAGAAGATTAGGTGAGGCTATTAGAGGGATTTTTATGGAATTGGAGAATTTGATTCGCCGCGATCCTGCCAAAACGCCTGTTCCAGGTGGTGGACTCCACCCGATTACTCGATACGTGATGAATTATCTCCGCGCAGCTTGTCGATCCCGGATTTCTCTTGAACAGGTTTTTGAGGAATCTGCTAGTGCTGTTGATTATAGAGGAGAAGTGGATGATAGAGCGCTTTCATCGTCTCCCTTGGCTGTTCAAATGGCGTGGACAATGGAGTTACTCGAGAGTAATCTGGAAGCAAAATCCAAGATTTACAAGGACTCTGCTTTAATGGCTGTTTTTATGATGAATAATGAAAGATACATTGTTCAGAAGGTTAAAGATAGTGAGTTGGGATTACTTCTAGGTGATGATTGGATACGGAAGCACGCATCCAAAGTTAAGCAGTATCATGTCAATTATCAACGAAGTTCATGGAGTAAGGTTTTGGGAGCTCTGAAGATTGATAATAATGCTATGTCGCCTACTGGAACATCAAGGTCTTTGAAAGAAAAGCTTAAGTTATTCAATTCCTACTTTGAGGAGATATGTAGAACACAATCCACTTGGATAATCTTTGATGAGCAACTGAAGGAGGATTTGAGGAATTCCGTAGCTGGGATTTTGTCTCCAGCATACCGCAACTTTGTTGGAAGGCTGCAGAGTAGTCACGATGCTGGGAGGCACGCGGAGAGGCATATCAAGTTTAGTGTGGAGGATGTTGAAGCTCGAATTACTGAGTTGTTTCAAGGGAACAATGGATCAGGTGGTGGCAGGAAGTGAGTACAAAGTCTGTAAGCAAGTGATTGCATCTCTTGTACCATATATGTATGCTAGTTTAGCTTTTAGAAATTTTGTTGTATGTTCATGTAATCCTGGTCAATTATTGCCTTTGCCATGGCTCTGAATCGTGCCTTCTAATACTTGTATGCATTAATGAAAACCATATGAAAACTACTGGAATGCAGTACCATTTTCTTAGGCTTGAGAAATTAGTTGCTTATGTTGGAAGAGCTTTGTGCCATATAGCTAGTTAATACTTTCAGAAATGAATATAACTTTTAGCGTTCATCTCTATTGCAATCTTTAATCGGAACTAAACCTTCTCTGACGAGAAGACAATATCTTACCGGACAAGAAACAAACCTTTGTCGAAGCTAATCATTTTCCTTAAACATGCACTTTAAATGACTTCATTCATATTGAAGTTCAATAAGATATCCCGGTAGCCAATTTCAGCACTGGGACATACTTGGATACAATATTTGTAACTTTGCAGTTCCAGAATACTTTGAAGGAACTTGAAGTTTGTATAAGTCAGTTAATGAGTTTTGTTGTGTGATAGTTTGTGACGCAGTAGTTTCTTCATTGCCATATTGGAAAGATACCGGTAGGCTGATTCACCAGGATGTATACTGTCCCAGAACAAGTATTTAGAAGCATTTTCGCAGACAGTGTGTTGTTTGTTACAGAATGGACCTGCTTCATATGTACCACTGCCACAGCACCCTCGTCTAGTTTTCACAAATCCTGTCAAATCGATCTTTTACATCAGAAAAGGCGATGCTGTCTGTTCATAAATATAATACTTTGTTTTATATTACTTAAGGGAACTTGGAGGAGAGTGGAAACCTACCATATTTTTTTGGATGCTTGATCATATGCATGAAAGGATGATATGTATCTGAATACAATACTTTGCTTCCTGGAAGTGCTGCTTGTACTTGTTTTAGCAACCTTGTGAGTTTAGCATTATAGGTTTGAGCATCAAAATTCTCGTCTTCAATGCACTTTCTGAGCAATGGGGACTTTGCAGTTATTTGTATTGGAAGACAACCAACAGGAGGCAGCCCGGCAACAAGCATCTTACGACAGCCAAGATTATATAGATCCTGAAAAGGTAATGTAACAATGAGAAATGTTTTATCTTTCTCTACCTGCAATTTAGTATGGTTTAACGGTGTCTAACTGGTGGTTGGTATATGATTTCCTCATAGTCGATTTGGGGGTAACAGAGGGATCAAATAAAGATGGACTTATATTACCTCTACAAAGTTCTGGAGTTGGATCAGCAAAAAATCTTGATATCCAGTTATATTAAATTGATTCCTCCTTGTTGGGATATCATAGAAGTTGAAGATGAAATCGTTAGTCGCTGCACTGATGATAACCAAAGCACCACTGACAATTTTTTGAGCTTTCTCTTCTCCTACAATCCCCTCAAGCTTCTCTATGTAGTGCTCAAAATATTTGATTTGCTGGGACATGGGGATTACTTTAGATGCGGCTGCGGTTAGGTCGTCGAATCCAGAGCCAGCAGATGCAAAGCTGACGCCAGTTAGAAGATCATGTTCTGATAGATATGGTTGTAGAAAAGGAGGAACATATTCCTTAAGGCCTAACATGGATGCTAAAAAGTCAGGAACGAGTCTTCCATCTGAAAACCTTCCTGTCGGAATCTGGCCAGGGAAGTTTTCGCCATAAGGGCGATGATTACCTTGAAATATGGTAGAGATGTAATTATTGTTGCCTGTATCAACTGTTGAATCTCCAAAGATGAGGATGGCTGAGAACTTGGGCAAGGATTTGCCATTGCAGAGTTGCACCAACAGGATGAAAAAAAAGCTGGTAATACCCATGGACAAACTACTCTTCTATTTTAAACCGGATAGGTGTTCTTGTTTTTTCAAAATATATGCATTTGAGTAGTCCTTTGTACGTGGTGGAACAAATAGTATTAAAAAAGTCCTATTTATGGTTCTGAAAATTATATTGGGGGAAATTAAATATGCCTATGGTTTCATCAAATACATACTAATAGAGATTATAAGGATTCGAAAGTATTAATAGTTGCGGAGACCTCATTAATAGTTAGTAAATTTGCTGATTAGACTATATTAATGAAGGGCACTAAAAACCTGGAGACTCTGGTCCCTCGTTTGATCTATTATTGATAGTCAACTTATTTATCACTCTCTCCCGTCCAAAACAAGTGATTTTTTTTTATATCTTCACACAAATTAAGAAATTCACCTTATAATATTAATTATTAATAGAATTGATCATATTAACTTTTAATATCTCACATAAATACTCCTAATATATATTCTAACACTATTTATTCTAAAGACAATATATGGAAAAAAATAATTAGTTCATTCTTGAAATATGAAAAAATGGACCACAAGAAAAAAACTAAAAAATCACTCATTTTCGAACCGAGGAAGTATTAATTATTCAATTCAATGAGGGTAATATTACATAGATGAAGCGCAAATTGAATTAACTCTTTAGTGATCTTTCAGATTGAAGGTAATCCTAAATTCTTGACCACTAATGGGAGCGCTATTTGAGGTTTGTCTCGACATAGTTTAGTGTTGAATAATCTAGAAGAGGGGGTATAAATCAGGTGTAGTGCAGTCAACTTCGAAGCTTTTGCATAGTTTAAAAACGGTGTTGGATAGTTTAATGATCAATACGCGACAAGTACAATAACGATAACAGCCAAGTATAATTTCATAAGTGGAGTTTGAAAAAGGTAGTATACGCACACTTTACCTCTACCCGGCGGAGTAAAGAGGTTATTTCCGATAGATCTTCGACTCAAGAAGACAAAAAGAGACAAAAAATCAATAACAACAACAGAAACCAGAAAGATAATATCAGTTTTACAAGAACCATAGAATAGATGGATAAACAGTTAATAACCAGTAATAATAGCACGGTCCTATAGAAACAAAAAAAAATAATATAAACACAACATTGACCACTAGCAGTATACGATAAAATACTATCAGACTAGGCTCAGCTCAGCTCAGGCACGAAAAAAAAGAGACGTTGTACTATCTCATAACTTTCAACCCTAATGATCGACTTCCACATCTTCCTACCAAGAGTCATGTCCTCAGAAATCTGAATTCGCACAATGTCCTGCTTGACTACCTCTCCCCAATACTTCTTTGCCCGCCCTCTACCTCTTCTTATACCTATCAAAGCCAACCGCTCACACCTCCTTACCAGGACATCTGGACTTCTCATTCGCACGTGCCCGAACCAACTCAGTCTCGCTTCCGCATCTTGTCTTCCATGGGAGCCACACCGACCTTCACCCGAATTTTATCATTCCTAATCTTATCCAGCATAGTGTGCACGCGTATCTATTTCACCATCATCATTTCTACTACCTTTATCTTCTGGATATGTAAATTCTTGAGTGGCCAACACTCTGCCCCATACAACATGGTTGGTCTAACTATTGTTTTGTAGATCTTACTTTTAGTTTCGGTGGCACATCTTTGTCACACAGGATGCCAGATGCTAACTTTTATTTCATTTATCCTACCCCTATACGGTGTGTAACATCCTTGTCAATCTCCCCATCCCCCTAGATGAGTGACCCACTTTCTCATACCACGATTTGTGGTTGGAATTCTTCCAATCTCGTAAGTATTTCTACCTTCTATCATGCAGTATGTACGACTCTGACCTTGTAAATGTGCTTATGGGACTCTTCTCCCCCTTTTCCTTCAGCTTTTAGCCAATCTTTAGGCCTCACTTTGTAAACATATACAGATCTTGATAAGATGTATCTCTGGGCATTAATAGGTATGCTGAAGTTCTTCGCTAGGTACTTTGTTGAACTTACGAATATTTCTATATCTTATTTCATATACTCATTTATCCATATGTATGACCTTACTGCATCTAGGTAGGTTGTACTATGTCATAACTCTTACATCAGTTTATCGTTACTGAGGCCTGCTACTAAACTCCAGGTTACTTTTGTTGCTTATTCTATATGTATAAATGTAAGTCCTTTAATACTTCTTTATTACTATTCATCTTAAGATTGGCGGCCTAATCTCATCTCATGTTGTTGAAATTTTATCCATATATTGTTGATAATCCCGCATAATTCATAAAATCCTCTTCAAATCATTACTCAATCGAAAGCCCAAACATCATCCTTGATCTACTCTTATTCTACTACCGGGCCAGCGTTCCATCTCTTCTAGATGCTACTAGTCTTAGACTCATTTGAGTTTATTCAGGCTATACTGAGTTTCCTATAACCTAGAGAATTCATCGTCTCTCTTATTTTTCTTGGGCTTAATCCCAAGGACTTATCCATTCTCATCACCTTCTCACTCGCCCTTTCTTATTCTCACCTTGTCTTCCTAACACCTTGTCTATTTACGACTTACACATGTCTATTTATATTAATCGCAACCTTCCTTCAACTTGATTGCACCATAGATTTTCTTGTGTTATTCTAGAACATCAAGCAAGACATCGTATCTTCTCTAACTCTCCTTTACTCTCTTAACAAGGCATGTTGATATCTAGAAACCATACCTAGAAACCCATGAACCGATGATAGAATAATAAGACATATGGGAATCAAGAACATATGAAGCGTTATAAGACTTCATATGAGATTATTGACAATCCCATCTGTTACCATTGTTGAATCCCTTAACCCATCTCCATTTGATGAGTTAGGGTGATTGAATTTTTATTTTATTTGAGTGGTCCCCCACTTTAGGGGATGACTTAGCCAACAAATCCCCTTAATATGACACCTAGCCCCTAGCCAAAGAGTCACATTTACATAACTCCCTTGGCTTCCACGTTGGTCTTTATTAACCTTATCCAAGATTATCATTAATTATCTACTAATCTCTTGATTAACTTGTTAATCTTCTATTAACCAATTACGCATATATTTAAGAATTATCTCAAAATTACTTAAAATATTACTCTCTTTTAACACACTTTATACATCTTATTATCATGGTCATGTGGTATTTTGTCTGCTACTTAGTCCATAAATACCGGGTATGATAGATTGGACCATATTTTATCTCAAAATATTAAACTTCGACACAAATTTAGTTTTTTGATTTGCTTACCCTCTCACCTTCGCGAATTTACTCATCACTTATTTGAAATAGCATAATGCTTATAATCTCAAAATAATCTCATTTCCGAACTTCCATCAATTTACTTATGACGTACTTTCACGTACAAAAATATAGGGTATAACATTCTAGACTGAGAAACTATATATCAACATCTAAGGAAATTGGCCTTTGGCATAATAGTAGCTTCTCAAAAACTAAAGCCTTATTTTTATTGTTATTTTATTTCCATACTCACCATTTTTTCATTACCGAGCATCCTTCATAAATCAGATATCTCGGGATAACTTGACAAACTAGCAGTCGAACTTAGTAAATATGATATAACATATCAACCTTGTACTACCATCAAATTGCAAGTCCTAACAAACTTTTTAGACTTCATTATGAGTATATTTCTCGAAGCCAAAAAAGAGACATTCATTAATTTCGAGACAATACTCAATTGAACTTCTACATGGATGGGTCATCAAAAGTTAAAAGGTTCGGGTATAGGATAATACTCATTTTATCTATCGAGGAAGTAGTTAGAAAATCTATAAAATATAATTCCATTACTTACGATGAAGTCGAGTATGATGCTATAATTGTAGGGCTCGAATTAACGAGGGGGCTCGAAGCAGAAAAATCAAATTAAAGAGTGATTCTTAACTTCTGATCAATCAAATTCAAGGACATATGTGGCATGAGAAGCTCAAATGCAGCTCTACTCTAAACAAGTCACGAATCTTTTAACTCAATTCCGAAAATGAAAGATAATTCAAATGGACCGAAGAGGGAATGATGAGGCTGGTACATTAGTAAACCTTTGATCGTCTGCAAATATCACTAACTCAAAAAATAATATGGCAGTTCATTTATTTCATTCTATTCTCGGTCTGAAATAAAACGAGGTAAACTCTACTAATGTGACTTGGGATTTGCGTTTGTGGAATATTTGCATAATGGAACGTTATCTGAATATAACAAAACATCTCAGATATTTAGAATTCCAATAGCCAGATACTGCCTTGTTGACGGAGAACTCTATTGATGAAAGTTTTATGGTCCCCTAGCCAAGTTCCTAAGACCCGAACAAACAAATATGAAAAGACCAGGAAGAAAATTGTGAAAATCACTTGGAGATAAAGCTCTATCTTGAAAACCCATTGGACCTAGATATTATTTGCCTTAAACCGGAAGATGATGATAAAGACCCTCAACAAAAATTTGGAAATACAATCATTCGTAAGAGGTTGACAAGTATGACAGAAAGGAAAGAATATGCCATTA
This sequence comes from Nicotiana noctiflora, assembly GCA_032618575.1. Taxonomy (NCBI): domain Eukaryota; kingdom Viridiplantae; phylum Streptophyta; class Magnoliopsida; order Solanales; family Solanaceae; genus Nicotiana; species Nicotiana noctiflora. Next base: position 159,849 of record JASVEL010013742.1, on the reverse strand, counting down.
TCATCCAAACCACTTGTTACATATACTTTCTTTCAAGAATCAGACTAGTGGTGCCACGGCTCGAAGCCTAACATTCACTTGCTAGGCACGCCAACATTAACTAAAGAATCAACTAATTTTAACAATTTAAAATAAAGTACTATAATTAATAACTGATAAACTCTGAAATACATGTGATAAATACCAAAGTAACTCAGTCTATACCAATCCCAGAAAATCGAAGTCACAAGTACACGAGCAACTAGAATACTAGAAATATGATTTGAAATAAAATATAATCATCTAAAACTAGATAAACAGTAAAACATGATAGAAGAGGACTTTAAGGACTGTGAAATCTCAACACAAATAGTACTAAAACATATAGAATATCAAGGATCTATAGGTACCAACAGAGAACAAACAACATCTGATATTTACAAACCTCAACAAAACATTAGCACAAAAATAGCCAAAGGACTCACACAATCAAATATAACTTAGTAAAGTGCAAACAAGTAAAGTAAAGTACAGACGATAAATGCAAGTAAAAGCGTGAAATAATGAAGATATTCAATTAGTTCGGGTAGGAACATATGGCATGTAAAAATATATTGTTCGAGGAATGAATAAATCAAAACAAGTAACAACTAAACGACATATATAGCATTTAAGGCATGGATAATAAGTAAGAACAAGTAGCAATCAAGAATGTAACGAGATATAACATAGAACAAATAAAGACATACAAGTAAATAGCTCAAACCGCATGCTTTAAGTAAGAACAAGTAGCAATCAAGAATGTAACGAGATATAACATAGAACAAATAAAGACATACAAGTAAATAGCTCAACCCGCATGCTTTAACCCATGACAATGCATATACATTCGTCATCTCGTATATACGTTATCCCCATACATAATTCACGTAGTAAATAGACCAACAAGTCTTAATTCTCACAAATCAAAGTTAAACGCAACATGTACCTCTTTCCGCGACCAAGTCAACAATCAACCATGTATTTTTCTTTAGAACAAGCCTCCAAACCAGCCAAATATAGCCAAATATAGTTGGTAGAATTACATCCCTTGTCACTTGGCCCAACAACCCATCAGAAAATGACCCATATTTGAAGCTCTTTATCCAATATAGCCCAGGTTGTACATAATCTGAAAATTAATTTTCACCAGTTAGCCCACCTTTTATTTCTTCGTTCCCTTTTTTTCGTCGTTCTTCTTCTCCTTCCAATGTCAGCCTTTGCACCACAAAATTTCTCCACTATAGTTATTCTCCTTCAATTCTTTTTCGAATTTCAATGGTTAACTAAAGATTTGAAAAATAAAAGTCACCATTACAAGTGGTTTGAAAATTCGATTTTAGAAATTAAGTTTTCCGATTTGTTAGTTGTTTGGAATGGGTGTTGCCTCAATTGATTGGAATCATTAAGATGAGTTCAAAACTCAAATTTTAAGTGATTTGGAGTAGATTTAGGCTATATTTGAGTTAAATTCCAGAAATTGAGTTTTTCGATTTGTTAGTTGTTTGGAATGGGTGCGGTTTCAATTGATTAGAATCGTCAAGATAAGTTCAAAAATTAAATTTCAAGTGATTTGGAGTAGATTTAGGGTATATTTGAGTTAAATCCAGAGGATGCCCAAGGAAGAAGAAGAAAAACACGTGAAGCTCCATTGATAGGATTACTCTGTATAATAATGTATAATATTATATAAATATTATACAATAGTGTATAAACACAACTTATACACTATTATATTCAAGGTTGATACATTATTTACAGGTATTTTGTGAATTTCTTACATTTTGTTCTTCTTCTCAGTCTTCTTATACACCTGTATACATGGTGTATCAAGAATATTTTCACTACGTGATTATACATCTTTATACACTTTATACAACGATATACATATTGTACCTCTTTGTATAAAAGTGTATAAACATTGCTGACAAAATATTTGTATGATTTTGATTCTTGTATAAAACTTAGTCCAAATCTCCAGCAAATAATTTCAAACTTTGTATACAATCTACTTAGGCTATTTCTAATAAGTTCAAACAATACCTGCTCTAATTTTATCATAAAATCATAATCGAAATTTAACAAGATTAGTATTAAAGGACATGAGATTTTAAGTTTCTCACACCCGTTTTTGCGTTTTACAGTTGTGATATGTATGTATAAACCTAAAAATGTATGAATTAAAAAAACAAACAGAGAAGTATTGGTTATGGAAGAAGGCACAAATGAGTGTTGACTGGATGAGGAACTGGTTTTTCTTTTAAGTTTTGTTTGCATATGATTCTTTTTCATTAATTAAATTAAATATTCGAAAAGGGTCATAAATTCCCTTAACCTATTAGAAATGGTTCAAAAATGCCTTTCATCCACCATTTGCCCCAAAAATATCATTAACATTTCGAAAAAGGGTCATAAATGTCCTTATCCTATTAGAAATGGCCCAAAAATGCCCCTCATCCACCTCTTTCCCCAAAAATATCATAATATTTTTTTAGTATCAAAACTGCCCCTTGGCCTAATACACAACAATAGTTGACTGTGTGAGATTTTTTGCAAATTCACGTGGCACTTTTTTATTGGTCAACATTAAATAACTTTAGCTTTTGTCATTAAAGTGTGCCATGATCTGTATTTTAACCCCAAAAATTACAGCTTTTCAGTTGCTATAGTACATGTAGTTAGCTTTAAAATAGCAACTTTAGAAATATTAAAATATAATATAGAATTTTAGCCGAATAAATGGAACTAATTTTTAGGTAAAGAAAGCATACAACTATGTCAATTAATACTTGCACCAGAAGAAGGAGTTTTTTTTTTAAGCAGCTTGAAATTATGATAATATACTTGAATAAATGAAAAGAAAAATTTAAGGAACCGGAAAAGAAAAGAAAGAGTTGAAGAACCCTGTTAGAATATGTGTTGGGTCTAATTTTTTTTTTAATGTTGACCAATCAAAAAGTGCCACGTGGATTTACAAAAAGTCTTATACAGTCAACTGTTGTTGTCTGTTAGTTCAAGGAGCAGTTTTAATACTAAAGAAAATGTTAATGGTATTTTTTTACACAGCAAAACTGAAATTTTTGGCTCAATAATTAGACCCAACACACATTCTAATAGGGTTCTTCAACTCTTTCTTTTGGGTCTAATTATTGATTGGTCAACATTTGAAAAATAATAGTTAGACCCAACACACATATTCTAATAGGGTTCTTCAACTTTTTCTTTTCTCTTCCGGCTCCTTTAATTTTTCTTTTCGTTTCTTCAAGTTTATTATCATAATTTTATTTTTTTCCCGTGTAAAAAACTGCTTCTTCTGGTGTTAGTATTAATTCACATGGTTGTATGCTTTATTTACCTAAAAACTGGTTTTATTTATTCCGCTAAAATTCTATTATATTTTAACATTTCTAAAGTTGCTATTTTAAAGTTAACTACTTATATTATAGCAACTGAAAAGCTACAATTTTTGGGGTTAAAATACGGATCTTGACACACTTTAATGACAAAAGCTAAAGCTGTTTAATATTGACCAATCAAAAAGTGTCACGTGGATTTGCAAGAAGTCTTACACAGTCAACTATTGTTGTGTGTTAGGTCAAGGGGCAGTTTTGATACTAAAGAAAATGTTAATGGCATTTTTGGGGCAAAAGGTGGATGAGGGTCATTTTTGAGTCATTTCTAATAGGTTAAGGGCATTTATGACACTTTTCCGAAACGCTAATGTCATTTTTGTGCCAAAAGGTGAATGAAGGGCATTTTTGAGCCATTTCTAATAGATTAAGGGCGTTTATAACCCTTTTTCGTTAAATATTTATGGGTGAAAAATAAGGAGAGTGCTACCATAGGGGTATGTAGGAATAAATGAGGTTGTTATAATTAGAGGGAATAGAAAAAGAATTTTTTTTATTGATATTTGGCTACACATTTGCAAATTTGTAACTGGGCTAAAATAGTGCAAGGTCAACTTATGGAGTGCATTACTCTTCAATTTTGTCAATATAGTTCAAACAATCCAAATCAAGTTTTAGAAACCATCCACGATAAAAAAGGTTCAATCTTTAATGAAATTTTCAAAAATAAAAAAAAAGTCAGCCATGTGCTCGCTTGGTCAAAATACGATATTCGCAACAAATTTCGATTACCCATTCACCCCTAACCCCCGGTATATGATTTATTTGAAATCTAACATCAAATTCGGATCTCTCAATTTTACAAAATTCCTAAATTCTATCCAAAATTTTCAATTTCTACCATGAAATTCATAAGTTTTATGTTAAACATTTATGAGAAATAATAGGGGATTGATGGGAAGTGAATTAAAGTTGTTTACCAATGAATTTAATGAGAAAATGTTCTTCGAAAGCCACCTTTAGAGTATTTAGGGTTGAAAAATGGTGTAAAATGAGCTAAGTCCTAATCCCCTTTTTTACCTAGCTACAAACTTCGCAATTGTAATGTCTGCAATTGCAAAACACTGATCGCAAAAGCAACAATGCAACATACCAACTGAAGTTGCAAAACTGACATATCCTTTGCAAATGCAAAATGCCCTCCATAGGAAATACACATAAATGCTTCACAAATGCAAAGTTGACTCCCTAGGCACTATATCGCAAATGCATCTCTGAGATCACAAATGCAATCTCAGCTAAGTTCACAAAAGCAAACTTACTTCGTAAATACAAAGTTTTAGCCCCAGCCTATATTCGCATTTGCGAGCATGACATCACAAATGCGAGGAACACAATTGTGATAAGGTCTTCAAAAATACGAGACCTGCAAGTTTGTACCAGCAACTACTGAGTGCTAGTTGTCCCAAACTCATATGCAATGCATCCAAAACTCACCCGAGCCACACTCAGACTCTAAATCAAACATCCGCACAAGTGTGATAATATTATAAAAACTTGCTTGCTACCTCTAATCATCAAATTAACATCAAATAACAAGAACCGGTCATGAAAACTCTAGATTTCTATCTAATTTTACTTTTACTACTATTCACATAATGCGTCAAAATGCATATATGGCCACTCGGTACTCTAACCAAACATGTGTACAAGTCTAAAATATCATAATAATCTAGTAGAATCATCAAAAAACTGATCTGAGGTTGTTTACCAAGAACCTTGATCGTGGTAAACCAAAACCTCATTTTAAGTCAAAAATCATATGTTCTTCAAAATTTTACGTAAAAGCTTTCCAAAAAGCAATACAGATCACACACACAATCAATAAATATCAAATAAAGCTATGATATGTCTTGGAACATGGAAATTAAGTCTAGTGCTTAAACGACCTATCAAGTCGTCACATTCTCCACCTCTAAAAAATGTTCGTCCTTGAACGATCATAGAAAAGTATCTATATTGGTAAAAAGATGGGGATTTATATCCATATATCAAACTCGGACTCCTACGTAGCCTCCTCCATTGCATGGTCTCTCCATTTCACTTTCACAGAAAGAAAACTCTTAAATCTCAACTTTCTAACCTGTTGGTCAAGAATAGCCATCGTCTCTTCCTCTAGGTCAGATTTTCATCATGCTGCACCATGTTGAAGTAAAAAACATATGATCTATCCTCATGGTACTTTCGAAGCATGAAAACATGAAATACTAGATGTACCCCTGCTAGGTTTGGAGGCAATACAAGCCTAATGCAACCTCTCCAACTTTCTCCATGATCTCAAACGCGCCATTAAACCTCGATCACAACTTGCGCTTCTTCCCAAACCACATCATGCCCTTCATAGGCGACACTTGGAGAAGAACCTTCTTGCCTTCCATGTAGGCGACATCTCAAACCTTCATATCCGCGTAACTCTCTTGCCTTGACTGGGATGAATGAAGTCGCTCCTGAATCATCTTAACTTTCTGTAAAGCCTCACAGACCAAATCAGTGCCCAACAGTCTATCATCACTGCGCTTAAACCAACCAATCAGCAAAAGACATCGCCTCTCATACATGGTCTCGTACATCGCCATCTGAATGCTCGATTGCTAGATGTTGTTGTAGGTGAACTCCACTAAATGTAAAAACTGGTTCTGCTGACCCCTAAACTCTATAGAGCAGGCCAACACAATGTCCTCCAATATCAGAATATTGCACTCAAACTATCCGTTCATTTGAGGATAAAATGCGGTACTCAACTCGACCCATGTGCCCAACTCACGCTGCACGATTTTCCAAAAATGCAATGTGAAATGCGTACCTCGGTCAGAAACGATAGACATGGGCACGCCATGCACGCATATAATCTCACAGATGTAAATTTTAGCCAGCCGCCCTGAAGAATAGGAAATCATCACCGGAATAAAGTGTGCAAACTTAATCAACCGGCCCACAATAACACGTATTTCATCATAGTCCTCAATGTTCGTGGTAAGCCTACAACAAAATTTATAGTGATGCGCTCCGGCTTCCACTCTAGTATCTCTAATCTCTCTAAATCAACCCACCCGGATTCTGATGCTTGTGCTTCACCTGTTGATAATTCAAACACCAAAAGACTTAAGCAACAATATTGCCTTTTCTCCTAATGTGATTTTATTTCCAATTCTAATTACTTTAACTCCAATTCTTTGTTCCTTTGCTCTATCAATTCTCGTTCCTTTGTTTATCATAATCTTTTGATTTTTTTCTAATGATAGTTAAAGACATAATTGGTGATAAATAAAGACATATTTGGTGATAAATTAGTAGAAAGAGATTTTATTAAATTATTTTTATGCGTAATTCTTAAGTACTTTAATATTTAAACAATTGAAGATAATTTATTAAGGTTATCAATAACAATATTATACGATACAATTAGATCAAATAACTATGTTATTTAATAATAACAAATAATATAATTTATCCAAATATTGTTATAAATAGAATTCTATTTGGAGTGAATGTCTATCTTGTGGAGAGTTTTACTTTGTGACTAAGTCATATTTCTCCTATAAATAGAGGGTTCTATTCCATTCTAATTCATCCAAAATTTCAATAAGAATTCTCTCTCTCTTTCTCTACAATATTGTTCTTGTTCTTTTATTACTTCATAATACGTTATTAGCACGAGACTCTAACCAATTGAGTAGAAGCTTTGGGATTGAGCACAATGCTTGTCAATTGCTCCATGAACTTCCTTCATGATTAAATTTTAGATTTAAGGTAAGTATTTTACTTTTCTCTTTCAAATTCTTGACATTATATTATTTGATTTTAAATACAAGCAAAGACGATAAATTTTGATTGCAACTCTAATGGAGTTTGAAAGAAATTATAACCACCCAAAGTGGTAAAATTTCTATGCCTTGTCATGATTAAATTCATGTATAATTGTGGGCAAAGAATTAAAAACTCGTCCCATTGAATTTGCTCCATTCTCATTCCCTTTAGAGAATGTGATAGCAGTATGTAATAAGTCTGAAAGAAGACAAAATTATTACCATGAATAATCAATGAAAATGGACGTGGCAATAGACTAAATTATATCCGTCATCATTGTGGTAATGAGAACAATAAGTATTCTCAAAATAATCCTTCACTATGTGAAAGTAATATTTGTCATCGATTTGACATGAGTTTATAAAGCACGTAATGATGATTATGGTCCATTCATGATGTGAATGTGACAACATCTTACTTATGAATACATATTCATTCTTCAGAGAATATGAACGTGCTAATGGTAGTGAATATACCACACTCACCTCTAGAAGAAGGTTTGAGATGATACCATAAATAATGTTATTATTATGGCATAAATGGTCATTGGTCACGTACCTATTGTACGCCAAAATATTTTGGCATTGTGATTATTAAAAGTCAACGATAATGCAAGAAACAGATCTTGCATATTATTTTGACCATGGCCATAATGGTATAACTTTCTCTTTAAAAGAGATATTCACCACATGGATGATGATGAATATGTGGTAGTGCAAAATTAATTTAGAGCTTTGGAAGAGCCAATTATTACTATTTTGGAGAAACACAATTGGTTACCAATAAGGTATTGTGTTGTAGTAAGTCTCAAAGAAACTTATTCAGTTTCCAACGTATATGCGAAAGCGATTGATTATATTGAGACTATAAATAAAGGAAAGATTTAATATCTTCTATTACTACAACTTGTAGCGGGATAATATGTATGTGAAAAGTTACTCGCTTTATTCTCCAATTTGTACTACATAAACAAAAGAATATCACAATGAAGTGAATATTTATTGATATAAAAACTCTTATCATAATAAACTTGGAGTTTATTCGTAATTGCACACATCATGGTGTAAACCTGAAGTTTATCAATATTGATAATTTATTCAGTTGGCATAATTGATTTACCCATATCAATTTAAGTATGATGTGCAAAAATAAAGAGAATTCACATGAGTAAATATTAAAGAACTAGAAAGTTCTTTATGAATTCTTTTATGTGCATGTTCTCATTAATTAATATACCAACTAAAATTGGGATTGAATCCCATGAATGGTGGAAATATCAAAGGTGAATATGGGCCCATTCACCTGCCATGTATACCACATAAGATGCATCTATGAGATGATTACATGTGCAATTATTATTAACCCGCAACCTGGCCGGCGTGTGCGAGGTAACTTGCTCAATAATTTAATTTAGAGCATATTCCAGATTTTCTATTCAAGAAGTTATCTTGATAAGTTGGTTTACAACACAGCTGGTTTAGCAAAATGATTTATTGAGTGTCTCCACTTAATAGCTAAACTCTTGCTTATGAGAACAAAGTTATATATATCAGTTTGATATACATTATATACGAAAGTATATTATTTTCTCCACTCACAAGTGGTTCGGGGTCAGGAACTAAATAATTCCATCTTATTATTATTGATGTGCGGTATATATTTTGATTAACACCATAACACACAAAGACGAGTTCTCAAAGTTGAGAAAATAAGTTAGTTTTTTCTAACATGAGGGGGAGACAAGATACAACCGTTGAGAAAACGTTACATGGAATGAATTATCATTTATACATCTAGATCCTCGAATAAAATAATATGAACTTGAAGTTCATAAAAGGATAATTCATGTGCAATTTATTGCAAAGCATGCGAGACGCATTTGCTGGCCCTAATAAAGTAACTATATTCTCATTGCAAATGCTCATATTAAGTCCTAGAAGGACAAAGTCTATGGTAAGCTTAAAGCGTATAGACAATCGATTTCAAATAAACTTCTTGATAAAGAAGATGAGCAAATGATCTTAATAAAGGAAGCAAGTGATCTAGAAGATTACATAACATAACACTTCATAATATCTCATGAGAGATTCATGTACCTGAATATATGAATGAAGAGATTTCTATGTTATGTCATTATGAAAATATATTGAAACTGATATAAAATCTTTGTCAACGTCAATATTCAAGAAGCTAGTGCACAAGATCGGAATGCGAAGGCTCAAGGACGTGAATTGATACTCTCATCAGGGGGAGTAAATGCGCATTGCACTCTTTTTCCCTTATAAGGTTTTGTCCCACTGGGTTTTCCTTGCAAGGTTTTAACGAGGCAACCAAAAGACGTATTATTATATATGTGTACTCTTTTTCCTTCTCTATAATTTTTTTCCATTGGATTTTATTTAGTTAATGTTTTAAGGAGGCACATTATTTGTTGAATAGACATTCAAGGGGGAGTGTTATAAATAGAATTCTATTTGGAGTGAATGTCTATCTTGTGGAGAGTTTTACTTTGTGACTAAGTCATATTTCTCATATAAATAGAGAGTTCTATTCCATTGTAATTCATCCAAAAATTCAATAAAAATTCTATCTTTTTCTGCAATATTGTTCTAGGTTCTTTTATTACTTTATAACAAATATAAAATAACAGTATATAATACAATACATTGTTCTTACAATGGTTAACAACCCTCCAAACAACCTGTAAGCCCCCACAACCCTGAAGTTGCACGGATATACCAGACCGCACTGTATCGCTGTAGACATCAATTAGGTTTTTTCTTCTCTCACAGAATAAGTTTTAGCCGACTCCCAAAGCTGATAAGCTAACAAGCTTTGACTCTGTAATTCAGTAGTATCTGTAAATCCAATTCTCAAACGGCTGGAAAATGGCGTCCAAGTTTGGGTTAGCTGGTGGCATACCGGAGCGTAGAGTTCGACCCATTTGGGATGCCATTGATTCTCGTCAGTTCAAAAATGCTCTCAAGCACTGCACCTCTCTCCTCTCCAAATACCCCAATTCCCCTTATGCTCTGGCACTTAAAGCTTTGGTTTTGGAAAGGATGGGTAAAGCGGACGAAGCATTTTCCGTTTGCTTAAATGCCAAAGAGCTTTTGTACACTAATGACTCTGTCTTGATTGACGATCTTACTCTCAGCACTCTACAGATTGTTTTCCAGCGACTTAACCACTGTCAGTATCTTGATGTTTTCTACCGACCTGGTCATTCTTTCTTTTTTTGACTCAATGTTTTGTATCTTGACAGTGGATATGGCAACAAGTTGCTACGAGTATGCTTGTGCGAAATTTCCTAGTAACCTGGATCTAATGATGGGTCTCTTCAACTGCTACGTCCGCGAATACTCCTTTGTGAAGCAACAACAGGTTGGGCAGCATCTATTCTCAAGTACAAGTTTGATTTTCTGTTTATTAAATTTTGCAACCAAAGCGTAGTTTCATTTCTTTTACCCATTTACAGATAGCTATTAAAATGTACAAGATTGTCGGTGAAGAAAGGTTCCTGCTCTGGGCAGTATGCAGCATTCAGTTGCAGGTTCTGTCTTCACTTCCTACTCTATCTTTTTCCTTAGCTTTGTTCCACCGGAAAGATAATTCATGTCTTGGTTCCAATTGTATTAGTCTTCTTTCTTTGCGGTTTCCTTAAGCTCAAAAACTAAGTTTAGTCTTGTGCATTAAATCCAATTCGTTGTTAATAACTTTCTTATTTCTCATAAATTGGGGTGGCTTCAAAAAGTCGATCAAGCAACAACTACACCTCAATACCAAATTAGCTGGAGTATATCATATGAATTCTTTCATATTCATTCTGCTCTATACATGTATATTAGTCTTAAGTGGAGTCATCCTAGTTAGAATATTTTTACTTTGGCCGTCAATCTGTACAGAATTCCTCTTCCTCGCCTCGGGTTTGTGATCAGTTGTCTCTTTAGAAGCTCACTTAAGCGTAGTTGAATGACTTGTGAAAATATGAAGCAAAAAATCAGCATTTTATTCATTCAAAGTTGGATTGTTTTACGTATCAGGATGAAGTCTGATTATGAATGGCATTGATGATTTTGAAACATAGACACAAAGTAATTAAGGAAGCTTCAGAAGTTCAAATTTATCACTTTGACTCTACCCTTTTTGAATAAATATTGATTCTTCTACCCCAATAATATTTTCCCAAAACTTTGTAGTGCTTGTCATCAACTCCCCTCAACATTGAATCTTCCTCCTAAAGGTAGACCCAAATATTTGGTGGGAAGGTGAACAACTCGACATCCCTATGCTAGCACCTGTACATCACGTACCTTTCTAATTAGCATTAATTCTGATCTCCAGTTCTCCACATTAATATGAAGCCCAAACAGTACTTATTTAAGAATGGGAAATAGATTGGAGCAAATCAATCTGAACATGCTAATAGAGGACATGTTAAATGGAGATGCGATGAAAAAGGTAGTAATTCACGAGATTTTTTATATCCATCTGTGAGATACAGATGAAAATATATGCAGGATCATACAACATAACGCTTGCCTCACGCAGGATGGTCTCTTTAAAAGCCTGCTCACTGAAGTGACTGCAAAAATGATGTGTTCAGCTGGGTAGTACTACATAGAGCTTGCCTCATGCAGGGTAATCTCATGAAAAGAGCCTTTGCACTGATAAATTGATACTTTATAATCTGGAGGATGTGAATCATCTTTTTTTGCACTGCGTCATGGGAAGAGATCTCTAGAATATGTCTCAAACTCTTTCTGAAATTCACCCTATGATGCCATTCACCGCGAAGACTGCCTACATCAGCTTTTGTTTCTGGAGAGTAGAGAAACATATCCAGGAACTATGACGTACCATACTAGACGCATTATTCGGACCCTTGGAGGGGGAGGAATTTGATATGCTTTGAAAGAACCGTCACGTCAATACTGATTCGAAAGCTAGATGTTTGCTGAAACTTATTTTACTGGAAAAAACTCAATATTGTGAATGGTGCGCATCAACTTCTTGACTTTGTTGGTTCTTTAAGTTCGTGATGGGAGTCACCCAAGCTGTTGTACAATTCCACATCATCTGGATGTGGTTAGCAGCAAAATTTACATTAGTTTACTCAAAACTCATTAGCAATAAGACCGATATATGGCAAAAAAGTCTCGTGCCTATACAATAAGTTCTGAATGCATTTAACTTTTGCAATAGCTATGAACTCCATCTTTCCTTCAAAACAACAACAACAATAACTACCCAGTAAAATCCCACATAGTGGGGTCTGGGGAAGGTAACGTGTATGCAAATCTTATAGGGCAGAGAGGCTGTTTCCGTTAGACACTCGGTTCAGAAAGACAGAAATAAAAAATAAGAAAAGAAAAGAGAATTCATTAGTAACTCCAATGGAAACTATAATAGTAACAGAAGCATAAAAACCAAAAGATGAAAGACATACAACAACAGTAACCACGGGTCTAAGGCTCGGGGCTACTTTAAACAACAAGAATAGTGTGTGTTCAACATAAACTGCAAGCCATCTAAGATCAACCCTTATCCAACCCCGCCTCACCCCCGGTATGAAGTAAGGAAAGCTTTACTACCCCTAACCTACAATCCTAATGCTTGACCTCTAGGTCTTCCTATCAAGGGCCATGTCCTCGAAAATTTGCAGTCGTATCATACCTGATCAACTCTCCCCAATACTTCTTAGGTCTCCTTCTATCTCTTCTCGTACCCAGTGTTTTGGAGAGCGCAAAGCGCAAAAAAGCGACAAGGGCTCGCCTCGCTTCAAAAGCGAAGCGCAAAGCGAAGCGCACGCTATATTAAAGTGAAGCGCAATTCTTAAAAAACATAATGTAAAATTATTAATAATCAAAAACATTAATTTAAATACTTAAAAGTAGGTACTAGGTACCACCAAATCATTCACAAACCATCCACAAACCATAGGACAAGCAAAATCAAAGCTACTAAATTACTAGAAGTCAATCAACATCTTATTCTTCTACTCCTCTTCTCCTACAACAAGATTGTCAAAATCTTGAATTCCTCTATCATTTTCATATTGCTCGTCATCTTCTTCTTCCCCCACATCTTCATGATCACTTTCATCTTCATCAATTAGGGATAGGGATCGACTTGTAGTAGCCACACTTTTCCCTTCCTAATAGAGCTTGAACTTGGAGTATATCTCCTAAAACCATAAGGATCCTCCCCAACTCCACTACCAACCGCAACATCACCCCAAGTGAAATCGGAGTCGCCTTCAAATACTTCTTCATCTTCACAATTTTCGGTGACTCCGGTTAGCCACTCATTAGCCTCATCAATGTTGTCCAAAAGAATTGGATCAATTATATTGCGGTGGTTGTAGCGACGTCTCAATGCTCTATTGTATTTTATAAACACTAGATTATGGAGGCGCTTCAAGGTTAGTCGATTCCTTTTCTTTGTATGAATCTGCAAAAATGATGTGTCAACTAATTAGTAGGAGTTTAGACAATTGAGATATAATTTACTTTATCTCAAAACATGAAATAATTCTTTTTATTTCTCACGTGTTCAAAAACACTGCAGTTCCTTTCACATCCGGATGAGCTACAAGTTAAGCTTAAAACTTTGATAGCGAAAGTCTGTAACTCCGGAGTCTTGCACCATATTGGTCCCACCATTCAACTATAGAAGTCAAAAAAAAATATATTCAAGAGTTAATAAGTATAAAGAATACATCGAAGTTAGAGTTATAAAATATAGAAACACTTGGTCATCTGGCGACTTTTTCGTTCTTTGTTTGATAGCAAGTCGAAGCTTAAAAGGTCCTTCAGCTGCCTTGTAAATAGCAAGCTGATCTACTATCTTCTCTTGCAAGTCTTCATCTGGGTTCAACTTGATAACAACCTGATGGAATCCTGTCCACACTTCTTTAGCCAATGAATTCTTCTCATACTGCTTATAAAAGAGTGAGGGGTTCAGAATAAGTCCAGCTGCATGCAAAGGTCTATGAAGTTGCTCATCCTATCTTGCATCAATGATCTGAAAGACCTTTGCATATTTTTGCTCATCAGTGAATGATGCTTGAATAGCCTCCTTGGCCCTATCCATAGCTTCATAGAGGTAGCCCATTGATGGTTTTTGCTCTCCATCCACCAAACAGAGTACTTTAATCAAAGGGCCACCAATTTTAAGAGCATGAAGGACATTATTCCAATAAGAACAAGAAAGAATAATGCATGCAACCTCTTTCCCCGCACTTTCCCTTGCAAATTTACTCCTGCTCCAGTCCTCTGATGTGACCATCTGCCTCAAATTGTCTTTTTGTTTGTGGAGACTACGCAAAGTCAAGAAAGCAGTGGCGAACCTTGTCTTGCCCGGTTTCACCAAACTTTTTTCCATGGTAAATCTTCTCATCATATTCAATAACAATGACCGCCGGGAAATATAAGAATATAACCTAACGCCCTGGCCAAAAACTGTAGAGAAGGGCCTTTCCTTGAAAATGTCTCCGAACATCAAGTTGATGCAATGAGCCGCACATGGAGTCCAGTAGACATTCTTGTAGGCTCCTTCAATCATGCCACCTGCTTTCACATTTTCACTTGCATTATCAGTGACCACTTGAACAACTTTGCTTGGACCAATCTTTTCGATGGTGTTTTGAAACAAAGTGAACATTTTGATGTGGTCGGTGGATGAGTCGCTAGCATCGATGGACTCAAGAAACAAACTTCCCCGGGGAGAATTCACCAACACATTAATAATCATTTTTCCCGTTCTTGCTGTCCACTTATCCATCATAATGGAGCAATCGTACTTGTTCCAAACAACTTTATGCTCTTCAACGATTTTGTTAGTCTCCTCCACTTCCTTATTTAGATAAGGACCTCTTATTTCATGGTAAGTGGGAGGCTTCATTCCAGGCCCGTATTGACCAACGGCCTCAATAAAGTCTCCAAAAGTGTCATAATTGACACAATTGAAGGGGAGCCTAGCATCATAGACCCATCGTGCAAAAGCTCTAACTGCACGATCCCTTAAACTGTCTCTAGCAATTTTCTGTACATCTTTCCCACTGGCCTTTGTTCCTTCTTTGAAAAGTAGCAATCCATAGGACCTTTAGTCGTTGAACCATGGCTTGAGCCATCTCTTCCCCGTTTTGTTGGAAGTGACAATTCTTCAATATCGTCGTCATCATCATCATCAAGATTGGTCACCATTGGTTGATGAACCATTTGATTTTTTAGCTCCTTCTTCTTCTCAACAAATTTTTTTATTTCTTCTCTCACCTCCGGTGGACATTTTTGACAACTTGTAACAACTTGTGACGTTTCTATCGCCACCAATTAGATGGTATTTAAACCGATAAATTCCACCGGTTGTAATCTTGTTGCAAAAGATACATAAAACATTCGTATTCTTCTCGTTAACTCTCTCGCCATATCGCCAAGTCGGGTCTTTCTCTTTCGAACTTTGAGACATTTTGATATCCCTATTAAGATATAAGCGAAAACATAATCGATAAACTGAAATATAAAGGAAAATTGTTCACTTTGAAGTATAGTGAATAAAGGAAAATTGTTCACAGTGATATAAAGGAAAATTGTTCACTGAAATATAAAGGAATATAATCAATAAACTGAATAACAAAGCAGAAAAAAGAAAAAGAGAGAAAGAAAGTCTGAAACAGACATCGAAACAGAGAGGAGAGACAGACGAAAAGGAAAAAAAAAAATTTTCCTTCCCATGTTCTAAGTCGAAACAGAGAGACAAAGAAAGAAGAAGAAGAAAATTGAGGAAGAAGAAGAGAGGTGCGAATGGTCTGAAGAAACCAGAAGACAGAAAAAACAAAAAAACGAGAAGAAAGGAGAAGAAATTACCTGGGTTGGTCTTCGAGGTTGACTGGTTGAGCGACTGAAGAAGAAGAATCAGTGGAACCCTAGCTTTTTTTGTTCAAAGATCGGCTGAAGAAGAAGTAGTGGCGTCTCTGTTTCGATTTGTTTCGACTGAAGAAGAAGCTTTGTTTCGATTTAGGGTATATTTTGTCTTAGACCCAAAGTTTTTTCTTTTTAAAAAGGTCCCTACGCTTTTTTCAATTAAGCGAGCGCTTCAGCGCTTTGGTCGCTTCATCGCTTCATCGATTTTACCTGATGAAGCGTGCGCTTCTGCAAATCGAATCGCTTCGAGAGGCTTGAATCGACGCTGCATCGCCTCGCCTCGCTTTGCGCTTAAAGCGACGAAGCGAGCACTTCTTTAAACACTGCTCGTACCCACCACGGCCAATTGCTCACACCTCTTCACCGGTACCTCAGCATACACATCTCTGCTACTTTCATCCTCTGGATATGGGAGTTCTTGACCGGCCAACACTCTGCCCCATACAACATGGCCGGTCTAACCACAACTCTATAAAATTTACCTTTGAGTATCGGTGGCACTTTCTATGTCACACAAGCCTCCAGATGCAAGCCTCCAGATGCAAGCCTCCATTTCTTCCAGCCCGCCCCTGTTGATCTCTGTGTCCCCTGAATCATCGACCCAACGTACTTGGAGCTATCTCTCTTGGGGATGACCTCTGACCTAAGCCTCACGTCCCCACCTACTTCCCTCGACTCAACGCTAAACTTGCACTTCAGGTACTCTGTCTTAGACCTGCTCAATTTGAAACCCTTAGACTCGAGAGTCTGTCTCCAAACCTCCAATCTCTTATTAACACCGGTCCTCGTCTTGTCAATTAGAACTATGTCATTAGCAAATAACATACACCATGGCACCTCCCCTTGAATATGGTATGTGAAAGCATCCATCACTGGCAAATAAGAACGGGCTAAGCGCAGAGCCTTGGTGTAATCCCATAATAACCGGAAAATGCTCCGAGTCACCTACCAGAGTCCTAACCCTAGTCTTAGCTCCATCGTACATGTCCTTGATCGCTCTTATGTAGGCTACCGGCATGCCCTTCGCCTCCAGGCATCTCCAGAGCATCTCACTAGGAACCTTGTCATACGCTTTCTCCAAGTCAATAAACACCATGTGCAGATCCTTCTTCTTATTCCTGTACTTTTCCACCAACCTCCTAATAAGGCGGAGAGCTTCCGTAGTGGAGCGGCCCGGCATGAACCCAAACTGATCGTAGGATATAGACGTTGTCTTACTCACCCTCACTTCCACCACCTTTTCCTAGACTTTCATGGTATGACTAAGTAACTTGATACCCCTATAATTGTTACAACACTGATATACGGTACCACTGTACTCGACCTCCATTCCTCCGACATCCTCTTTGTCCTAAAAATTACGTTGAACAACCTAGTCAGCCATTCCAATCTTGCTCAACCTACACACTTCCAATAGTCAACCGAAATTTCATCTGACCCGGTCGCTCTACCCCTACTCATCTTACGCAAAGCCCGCACGACCTCTTCCACCTTAATGCGTCTGCAATACCTAAAATCTCGGAGACTCCGAATGCCCCAAGTCCCCTAGCACTATATCATGGTCCCCATCCTCATTTAGAAGACCATAAAAGTACGTCCATCTTTGCTTAATCTGGGACTCTACTATCCTTGTCTTTAATGCACCTTACTTGGTCCAAATCCTGGGCCTTCCTATCCCTCGCTATAGCCAGCCGAAACAACTTCTTGTCCCCACCTTTCTCCCCTAATTCTTCGTATAGACGGCTAAACGCTGCATTCTTAGCCTCCGTGACCGCCAGCTTTGCCTCATTTCGAGCAACTTTTTACCTCTCTCTATTCGCTCTCTTTTCCTCCTCACTAGTACTCTCTGCCAACTTTGTGTACGCTACCTTCTTCACCCTCACTTTACCTTGGACTATGTCATTCCACCACCAATCTCCTTGGTGCCGGCCAGAAAAACCCTTCGATCCACCTAGCACCTCTCTCGCTGCCTCCTTCACATAGGTCGTCGTCGTTGACCACATAGTGCTCACGTCTCCACTACTCCTCCAAGCTCTCATAGCGGATAACCTCCCCTCCAACTCCTGGGCTTTATCCTTGGTTAAAGCTCCCCATCTAATCCTCGGTCGGCAACGAGCATGCCTCTTCTTCCTCTTCATCATAATGCCGTTGTCCATCACTAAGAGCCTATGCTGAGTCGCGAGGGTCTTTCCCAGGATAACCTTGCAATCCTTGGACAACCCTCTATCACACCTTCCGAGGAAAATGTATTCGATCTGAGTCTTCACCGCCGAACTTGGGAAAGTAACCAGATGCTTTTCCCTCTTGGAAAAGTCGAGTTCGCAAGCCTTAGCGAAGTCAAACAGCGAAGTACCTCCTCCATTCCTATCCCCAAGGCCAAAACCACCATGCACCTCGCCATAACTACCAGCAGCCTCCCCAATATTGCCGTTAAAATCCCCTCCAATAAATAACATTTCAGTAGGTGGAATATTTCGCACAATCTCGTCCAAATCCTCCCAAAAGCTCCTCTTAACCTCCTCGTCCAAGCCCGCTTACGACGCGTAAGCGCTAACTACATTGAGATTGCACTCACCAATCACCAACTTAATAAACATTAGCCTATCATTCACTCGCCTAACCTCAACCACAGACTCTCTAAGATCCCTATCCATCAAGATACCCACTCTATTCTTACCCTTCACGACTCTAGAGTACCACAACTTATACCCGTCCGCATTCCTCGCCTTCGACCCTGCCCACCTAATCTCCTAGACACAAGCTATATTAACCTTTCTCTTCTGGAGAATCTTTGCCAACTCAATAGACTTACCCTTCAACGTGCCTATGTTCCACGACCCGATCTTCAATAAGCTCCCTTTTTTCCCTTACCCTCCATTCTTCTCGTCCCAACCCTTGACCCCCACCCCCTTCTCACCCCCGGCACTCCTCGAGGACATGACCTTACTCTACCATCCCACACCACAGCCACTATACCTATGGCAAACTCCTGAAACACTAACACGGACCCAAACTAGAAAATAACCGATTGCACCTACATGTATTCTAATAATATGCTCAAAGTGATGCTAACTAAATAGCCACTAATTAACTAACATAGAGACTGAGACAAGAAATGGGAGGTACCAACTCCCGATGGAAAGAACCTGGAAATATGACTTGATGCACCCGGTGATGCTCCTCTCTACTCGCCCGTATGCCTCGCGCTCGCCTGTAGAGCCGCAACAATTCCCGCGAATATAACCTGGGTGCTTTGGAACCCGACGTCCAGCCGTTTGTGACTGCCAAATGGCCTGCTCTGCTATGCTTGCCCGTGCACCTCCCACCCATCACCAAACAACCACCAAAAGTGCTACCTGAAACACACATAACAAACTCCGAGGCCAAGAAAAGGAGAGGACTGTCACCGGAATGGTTGCCGGAAAACAGTGCTGGCCCGAGAAACAGTGGTGCGACGAGGAAAGGTTTGAAGAAAGGGAAACACAGAGGGATGGTGGTGTGATTGGGCCGGAAAAGCAGAAGATAGACGAGGCGGCGACGGTGGGTCGCTGGTTGCCGGCCTAGCTACTGCTAGGGTTAAAAGAAAGGGGAAGAAAGAGAGAGGAGACTTACCTTGGGGGGAGAAAGGCGTCGCCGGCATCGCACCGACAGTGAGAGGGGAAGAAGAACAAGACGGGAAAGAAAGGTGAGGGGTGAGAGAGAGGAGACTTACCTTGGGGGAGGGTGGTCGCCGGTTGTTCACTAGCCGTTAGGGTGCTCGCGGAGACAGAGAAAAGTTAGGAAGAGAGAAAAGTTATCACCTCAACCAACCATCTTTCCTTCAAAAGCATCTTCTATTTTTGTCTAGCCATATTATCCATGCAATGCACAACTGAACCGTCCTCCAAATGTTTTAGAAGAAAAGATCTATATAAGCCGTATATACTAGTATAGAATATGTTTTAGATGTTAGTACTTCTACTGTGGGTCTTATGCTTTAAGAAGTGGTTTAACCTTTAGTGATTTATACATTTATTACAAAACATACTAATACTTTTTATTTGTATTAGCATAATATTGGCATGATATGCCTTATTAAAAAAATATTGATATGACATTTTAAATGCAATAACGTGGTCAACGGGGATCGGTATAGGAGACCCTAACTTGTTTGGGATTGAGGTGTAATTTTTGACAAGAAAACCTTACCTTCGCCTTTTGCGGATATTAATCTTGACATTCATTAGCCACTAAACAACATCAACAATCTTTTTACCTTTAATAAAGGTATCTCGAGCCCCTCATACTAAGTTATTCATCATTACCTTTGGTTTTTCCGTACACACCTCTACGATGATCTCATATCTTTAATATTTACAACTCTATTCTTTTTTTGCTTAAGGGAAACAACAACAAGAACAAACCCAGTCGATTTCCATAAGTGCGGTATGGGGAGGGTGATATGTACGCAGCCTTACCCTTGCCTTGGAAGGCAGAGTGGCTGTTTCCGGAAGACCCTCGACTAAAGAATCTTTGCTTAATATCAATAAATAATAAAAGTAGTATTATACCTTTATAATACTACCCCCATACAATTCTAACTATTACATCGGTCATAACCTCCATATTCGTTTCTTGAAATCATAGTAAGTTGGTCCCCGGTTCTAACTCCCACCGTGAAGATGGCTATTTTGTTTGGGTCTATTAGAAGATTCCCATTATCGGTTGGGGAGGGATGGTAGATTTCTTTATATGGTCTTGGGAAATTCTCATCTCATGAGCTAGTTTTTGGGATTGAGTTAGGCCTAAGGTCCATTTTTTTTCTATTGTATCAATGCCAGACCTATACTTATACTGATTCTTGGTTTTTGATGTTGAACCCCCCCATCTTATGTTGTCCTCACTCCAAATGTCGTGGAACAATCCAGCCGATGCTGTAGAGGGATGGGTAGGTCTCGTTATATGATCTTGGGTAATCCTCAGCTCATGAGCTAGCTTTTGAATTTGAGTTAGACCCAAAGTCCATTTATATAGGATCATTCATTTCCCTCGTATTCAAGTTATTATCTTAACATCCATGGACAATATCTTTGCCGGTTTGCCCTTTCCTTCCAACCTCCCTCGCCTCCTTCAATTCACCCTTTTTATTTCCTCCTGAACTTCCTCTTGTAAACCACCATACACCACCATCCTTTTTCGGCTTTCCCCTTCCTCCTTCCCATCTTTTCCCTTTCATCCACACTCTTGGTCCGCCTTGCTCCTTTTGCCTCTAATTCAATGTCAAGTGACAATTCTAAGACCCTGTCTTCCTTCCCCTTTAAAGGAGTAAAGGACACACCCAAGAACTCCCCAAAACAACAACAACAACAACAACAACCCAGTATAATCCCACTTAGTGGGGTCTGGGGAGGGTAGTGTGTACGCAGACCTTACCCCTACCCTAAGGTAGAGAGGCTGTTTCCAAATAGACCCCGGCATCCTTCCCTCCAAGAACTACCCACCTTGCTCTTGGGGAGACTCGAACTCACAACCTCTCGGTTGGAAGTGGGGTTGCTTACCATCAGAGCAACCCCTCTTGTTTCCAAGAACTCCCCAAAACATAAAATACTTTTTCCTCACCTATTTGGTAAATCACTACTCTCCATCAATGATTGCTAATGGTTAGCCATCTTTCTCTATTTGTGGATGTTCACACATACTGGAGCAACCAGCATTACCAGAATCAGCTATTTCTGGGAACTACAGTCAACATAGGTCCTTCAGCATGTTCTGGAAATATTGGTGCTGTTACTTCCCTCCTTTGAACCCCCTGAATATTTCCAGTATTTCCTGGACCTTCTTGAACAGGCAAAACACTCCCAGATTCGCAACATTCTGCCGTCGGCGTGGTTGGCGAAGCGTACCTGGAACTTGGGCAGCCTTATTAGACCTCTTTGGAGACACATATTCTCATAATGGAAGGGTGATGGTCCAATCTTCTTCCACCATTTTCTAGCATATTAGGGAATGATCCAAAACAGGCTTCAACAGTGTTCAAGAAAGCGATCGCTTTCTCGCTTAAAGCGAGAAGCGAAGCGAGGCGGAAGGTCAGCCGCTTCCAGTGTTAGAAGCGGCGCAGGTACGATAAAGCGGGCGCTACCGCCCTAAAAGCGTGAAGCGGAAGAAGCGTTTCAATTTAATAGCCTACCCGTGTCTATTTCACTTAAAACACCCAAAAACCTATTCTGTTCAGCAGGTCTTTCTTCTTCTTCTTCTGTTCTTTTTCTTCAACATTACAACAAACAAGCTAGGGTTTTTCTTCTTCTTCTTCAACATTACAACAAAAAGAGGACAACTTTCAAGTTTCAAGACTCAAGAGGTATGTTTTTATTTTCATTCAATCTTCATCTTCTTCTAATCTTCTTCTTCTTCTTCTTCTTCTTTTTTTTTTCTAAACGTCCAAATAGCGCAGAAATGCTGGCGAATTTTTTCTAGAAATTTTCTGCCCCGTTTCTGCCCATAATCTGCCCATAATCTGGCCAAATTTCTTCCCAAATTTCTGCCAAATTATATATTTCTTCCCAAACTTCTACTTTGTCCCAAGTCGATGAAGAAGATGGAATTGAAGAAGATGACGAGCAATACAATAATGATACTGGAATACAAGAGTTTGACAATCTTGTAGAAGAATAGGATGCTCATTTTGTGGTTTCATTGAAGCTGCTCTTGACAATCTTGAAGAATAGGATGCTTTTTTGTGCTTTAATTGATGCTACTCTTTAGTTTTTTAATTCAAGTATTGAACATTTGCTTACAATTACATGTATTGTCTAGGCCATATTTATTATTATTTTTTTTTTTAAATTCCGCTTCACTTCAAAAAAGCGGGCGCTTCGCTTCTCGCTTTTCGTGAGATGGTGGTTGTCGCTTTTTCTTGCTTCACGCTATTTTGAACACTGGGCTTCAAAACGCTTGTTGAATGGAATTTGGAAACTTCTTTTGCAATTCAGTACTCTAATATCACGATTATCTACCTTATCAAAAATAAAACAAAATATCGCGGTTATCTACTCTTATGCACTCTGTCAGTTTAATCTGTTTTGCCATTGAATTATGTTATTATTGTGGTGCTGTCCGTTTTATGGTAGAAAATCAAATTCCAGTAACTAGCCGGGGAAGTCCATTTCATCAGAGTTAGTTCTTCTAGGTTGGCCTTGAGCATTCTGTTTGACTGTATGTCCTCATTTATGGAATGGTGATGCCGAATTTTCTGAATATCCGTTGGGATATGCTCTGTTGATTTTTATGCACTTCATACAAGCTAATGTGTATTTGAGACTGATTATATGAATTAATGAGGTTTATGAGGAGTCTGATACACTTTATGGGAGCATTATTGCTAGATCTAATTCTCTGGTTTGTCTGATTGCATGAAACTTTGAATAATATTTATTCAGATAGGCTAAAGTTAAGAGTGAATTTTTGAATAATATTAGTTGAGGGGAGCAGAAATGGTGCTTTTAAGAGGGAAAAACAATTACTATTGAAAAGATTTATGTCTTGTCTGCGCACATGGACACTTTATAGTATGTGCTGCATTCCTTGTTAGAACTATTGCAGCCTGAGTTTGAAGCCCTTTTTGAAATTATGCAGGAGCAAATAAGCAATTTTTTTGGTTGAAAATATGATGTTTCATTTTCCAAAATCTTTTTTTTATTAATGCTACGAGTGCTAACAATGAGAAATATTTCTCATGATTGGAGGATGACTATGTCAAATGTTAACACATATTATAGAAGTAAAAGTCACTTATTTCTATCATATGTTTTCACAAGTGTCTCTCCCTTTTTGCTCTGTACACCCTTGCTCCTATCTTGCTCTCAATCCTTCTTTGATTACCTTTTGTCTGTGGACTAATCATGTTGTTAGGCACACTTGGTTCTCTGTCATGTTAGCTACTCCTTGCTAGTGCCTTTTTCTGATTTTACTAGTACTGCAGTGTGTGTATGTTCGTCATATATACTTCCTCTGAATCTATGGTAGTTTCGGCCTCCTAAATCTTCCTAATTCTAGCGAGTAGATCCTGAAAATTGTAATTGTGCATCTCTTTGCAACCATTTGATGTTCAACTTAACCTTTGTTATTGTTTAATTTCTCATATTCCTTCCATCTTGTTATAGGTTCTCTGCGGCAACGGAGGAGAGAAGCTGTTACACTTAGCAGAAGGCCTGCTGAAGAAGCATATAACTTCCCATAGTTTACATGAACCGGAAGGTTTTTTTTGTTTATTCTCCTGTAACTCATGAGTAATCAGGCCTAACGCTCTCTTATCCTTTGACCTTATTCTATCTACTGAAATATTTCATGCTTTTTTGCAGCTCTTATTGTATACATTTCCTTATTAGAGCAGCAATCTAAATATGGAGATGCCTTGGAACTTCTTACTGGAAAATTTGGGTCTCTTATAATGACTGAAGCTGATAGACTACGTTTGCAGGTACTGCCTGCATTTTTCAGCTTCTACGGTTGTGTTGGTTGATTAAGTTGACTAGTACCCATCCAAATAATAATCGATCAATTTGAAAGAGAAAGGAAGAGTTCCTTTACATTTGGGGGCAATTGTTTCGCCCCTAGGGATTTGGTCGAATTGTAAGAGTGCAACAAGTGATGTGTGGGTTAGGCACGTCGCTGGTTCAAATCTTGCCGTTGGCAAGTGCTTGGTATTAAAGTGCAAAAAGGTAGAGGGCAGGCCTGTTATCCACCCGGTTTCAAACTGTGCGCCTTTAGCCCTCGAAATTTCTCGGTTATAACCAAGACCTCGCGTGGAATGTGTGTAACCTCGGGTCCAAGAGTGCACATTTTTCTTGCTAATTGTATTTTTTCTATCCCAAAAGGAATGTTGTGTGACGACCCAAATTTCCCAACCAAGGGGTCGTGATGACGCCTAACACCGCTTGCTAGGCAAGCTAAACAAAAATAAAAGAACAAAACTAGGCATGAAACAACATGATATCATAAAAAGGATAAAGCTCAGGAATGTGTAACACAACTAAAGCCAACAACTGTCTAACACCTCCCAGAACTGGAGTCACTGAACCGTCTAACACCTCGGAGTGACCGAGTATATGAGCTCATATACTTCTAAAAAATTACTAAACATGAACTAATAAATACACTGTTTGATTCGAATAAACAGTAGAAAGTCTAAAAGAGGGGTGACATCAAAGCATGCGAACAAGAGTGCAGCATTACGTCGAGTCTCCACAACCAAGCAAGCTAGTCCGGCCTATGAGTAATGCTAGGTCTGATGCCAAAATCTGCACAAGAAGTGCAGAAGTGTAGTATATGTACGATCGACTCAATGTACTTCGTAAGTGCGAGCCTAAGTAGTGACATGGCTAAGACAAGATACCAACATATAAACCTATGTAGTTAAATAATGAGAAAATAACGAGAGATATAACAATTAAGAGAACAAGAAAAGTAGAAGTAAGATAGCAAATAGGTAGCAAGTGAGATAACACGTGTAATAACAAGAAGTAATAATAATGCGAGAAATACTAAAAGGAGCAACTAAGGAATATAATGACTATAATTCAAAATAACACCAAACAAGCCTTTCACAACAACTCAAGTCCAAGAAATCAACGAGGAAACCATGAAGCGACATAGCCAAATCCTCTATCCGCATAGTAAAAGCAAGGAATAAGAAGGTAACATATCAATTAGCACGGAAGCACCCGTTGTGCATATTCACTCTTCCTCACAAACACGGAAGCACCCATCGTGCAATACCTCTCACCTCACAGCATGGAAGCGGCTGTCGTGCAATATCTCTCAACCTCACAACACGGAAGCACCCGTCGTGTAATATCTCTCAACCTCACGGCACAGAAACACTCGTCGTGCTAAGACTCATCCTCAGCAAGAACACGTAAAATCAGTACCAAACAAGGTGAGGAGCAACAACACCATCAACAAGGGTGATTAAAACCACAAGAGAGATAACCATCACTTTTGCACCAATTGCTAAACCAACATATCAAGAATTTCCCATGCGCAACATCTCAACAATCTCAACGTAGCTATCAACATGAATAACATAAAGGATTTTACGATCTATTTAAAGCAAGTAAGACATGATACATAAAAACAACATAACATAAGTCAAGTCAATTCTACCCGCATGATTAACCCATAGCAAGCGAATATACATTCTTCACATTGCATATACCGCTCCCAACATATATATATATATATATATATATATATATATATATATATATATATATATATATATATAACACATAGAAAATAGACCCAATGACATCCTAATTCCCTCAGATCAAGGTTAACCAAGACACTTAACTCTTTTCGGCACAAATAAACCCTTCAATACCGTCTCTCCTTTAGCACAAGCCTCCAAACCACTAGAATCTAGTCAGTTAATACTCAAATAAGTCACAACAAGCTTTAGAAACTACCCTAGTATAAAATAGGTTTGATCTTTATCACATTTGGAAAAGTCAACAAAACGTCATCCCGGGTCCACATGGTGTTTAATATGTAATTAAAGAGCAATGCCCGTATTTTTACCGTTCTCCCCTGAGTCCAAATATGTTGTTTGCATCGAAATTGGACCTCAAATCGAGGCCAAATCCTCAAAATTAGCCCTCTTAAGTTTTTCTCCAAAACCTCAATTTCTACGCTTTAAAATACTAGATTTAAGAAAAAAAATCTATGGGAATTCATGAGAATAAATCAAAACTAGGTAAAAATTACTAACCTTAGAAGTAGGGACGAAAATCCTCTAAAATATCTCCTCAATCTGTGATCTAGGTCTCAAAAATGGTGAAAGTAGCTAAATCCCGATTTTTCAGCCCTTTATATCACCAGGCGTCAGGTGCTATTCGCGTTCGCAAAGCACCTACCGCATTCGCGAAGGTCAACAACCAATCGATCATCGCGTCCGCGAAGGCCTCCTCTCGTTCGCGAAGGTTATCTCCCCCCAGACTGCGCGCTCGCGATCTTTTGGTCTCTTTCTCAATGAAGAAACTCCTACCGGCTCTTTGGTCGCGTTCGCGACGAAGAAACTCCTACCAGCCCCATAGAGCTTAGGCCTACACGTTTGCGTTTGGGCAACCGCGTTCACGAAGGCCTACTCCCCAGGCCCTTGGGAACGCTAGACAACCTTCGCGTTTGGAATGCACTACACCAGCAACACATCAGCTGCTGCAAATTCTGTAGAAATGGTCAGAAACCACCTCGAAATTCACTCGAGCCCCCCGGGCCTCACTCCAAACATTCACACATGTATCGTAAGCTCAAAACACCAAAATAACATCAGGAATCAAGAATCAACCATCAAAACTCAATAATTTCAAAGTTCAAAATTTCAACTTTTCATAATAAGCGCCGAAATGGCCTCGGATCACCCGGAACCCCAACCAAACATGCATACAAGTCTAAAATCATCATACGAACCTTTCGAACTTTCCAAAAATCAAAACGGATAACACATGCAAGTCATAAGTCATCATATTAGGCCATTCAAAGTCTTAAACATGAAACGGAAAGCTAGAACTCAAAATGACCTATCGAGTCGTTACATGTTGGTTTCAGAGTACTAGGTCAGACTATCTATAATTTGGGTTTATGTCGTGTAACAATCCCTTGATTTAAGAATAAAATCTACATATTCAAGAACTACTCTCTCCGTCTCAATTTATCTGAACCTATTTACTTTGTTGCCCATGCCAAATAATGACCCTTTTTCATATTTGAAAACAATTTATCTTTATGCAGTAATTTAGAGTCGCACAAAGTATATGTGCCTCATTTTACACCACAAGTTTAAAAGTCTTCTCTTTTTTTTTTAAACCTTCGTGCCCAATCAATTAGGTTCACATAAATTGAAATGGAGGGAATATAATATCCTCCTCAAAATCCTTTCCCCCTTGGTCGAGTTGGCTTAAGCCCGAATCCATCCTTACGGAAGAAGGGCGGGATATCGGCTACGAGAGAGAGTCCTTGTTGTTCACCTCCGCCTCCCGACGCTGGTGACCCCTACCGGGACCTTTTTCCTTTATTCGCTACAAAAAAAAGTACTATTAACCTAATGTTGTAAAAATTAAACATACTTTGGAGGAAGTTTGATAAAATCTTGGTTGACTCTTTTTGTATATATAAAATAGAGGGAGTTGCAGTTTCGGCTAAGACAAAACACCCAACAGCATAATTAGCGTTCACGATTTCTACTTGGATCACTGATGGTTGATTGTTATACAAGGAAGAATTTGTCCAAGGTGTTTGTAAATAGCATCTTCAATTAACAAAAGCGAGAAATTGTATGAATAGAATTTATCATAGATATGTTATCCTTAATGTAGATAACTTTCACTTTTAAGTGTCAGACTCTCAAGTGACAGTTGTCATGAAAACGTAGAAATTTGTTTTCCAGAAGTTGTGGAGCACATAATTCAACCTTGCAAAACTTGTCTTTTTTTTGTTAGTATGATCTTTTCACTTCTGCAAAATCTTGAAAGCATACTGTGTTAGTCATGTTTGAGCCTCTTCTTTTCTGTTCTTGCATTAATAGGACACTAATATTTTTTTTTAGTGTGGGGCTTTTAATACGTTTTCAGCAATGATCTGGGACAGCAGCAGCACTATGCATTTGGTTGTTTGTTGTTATGGTAGAAAAACTTTACTCCCCCCCCCCCCACACACACACACACCGTGCCGTCCAAAGAAAAAAGAAGAAAAGAATAAAGCTTTTCATATATATATATATATATATATATATATATATATATATTTCATTTCATGGAATATTAGTCCAAGGATGCTCTCATTTACTTTCTGGGAACATTGTTTTTTCGTTCCTTAAATGTGCATTCTTTGACTTCAAGTTGACAGGGGAGGCTTCTTGCCAGAGGAGGTGATTGTGCTGCTGCAACTAGCATATTCCAGAAGGTTTTAGAACTATGGTATGTAATTTGAGAATGCTGATGGATTCGTGTTCATTTTTTGTTTGTGTGTTTACTTGTAGTAATTTGAATATTGAAGATGCTCTCTTAGGTCTTCAACATTGAGAGCATCTCAAAATATGTTGCTTTTAGAATAATATGTTACCATCTCAAAAAAAAAAACATCGATGCTTTTAGAATGATTTATGGCATTGTTTCCGGATATTCTGGGAGATATCAAAGAAGATAATTTGTCTCGGTGAATATTTTGTTTGTTAAAGAAGATAATTTGAATAAGATGGCTTCTAGCAAAACCAGGGATGAATCTAGGCACTGTGCGTGGGAGGGGCTACAAATGGTTCTGGGTACTGAAGTATTTTTAAAAGTGCAACAAAATGAATTCCTACTTATTTTTTATCAGTAAAAAGGAAAAAGAAAAAAAAGAAGGCTAGGGATGTATCAACACAAGTTTAAATAACGTTGTTTGGATATACAAAGGGTTGTTCAATGGAGCCGACTTGCTCCGGCCTTTAGTGGACACTAGTTTTAGCGTACACGCGAATACCAATATTAATGAGAATAAACATTTTAATAACAATATAATTACTATAATATCTAAAAGATTTGTTTGCGTTATACCCCTTTTTTTTTCACTGTCATGATTAAATTCTGTAGCCAAAGAATTTGATGGCTCCCATTCTTGATTAATAAGAATAATGAACGTTACATGACTCCTATAAAAATTTAAAAATTGTTATGTAAATGACTTTTTTTGGTTGATTAATTTGATTACATCCAGCTTACTTTTTACTCGAGACGATACGAGGTAATTTTAACAGGCTTCAACTTCATAATGATTTTTCGGCATAGAAATTTTTCTTATCGAGTGGGGCCAATCAATCTTATAGCCATATACTTTGTGATCGCAAAAATAATATTAATGTTGATAATATGTTTTACATTTACCTTCTGATAAATATTTTTCTAATATGTACGCAGTGAAAAAAGTAAATTGATTGTTTTTTGTACTATCAAGTATATGTGCTTGAATTATTTTTAGTTCATTGGTTTGGAAGAAATTGACAAATAAGGATACTTTTACAATTATCATAACTAATGGTACATATCAGTGTGATGAGATTACTTCATATCAATAATATTTTGATTGAACAACTAGCCGACTGCTTCATGTATTATTACTTAGTGTCTAGTCTTTAGGGCGTGCTCCAAAATATATTATCGATAATATTTGAATAATGATAATTACAATATTTAAACAAGTACACCTTTAAAAGAGTACTTCGTGTCGAAACTGGCACGAACTTGTTGCTTTTTCTAACTTCGTGTGGAATTTATAGCTCTTATAAATAATGAAAAATTTAATAAATAAATTTTAGTTAATTTTAAGGCACCAAATTTTAGAAAAAGTAATATGATGAAGTTATAATTATGTTATATATTTGGAATAAGGAAATATTTAAATAAGGTAAAATCTTGATTTATTTTAAAGTCCTAAATTTTAGGACTATATGCATATTTCAAATAAGAAAAATTTAATAATAAGATTGTAAAGTCCTAAATATTAAAATAACTAATTAAATTATAAGATTGTCCAATATGAAATAGCATCATAATTGTTAAACATTAATTTTTATCCTATTATAAAATTGATAATAAAAATATTGTTACGGTTAAGTAGAGAATTGCATTTGATTGTCCTTGAGATTGTGAATATATTAATGTTAAGATTATAAAATATTCTTGGTAAAATGTAAGTGTTTACCTATGAAATCCCGTCTATGAGTGAGATAATAGTTTTTGATGATAATTCAAACTTTCCATATTTATATTGTATTTAATTGTCCAACAACAACAACAACAACAACTACCCAGTATAGTCCCACAAAGTGGGGTCTGGGGAATGTAATATGTAGACAGGCCTTACCCCAACCCAAAAGGGTAGAGACGCTGTTTCCAATCGACCCTTGGCTCAGGGAAGGAAAAACAAAAACAAAAGACTAAAGAGCATTAGTAACTCCAGCGGAAATCACATAAATAATTCTCTAAACATAAGGACCATAAATAAAATGACATCCAATAATATCAAACAATAACTACCATAAATAACTACCATAAGGAGGACACACTCCAATACACAAATCATCTATGGATAGCCCTACCAAGCCCCACCCAACCCCGAGATAGGAGTATGAAAAATTCTGGAAGTCCCTATCCTACAACCCTGATACTAGACCTCCAAACTTTCCTATTTAGGGCCATGTCCTCGGTAATCCACATTCTAGCCATGTCCTGCATAATCACCTCTCCCCAATACCTCTTAGGCCTCCCTCTGCCTCGCCTCACGCCGACCACTGCCAACCGCTCACAACTCCTCACCGAGGCATCAGGGCTTCTCCTGCGCACATGCCCGAACCACCTGAGCCTCGCTTCTCGCATCTTCTCATCCACTGGGGCCACCCCCACCTTCTCTCGAATAACTTCATTCTTAATCTTATCTTACTTGGTGAGCCCGCACATCCACCTGAGCATCCTCATCTCAGCAACCTTCACTCTCTGCACTCCGCCCCATACAACATGGCAGGTCTAACCACAGCTCTATGAAACTTTCGCTTGAGTTTCTGTGGAACTTCGCTGGGCTCGGTGCTAAACTTGCACTCCAGGTATTCTGTCTTAGACCTGCTTATTTGGAAACCCTTAGACTCGAGAGTCTGTATCCATACCTCTAGCCTCTCGTTAACACCGACCCTCGTCTCGTCTATCAAGATTATGTCATCTGCAAATAGCATACACCAAGGCACATCCCTTGAATATGTCGGGTTAGAGCATCCATTACCAAGGCAAACAAGAGAGGGCTAAGCGCTGATCCTTGGTGGAGCCCCATAACCACCGGGAAATGGTCTGAGTCGCCACCCACCATGCTTTGTAATTATTATATAAGCTAAAATCATAATGGAATATAAAGTCTCAAAATATTAGGACCTCTCACATATTTTAAATAAGGAAAGATTCCTAAATATTAGGAAGATAATCAAAATGACTATTTTGTTTAGTGTGAACTCTATTTTTAAAAGGGTAAAAAAGACGAACGGCAATTCGCTAAGGGCCTTCGTGCTTTTAATATAGTATGGATGATTACCTTGGATTTGTGTTTGCTGCTGTAGCAAGCTCTCGGTGGATTCTTCAAGGACAACCTGGAACGGACACCAACGTCGTGGGAAAAAAAATTACTATGTAACACCGTTTGCAATGCCATGTTCTAGTCAACAGCCAAACTGCAAACCTTTAAGACGATCTTAACACACACACACACATATTTAAATCTGACAATTAAAACATTCTCCTCACTGACATATTATTTGTCTCTCAGTTGAGTTTCGAGGAAATTTTGGATTTAACTTGCACTGAATAAGAACATTCACATTCTGCTTGACTTACTATCTTTATTCTTTAAGAAATGGTATTTGTTGCTCCATTCTTAGTTTTTCTTTTAAGAAATTTGTCTGACTTATGACCAAATTATGCAAATGTAGATCATAAAGGTACTAAGTGAAATAAGAACAACTGAAGTGTTTTAGATTATAAGTTCAAAAGTTTGTTATTAAATAGATTACTCTAGTTTAGTAACTAAATTAGTTTCATTATTATAGAAGTTGAGTTCACAGTTCACATATCAGCTGGTGGATGATAAAAATTTCTAGTCATTTCTTGTCTCCTTATATTCCTTCATATATTATGTTGTCTAATTCTTAACATATTATAAAGCAGCCCTGATATGAATGATAAAGTTGCTACCCCTTACATTTATTTGTAAGGAGGAACGTTTACAATTATTTAAATATATTAGGGTACTTATAAAGTTTAAAAATTTTGAGGGCAGCACATCTCCATCCTACACATAAGATATCTTCACCTATTTCAAGAACTGGGTATACTCAAGTACACAAATGAAAAGTAATTAGAAGTTTCTTCGCCAATAGTTCCTCCATGACCGAATTTCTGCTAAATTGATGGGATGTTGATTCATTTTTAATATGATTTTGATTTATTTAGCTGGAGGAGGATGTATTGTCTTTCTTCTGTTCTTCTTTCTCTCTTGCTGTCTGAAAAAAAATGGTTAATCATGAAAATTCAAGTCTACCAGCACACAGCACCAAAAGTATTGTTAATCATGAATCTCAGAGACAAAATGAGGACTGCTATCTGCAGTGCAAACTTATCTATGTCTCGATTTCGATGTGCTCTAGCATTTTTTTCTTAGATTATCCATTAAAAAAAGGTCTTTCTTTCTATCCGAACACATCAAGTTAGTACCAAATAATCCTTGTAAAAAAAGCTAGTACCAAATAATGTTTCACCATTTTATTTTCTATTTGTTCACAAAACAGCAAAGCCTGGTTTTATGCAGGCCTTTTCCCGTATAATCCTGGCAGACTTCTTCAGTGTTAGTGCAAAAGCACTATGCATTAGGAATTAGATTCTCACTAGCATTCTGCTTGTTTTGTTGTTACACATGGTCTATGTTAAGTCTCTTTAAGAAACAAGTTCAGTCTGAAAGTTTTGACCTTGCATGAAATCTTACTTTCGAAGTGATGGAGGTGGTAACCAAATGATATTAATTTCTCTTATGCTCATGTAGGAAGTAATTTTGGCCTTGTTTTCCACTGTTCATCATGAAAGTATGTGTAACACTAAATTCTTTGGCAGCCCTGATGACTGGGAGTGTTTCCTCCATTATCTTGGCTGTTTACTGGAGGATGGTGGTAGCTTGTGCATGGGAACAAAGAATGATTCTACTTATCCTCTAAAGTCGATGGACTCCCAAGTTTCTCATTTGACAGATGAAGCAGTAATTGCTGATATCCCTAGTAATTTATGAATTGTTACTCCAGCTTCTAGGACAAAAATCTATAATGTCTGACTCATGCAAGTTGTTGAATGTAGTTTGGTTCTCGGCTATCAAATGCGTCATCTCTTGTACAAAAGTTGTTAACTGAGCTAAGTGATGACACTGTAAGATGTCCATACTTGGCAAATATTGAGATTGAAAGAAGAAAACTTTTACATGGAAAGGGTGATGCAAATAAGTTGATGGAGGCTTTGATAGAATATTTTTTCAGGTAGATTCTAATATTCTTTCATCAATTTTTGCCTTCCCTAATTAATTTGAATTTCAAAATCACGATAGAGTGATGTAAGACTTCTGAGTTTTCTTGAAGACTGTAATGAGCAACAACATCATTACCTTAGGATGTTTTATAAGTAATATTAGAATTGAATATACCATGGATGTCTGCTGAGAATAGTCTAAGTTGTTAGTTGTGAATTAGAGAGTCTAAGTTGGAACTGATCAGCATACCTGCTCTGCAATTGAAGTTCTTGTTGAAAGATATTTAACTTTTGCACGGATGGATAACTTTGCTGGAAATCTTTTTCGGTCATGCTCATTCCATTTTGCTGATTTGTCCAAATCAGGGATGTATTTCTACTCTTTTTTGGGATGTCTCGTAGTTATACTTGATTATAACCTCCATATTATCCTTGAGTTTTCCTTCCTTGATTGCAGGTTTGGACATTTGGCTTGTTTTGCTTCCGATGTTGAAACTTTTTTACACATTTTGGATCTTGATAAGAAGACACAGCTTCTGGAGAAGTTGATGGAATGCTGTGAACCTATTCCAACAAATCCCAGAAAGACTCTTGGGCAGCATATTACCGTCTTCAAAATTCAAAATATTGTTGGAAGCATGTTCACTCTTCCATTAAATGGTACATCTAGAACACATTATTTTTCACATCTGAGCCTGTTTTTTTCCCCTTTAGTTTGGGTGTGAATATGATTTGAAGTAGATGCATGTTGAACTAATGTTTTATACAAGACTTGAATTTTAACTTAGGAGTCAAAGTGAAAGGGAATTGAAACATTGAAATATGTTAATGTCCATACATCTTGGATTGCTTGCGGACTGTAAGTATATGATTTTATTCTGGGCAGGTTGCAATAATAGAATGGTACAGCAGATATGAGGGAGGAATTTTATAGTCGAGGGATCAATAATGGGTTGGCTTTTTGTAGTGGCAAGGACTATGTTTTTGGTGATGGTAGGGATTTAAGTTAAGGTGAAATGGATATTTAAGTATTGGGGCATTAGGATGGTGAGGGTTATTGGTGAAGGTCGAACTAGAGTGCACTTGTGCTCTGAAAATCTCTACCTTGGTGGTTCATTTGGGGTGGGGGGATAGGGTGTGGAGTTCAATTCAATTTTTTTCTTGCATTGTCAGTCAGCATTTACCTTCACTCCACTTATTTAAGATGACAGTTGAAGTTTTTATTTTTTAAGTCAAGTGACAAAAATATGCATGTGACAGATTTTTGATCTTTACCAAATTAGATATGCTATATTAGACATTATCGACGAGGAGAAGAAATACAACAGTTGGAACAACAATTACAACAAACCCAGATTAATTCCATAAGTGGGGTCTGAATACAACAGTTGGAACCTTATGAGAAAAGTGGACTTCATTTGGTGTTACTCAAAATAGTAATCTGAGTCTGCAGCTCTCTTGATGGAAAGAGTAAATGCTTTGCACCAATCATGGTTATCAATAGTTCAAATGGTTCTAGCCTATCTAGTAGATTGTATACAGGTATAATCATAGTTGTCAATAGTTTAAAGGGTGCTAGCCTGTAGTGTGAATTGTATCATGTACCTCAAGAATTACTTTAGTGACATTTTAGTAGGGGATCCTTTTACTGTTTCTTTCAATGAAATGGATGACCTTGGTTAAGAAAACTCTTTGTAGACATTTGTTTTGCAAATTGGTATAGAGAGATCGACCTGTTTATCTTGAATATCTGTAGTTTTGTGACCAAGCATAATGTGTCACTAATCATGTAAGAAGCTGACATCTCAGTCATCTGATCATTTCATGAAGTTATGTCTTTTGGAGAAAGTCAAGATCTGTGCAAAGCCCATTTTTGGTGCATAAGATGCATATTGTTTTTGTTCAAGCATGATTGTATCCTAGCACATGCATTAACCCTGAGATGATATTGGCTCCTAGAGTATTAACATTCTTCTTTTCCAGAGCTGGAGACAACAGCCGTAAAGATGACACAATTGTACTGTGAAAATCTCCCACTGTCAAAAGATTTGGATGCTCAAGAGAGTATGTATGGCGAAGATCTTTTGTCTATGGCATGCAATTTGTTGGTTCAGGTTCGGATTTTCAATATGGTGTTACAGTGTTTTATTCATTATGTATTATCACAATTATGCGACTCAAAAGCTGCAGGTTCAAACTGTACTAAGATGTCTTTTATATGATGTTCCTTTAAATGGCTTTCTAGTAATTAAAGACCAAATCCTGTTGCCTAAGTGTTTATCTTGGCTGGTAAGTTGTACTTGTTGAAGTGTGTGTCTATTTCATTTGAAAGTTTAAGCTGTTAGAGAGCACATTTTTTATTTTCTCATAACACGTTCGCTCACATGAAGGCTTGATTCTTTTTCATGAGCCAAGCACGTGGAATTACCATCTGTTAATAGATGACGGCGATGTGTCCTCAAAAGTACATTTGGGAATACTTTTTTTAAGGGATACACAGTTTTGTAGGACAAAAAGTGTGACATGTTCTTTCCTATTCTTGACGATATCTGTCTTTGTTTTTTATCTGAATTACAAGCCAGATATAACCATATTCACCTATCAGCCATATAAGAGATTTCATCTATTTCCTTTTGATTTTTTTTGTGGGGGGGGGGGTGGATTTTTTTGTTGAGTTTTACATAGAGCAAGAAAATCCAAAATGATTACTGCCACCACGTTACTACTATCTGATCATACATCAAGACGTCATCGTGCAGTTCTATCTTTTGTGAATTGGTGCTGTGCACTTTTGCTTAGGGGTTAATGTATTGATGGCACTTTTCCCTCCATATTTTGATATTTATGCTTCCTCTCTCCTTTTAAATTATGATTCACATGTAGAAATGTGTGGGGTTTTAATGTGCACCAATGTTATACTGCTTTAGTTTTATATGCAAAACTTGGTTTATAGCATGTTTGACCTAGTTTTTGAAAAATTACCAGTGCTTATTTTTCAGTAGTACTTATTTTTTGGAGAATTGAAGTGTTTGGCCAATTTCTCGAAAAAAAGTGATTCGGAG
This sequence comes from Nicotiana noctiflora, assembly GCA_032618575.1. Classification (NCBI taxonomy): domain Eukaryota; kingdom Viridiplantae; phylum Streptophyta; class Magnoliopsida; order Solanales; family Solanaceae; genus Nicotiana; species Nicotiana noctiflora. The sequence continues at coordinate 122,575 of JASVEL010013742.1, read as the reverse complement.
TAGTACAGAGGAAGCATTAACTTGTATGTAGCTTCTCATTGGAAGCACAAGTATAAAATTAATATTTCAAGACGAAAATATGCTTAGCAAAAACTGAATTTTACCAAACTACCCTTAATTTTTAGATACAGCGGTATGCGGGAAGCTTGAATGGTTCTTGACTATTCCACCGGATACCTGCTACTTTCCACTAATATAATTACTGTGTAACTCTTCCCACCATGGATTAGGTAGATGGAAAAAAACGACGTAAAGTTGTTCCCCCTTACTTCACAATTTTCCAATGGAATACCTCTAGTTTGTCAGAATACACATTTTAAACCCTATGTGTTTCTCACTTAACACATCATAGCTCTGACCTATAAAATCATGGCACATCATCTACCTAAAACCGAAATATAACCTTGTGAGGCAGTCTTTGTCGATTGAAGCAGTGCCCTCAACGCTACTGGTATCAACTTCTCCGCTGTCGTTGCCCAACACCTTCTTACACTCCTGTATCAAAACACCATTTTCACCAACATAAGTACGAAAAATACAAATGGAACTGTTGTTAACAAGTAAAGAAAACGTAAGACACATCCCTTCATGACCCAATAAATTAGAACAAACAGAGCTAAAACATGCGACGCAATTCTCGGTTGCATTTTGGTAAGAAGCCCATTTTTGTCTAAATTTGATCCTGTTACCATTGTGATTACTAACTTAACCTAGTTTTGTCAGCAAAAATGTCGAGGCCGCTACCTATAGTACCAATTGTTAGTCGCTCTTAATTTCTCCGGGGAAAGTCGTGGGCCTCAAGGTGGAGCTTTAGGAGAGACCTCCAACGTCACAATTTTTTACTGGTGCCTTCTCAACCAAACCAAATGGGTGAAGTAGAATTTGTGTGTGATGAATATGTGGAGTTGGATTTGGCTGTGGTTTTCTTTAGATCTGTTTACAGAGGTTTTGTACTGCTATTGAGTTTTTCGGCTACATACATGTGTGTGTATTTGTGTGTGTTTCTTGTGAAGAAGCTGGTGAAGGAGTGAGATTGTGTGGGAGTAAATAGTGTTTCAATTATGGTGTGATTTACTAGATGAGAGATTAAAAAGTGGGATTCCTGGGATTTTATGCAAGCTAGATGTAGAGAATGCTTTTGAAAGAGTTAACTGGTCTTATTTACTAGCATTGCTCAAGGATATGCGGTTTGGTGACAAATGGATCAAATGGATTGAATTCAGTCTCACTACAGTGAAATATTCATCTTACTGAGCAGGACTCCAGTTGGGTTTTTCTCTCACAGAAGATAAGACAAGGCGATCCACTCTCTCCTTTTCTTTTCATCTTAACCATGGAAGGATTGAGTAAAATATTGAACAAAGCCAAGCAAATGCAATGGATTGAAGAGTTTAGGTTGGGCAGCAGTGTAGCCGACCCAATGACATTTGCTTTATGCTGATGACACATTAATTTAGGTTGGGCAGCAGTTTAGCCAACCCAATCACAAATTTTGAAGCAGAATGCCGATAAAACATAAAATGATTGTCTTTAGTACGATTCATGCCAAAATCTGGAACATCTGTGTTGAATTTACCAAACGAGGCTCGAGAAGATTGTTTTAGACCATAGACTGATCGACACAATCGACATACAAGGCCACTGGACTCCCCATAGCAATGAAACCAGATGGTTAATCCATATAAACTTTATCCTTAGGATCATCGTGAAGAAAAACATTCTTAATGTCCAACTGATAGAGAGGCCAAGAGCTAACATCAACCATGGATAGAAAGGGACGAACTGATGCTATTGTAGCCCCGAGAGAGGAAGTATTACCGTAATTAAGCCCAAATATCTTAGTATACCCTGTGGCAACAAGCCGGAGCTTAAGCCAATCAATCTGGCCATCCAGACCAACTTTGATTGGATAAACCCAACGACAACCAACAGTAGATTTACTTGAAGGAAGAGGAACAAGTTCCGAAGTGCCACTCCCATGTAAAGAAGACATCTCGTCAATCATAGTCTGTCGTCATCCTAGATGAGCTTCACTTGTAGACTTATGAGTGGAACTAGACGATAAAGAAGAGACAAAAACATAATTGGGTGATGATAGACGATGATAACTTAAATCGACATAATGTGGACCATATTCTTTCCGAAGTACAATTAGCGGACTAGGAGGAGACAAGTTCGCAGTAGGAGCAGGGTCAGGTGCATGATGTGAATCAGCTGGGCCTAATGCTGGATCCGGACGACGATAATAAGTTAAGAGTGGTATTCCTGTGGTTAGGGATCTAGGAAGAGCAACACTTGATCACTGAATGACTAGGCGCTGTAGCAAAGTGAAGTAATTGAGAGAATAATTCATCAACTATAGGGACAGTCAAACTAGCCAAAGTCTGGTCGCGTACTTAATCAAGGTCGTTAGCAAGTCCAGCAAAGCGAGTGTAAGAACGAGAAACATCTTCTATCGTTGCTCTTGTCGCTTTCCAATACTAGCAGAAACTGACATCAACTTTTCAAATATCTCATTGACTGTCTGTACTTGTCCCTAGTAAGTAAGACATATTCAATGCCCGTTTCTTCAAATTTCTCACCCATGATATCACATCATAAAAATGAGATATATCTTTAGTGTATAAGGTGCGCCCCTTTTTCCAAACTCAATGACATGTCTATAATGGACGAAACAAGATCATCAACTTGGAATCAATAGATAGCCACAAGATATTACACAACCAAGCATCGATCTTCTCCCAAAGTGCTTTGGCCTTTTTATCTCCCTCACTATTCTTTTTGGTTAAGTGTTCTTGAAATCCTTGATCCTTGCACCATAGCTCAATCGACGAAGCCCAAGCTAAGTACTTTGAATTTCCCATTAAGGATTCTGAAGTAATCATAGCACTTGAACTTTCAATTCCTGTGTTTATGGAACCAAAAATATCCAACCTAGAGACGTGACAAGATTGCAGAGAGTTCTAGCAAAATATCACCAAAAACAGAAATAGAATCAAGGATAGTTAGTGTAGCTCGTTGGAAAGAGAAAACAACTGCCAGAATCTGCAAACAACACACCGAATAATAAAAAGATTGACGGAATTTGGTGCAACCTGGATGTGTAGGCTCAAAATTCCTTTGCGAGCAAGCTGTCTTGAAGAAATTTTGTCAAAAAGTGGCCAGAGTAGGTCCCACACACATGTACGTGAGGGCGCATGGGGAGGACTTTTCTGGTGGGTTTGTCTGAGGTATTCTCGCCGGAACTTGAGGAGCCTGCTGGTCGTGTTGCTTTTCGCACAACACTCATAGAAACAAAGATAGCGCAAATCAGAACGGAAGGTTATTGGAAAGACACACGGCGACTGCGTTTTTTGCCTCGGATGTTTTTCTGATTCCATGCGAGAAAGCACGGAAAACTTATATTGTTGATATTATATTAACTAAAGTATCTTACAATAGACCAATATTACATAGAAGTAGACTGTCTTGGGTTATGGGTAAGGTCTGCATACACTCTATCCTCCCCAGACCCCACTTGTTGGATTTCACTGGGTTGTTGTTGTTATTTACATAGAAGTAGAGATCTATTTCCCAATGTGGGACACTATACATAATAGCTATCTAATAGTTAGAACTCTTTCTTGGAAAGTTGAGAGAGCCATCAAGATTATCTAGCAAATGATTCCAACATGCTTTTTCGTTGTATATGGTCAAAGAGGAATAACATAAGTTTTGATGGCATTTTAACTCTTAATTGTACCAATAAATCTAAGTGTTTGATGAACTTGTTTAGTTGAAGTAATCTAGCTCCTGTAAATGATATATTTCCCTGCTAGATTTTGTTGGCTCTCCCACTCTCACTATAGCTTAACGACCATCTTTTTGGTTTTTGTTTAGCTTCAGTCTCTGACCTAGGAAAACTTTGTATTAGGAGCAACTAAACTTCTTTCTTGTGCTTTTTGCATCTTCTTGATACCTTTAGTGCAACATCTTACTTCATAAAAAAATGTATGTGCATGTATTTTGGTTGTGGGTTGTTCTCGAAGGAGGCGGTGTGAATTAGTGCTATCAAAGGCAAAAAGCAAAAAAAAGATCTAAGGTCTGTTGGAGCTTTAAGCGCAAAGTGCAAATAAAGCGTGGTCTTTAATGAAGAAAGGCGCAAATGCAGAAAAACGATAAATATGTATGCATAGTCCAAGACTAATATTATACCAAATATATCTTGACAAAGAAATTGAAGAAAATTTACAATAAAAGTGAAATATCAAGTGGTTTAGTGTCGCCTTTTACGTATTACGCCCGTTAGCAAGGAAAAGATGCCTTAAAGCGACAAAATCTGAAGCGCCCGTTAAGCAAAGTGAAGCGCTCAGCATGTTATGTGCCTCGCTTCTACTCTTAAGTGCGCCTTTGATTACACTGGTGTGAAGATGATTAGTGAAATGGGTTCTATGAAGCTCCTTTCGGTAATTAATCACTAGGTTCCTTTTCTGCATGTACGAGATATGTGCTTGGTGAATTGGTAAAAAAGTGAAAGGGCCTTCTTTTCCAGAAAGGGGGTGGGGAAGAGGAAGTGACGGGAAGGAGAAGGAGAAACGAAAGGAAGGAAGAGAAGGAATAGACAAAAAAAAAAAGAAAAAGAAGTAAATATTTTGTCCCGCTTTTAATTTCTTTTTATCACTACATCCGCTCCTCACAAGTGTGATTAGCGCGACTAAGCGTCATAGGCGTTCATTATGCGATTGTCCTTGCCAAACAAAGGTGTTTAGCCGAGGAAAGTGTAAGTAAGAGGGTTGGCTGTGCGAAATGTGCAAGTTGGAGTGCGAATATATATATATATATATATATATATATATATATATATATATATATATATATATATTAAGTGATGTAATTTGATATATTTAAATGATCATATAAAAATTATATAATTATATATTTTGTGATGTTCAATGTTTTATTACCTTGATTTAAGTGTACTTATATTAAATAGAAGTAGGTGTGAGCGGTTGACCGTGGTGGGCACGAGGAGAGGTAGAGGGAGCCCTAGGAAGTACTGGGGAGAGGTGATCAGGCAGGACATGGCCCGACTGCAAATTTCTGAGGACATGACCCTTGATAAGAATGTTTGGAGGTCAAGCATTAGTGTTGTAGGTTAGGTGTAGTGGACCTTGCGCACTTTATTTCGGGGTTGAGGAGGGGTTGGATTAGGATTGATCTTAGATAGCTTGCAGTCTATGTTGAATTTACTTTATCCTTGATCTATCTTAGCATCGGGCCTTAGTTTCTAGTTATTGCATGTCATTTATCTGTTGGTTGTTATGCTTCTGTTACTATTATGGGTTCGATTGAAGTGACTAATGAATTGTCTTCTTCTCTTTTCCTTTTCTTTTTCTGAGCCGAGGGTCTTTCGGAAACAACCTCTCTGCCCTTTCGGGGTAGGGGTAAGGTCCGCGTACATATTACCCTCCCTAGACCCCACTTTGTGGGATTTTACTGGGTAGTTGTTGTTTTTGTATATTAAATAGAAGCTTTAATGTATTTGTGATTTTATTTTACATGTTAATTAAGTAAAATAAAAAAACATAATTAAGTTTTTTATAATAAATAATTAAAAAATTTAAATGATACTAATTGTAAAGCGAATATTTAGATGTTTTTTTCTTCGTAATTTGACACTCAAAATTACTTTTTGAAAAGATTGGCTAAACAAAACCATTCCTCTAATACTTAGTAAGTGCTTTTCAAATTGATTGGCCACATACAAACTACTATTTCCCCAAGTACTTCTTTGACAATCCATTTTAGCAGAAGTGTTGCTCAAAATAAGCAGATTTTGAAAGACTGGCCAAATGTGCCTTTATTGGTTTTTGTGTATTGCTTGCTTTCAACTTATGTATGTGTTTGACTATAAGGTGATTTGAATTTTCATAATTTCCAATTGTTAAGTCAATATTTTTCTTTCTGTTCTTGTATAATGGAAAAGCTTGTTAGTATCTTGTGGAACTGTCTAACTGATGAATCTTCTTTCCCTGGCTGTAGCTCTTTTGGCGTACTAGGCATATCGGATATCTGGTGGAATCAATTATGATCTTGGAATTTGGTTTGTCAGTACGAAGGTTAGAAGATTTAAATTCTTATATGGCTTCTAAATTACATTTGCCATCCCATTGGTCAGATTTAAATTCTTATATCGCTTCTATGGCTTTTAATTCATACGCTATAATAACTTTAGTTCCTTATCATATAACTCGAGAACTGTGCTGATGTAAATTCTGATAATCCTTCATGATACATTGTATATATTTAGTGCTTAGCTTCTCTTGAAAGGTTGTTTTTTTCCTGACAAAATATCTATGGTACATGGTTGACAGACATATTTGGCAGTACAAGATTTTACTGTTGCATTTGTACTCTCACTGGAATTCTCTTCCATTGGCTTATGAATGGTAAGATCAGTTTTCTCATTGTTCACCAGAAATCAGTACATTACATGTTTGTGATATGTTCTATTTCTGTCAGTGGGAAATCAATCTTTGGGATTACCTTTTTTAAAGCTTCCATGTTTTTTGTATGATAACAGTTCTCCTTTTCCTATTTAGGTATAAAACACTGGACGTCAAGAACATATTGTTGGAAAGTGTATCACACCACATTTTGCCACAGATGTTATCATCGCCATTGTGGGCTGATTCAACAGATATTTTGAGGGATTATCTAAGATTTATGGATGATCACTTCAGAGAATCTGCTGATCTTACATTTCTTGCATATCGTCATCGGAGTTACTCTAAAGTAAGTTAGTGGCCTACGAAAATCATTCCTTCGGTGTTTGTAGTGCTAAATTTACCGTCTCAATTCAAGCTGGGTTAGCGCGGGTTTTGTGGAAATACAACAGATCTCGGTTTTAAGAAAATGCTTTTCTTTTGTAATATGAATTCTCTACCAGTGGAAACTAAATGGTTGCAAGATTCATCCAACATTATTTATAAAATTAAAATATTAGCGAGACATTATATATAAAACGAAAATATTACCAAACATTTGAAATCAAATTTATGTAGTATTCCAAGCTCCCAGAATGCGCAGAAGTTTTTAGCATGCAATTTACACCATATCTGTACCCCCATATTGGCAGATTCTAGTTCATGCACTGTGCTGTTAAATCATAACTTTATATCAATTGCGTCTTGATAGTTAGATGAACAAATGTTTAGGGTTTGTTGCATGATGCAGGAGTATCCATTATGAGAAAATCTAATTATTTCACAGAAATATAGAAATTTGTCCCTTATTTTCTTGCTTCAATGTAGGAAATAGCCTTTTAGCTGAAGGTCAACCTGCTGGAGGTAAATGGATAATCCGTGAACTTGTGAACTACCTTTTTCCTTAAATGGTATATGAGTTCTCTTACCTCTATTTGTATAGTCTGCATCTTCTCCCAAAGTAAGTAAAATAAGGTTAAGTTGTTTTTAGTAGTTCTGGGAGTATTTTCGCATAGAAGGGGTTTAATAATTTCTCTTTTTACTGCATTGTCAACCTCTTCTGGCTATATCAACTGAGGAGAAAGGCTAACAGGAAGTACTTTTCACTATATTTGGACACCTTAGCTCTTGTGATGCGAGTTCCTAGAGGGTATTGATGGAGCAAATACTTACTTTCTTCTTAGAGGCGCACAATGCTTATTATAATTCGATGGTTCTCTTTTTAATATCATTTCAAATGGTTCCTTTCTTGAACAAAAGAATAATTTAATAAAGCATTCTGGTAACAATATTTTCATTTGTAAATTTTCTAGGTTATTGAGTTTGTTCAGTTCAAGGAGCGATTGCAACAATCTAGCCAGTACATGATGGCAAAGATTGAAACACCCATTCTGCAGTTAAAGCAGAAAGCAAATAACATCGAAGAAGAGGAGGTAACCTTTTCCATGTCACTTTAGGTTTTTCTTCTGAACACTTCTTTGTTGCACGTTTATAACTGCAATGCCTTTAAAAACCATTTTATCCCTGGGGTATTGGTTTTGACATCTATTTAACCTTATCTTGAGATACCCGTTGATTGGATAAAGTGCAACAATAGATAGATCTATCAAACTTGAAATACTTGGTAAAAAAAGAACAATATGTATACATTCTTTTCTTCCCCTTTATCTCTTTTTTTGTTATCTTTTCAATTTAGCTTCATGAATTGATTAGATAATATAATTTTATAAATGGGCATATGGTTCCTTATTTTTTACTTTTATCTCCAATTGTATAAAAAGAGCTTATGGTCGAGTTGGTCAAAAGCTATTGGTTTTAGGAGAACACTTGTTTTCAGAAGTAATGTGGAGTTATGATCTAATAAAAGAAGAAAGTCAAGGGATCAATGTGCTATATGGCTGTTAATTTTGATGGATTTTTACAGACTTTTCCCAATAAGTTTGGGGGTAGTATATATATTTGGGAGGTAAGGAGGTATACTTGCTTCCCTAACTAAAAGCTCCACAAAAGAAGGAAAGGGGGGGGGGGTTAATTTAAATTGTATTTTAACTGTTTAATATTTCAGTGACGGATTTTCTTTTGGGGATCTCTTAGGGCATTCTAGAAAGCTTGAAACATGGAGTTCAGTTTCTTCAACTCTCAGAAGAAATTGGAAGCAAATCATTCACCTTCAATGAAGAATTGCAGCTGCGGCCCTGGTGGACGCCAACTTGTGACCAAAATTATCTCTTAGGTTAGTATATGATGCACCTGATCGTATGATTTTGACAACTTTATTATTTGTATCATCAGGTAGAACTTGTCTTTCCACATAGTTTGCTGCATACATACTGTCTTTAAAAATGATTGCTTTTCTTTGTGTGCAGAGCCATTTGAAGGATCATCTTATTGCACTCGAGAGACCTTGGTACGAATTTTTGTCTTCAGTATTGCATACACTAATGATGTTTATTCAAGGGGGATGTATGAGGAAGAGTTCATTTCAAGATCAGAATTTATAAACTTCCGTTTCAAGATTAATTACATTGTAACTTAAAAATGAACTTTGGCGCAAAATCTTGCTTAAGCATCACTCGTCCTTCTACGATGGTTTGGAGACAATCCTCATTAATTCTAGCAGCAGTATACTTGCCACTACGCGTTCTTTCACTCTTTGGATCAGTATTTCAAGTTTATTGACCTGCTTTCTTTTTCTAATAGCGGGTTCTTTTTTTTTTTCAAGCTGCTTAGTCATAACATAAAAATTTGGTAGAGGGTGGTGGAAGTTAGGGGAGGAGTAGTGTATCTATTTTTTAGAGTCAGTTCGGATTCATGCCAGGGCGATCGACTACAGAATCCTTTCACCTTATTAGGAGACTAGTGGAGTAGTATAGGGATAAGAAGAACTTGCTCATTGTGGGAAAGCACGGGAGAAAATATATTATTGATGTATTGACATATGTTACAATAAGCCCTATATATATACACATAACATGTCCTACTTCTAATATATATTGGATTATGATTATTTATTTACTCCTATTTACATTACTATTCTAACACTCCCCCTCAAACTAGTGCATATAAATTATATGTACCGAGCTTGTTACATATGTGGTTAATACGAGGACCAGTGAGGGACTTGGTGAAAATATCTGCAAGCTGATCATTCGACTTCACAAACTTTGTAGCAATGTCTCCCGAGAGTATCTTTTCTCTAACAAAGTGACAGTCAATCTTAATGTGTTTGGTTCTCTCATGGAACACTGGATTTGACGCAATATGAAGAACAACTTGATTATCACAAACAAGTCCCATATGACTAATCTCACCAAATTTCAACTCCATGAGCAACTGTTTGATCCAAATTAGCTCACATGTCGCCATAGCGATCGCTCGATATTCTGCTTCTGCACTAGATCGAGCAAGCACATTCTGTTTCTTGCTCTTCCAGGACACCAAATTTCGTCCTACCAAGACACAATACCCTGACGTAGAACGTCTATCAGAAGGTGATCCTGCCCAATCAACATCTGAGTATCCAACGATATGTTCATGGCCTCTATCCTCAAATAATAAACCTTTACCCGGAGCTGATTTTATATACCGAATAATGCGAACAACTGCATCCCAATGACTATCACACGAAGAATCCATAAACTGACTCACAACACTCACAGAAAAGGAAATGTCAGGTCTTGTCACTATAAGGTAATTTAATTTACCAACCAACCGTCTATATCTTGCAGGATCGCTAGGAGGCTCCCCTTGTCCTGGCATAAGTTTAGAATTTGGATCCATCGGGTTGTCAACCGCTCTACAACCTGTCATTCCTGTCTCTTCAAGAATATCTACGGCATACTTTCGTTGTGAGATCACAACACCTGAGCTAGACTGAGCAACTTCAATACCCAGAAAATACTTTAGTTTGCCCAGATCCTTAGTTTGAAAGTGTTGCAAGAGATGTTGCTTCAATATAGTAATACCATCCTGGTCATTGCCGGTAATAACAATGTCGTCAACATAGACCACCAGATAAATACAGAGACTCGAGGCAGAATACCGATAGAATATAGGGTGATCAGCTTCACTTTGAATCATGCCAAATTCCCGGATAACTGTACTGAACTTACCAAACCAGGCTCGAGGAGATTGCTTTAGACCATAAAGTGACCGACGCAAGCGACATACAAGGCCACGAGACTCCCTCTGAGCAACAAACCCAGGTGGTTGCTCCATATAAACTTCATCCTCAAGGTCACCGCATAAAAAAACATTCTTAATGTCCAGCTGATAGAGGGGCCAGTGGCGAACAACAACCATGGATAAAAAAAGGCGGACTGATGCTATCTTAGCCACATGAAAGAAGGTATCACTGTAATCGAGCCCAAATATATGAGTATATCCTTTGGCAACACGAGCCTCTGGACGATCAACCTTACCATCCGGACCAACCTTGACTACATACACCTAACGACAACCAACAGTAGATTTACCTGAAGGAAGAGGGACGAGCTCCCAAGTACCACTTGTATGTAAAGCAGACATCTCGTCAATCATAGCCTGTCGCCATCCTGGATGAGACAATGCTTCACCTGTTGACTTAGGGATGGAAACAGAGGACAAAGAAGATAGAAAAACATAATAGGGTGATGACAAAAGATGATAACTCAAACCGACATAATGGGGATTAGGATTAAGGGTGATCCGTATACCTTTCTGAAGTGCAATCGGTTGATTAAGAGGAGACAAATCCGCAGTATTAGCAGGGTCAAGTGCAGGATGTGAATTAGCTGGGCGCGGACGACGATGATATGTCAAAAGTGGTATTCCTGTGGCAGAGAGTCCACGAGGAGCCACACAAAACTCCTCAATGGTTGGAATGGATAAGACTTCTATAACGGAAGGTGAAGGAGGAGCTATAGGAGACTCGGGTAAGACTTCTGTGGCGGAAGGAGAAGGAGGAGCTATAGTAGACTCCTTCAAGGTCGGTATAGGTAAGACCACAAATATATCAAGGGGGCCAGAATGGTCAGAAAAGGTAAAGAAAGGTTTAGACTCAAAAAATGTGACGTCAGAGGACATAAATTACCTACGAAGATCAAGTGAGTAACAACGATATCTCTTCTGAACACGAGAATAACCAATGAAGACACACCTTAGAGCACGAGGAGCTAACTTATCTTTTTCAGGGCTAAGTTATGAACGAAACAAGTGCTCCCAAAAACATGAGGGGGAACAAAGTATACGGGTGATTGGGGAAACAATACTGCATACGGTATCTGATTCTGGATGGGAGAGGAAGGCATCCGCTTAACTAAATAACAAGCTGTGAGAACTGCATCGTCCCAAAAAACGCAGCGGAACATGAGATTCAATGAGAAGTGTGCGAGCAGTCTCAATGATGTGCCTATTCTTTCTTTCTGCAATCCCATTTTGCTGAGGGGTATAAGGACAAGAGGTCTGATGAATAATTCCTTGAGAAGTCATAAATTGCTGAAATTGAGTGGATAAATATTCTAAGGCATTATCACTGCGAAAAGTGCGAATAGAGACACCAAATTGATTTTTAATTTCAGCACAAAAATTTTGGAATATAGAAAACAACTCAGAACGATCTTTCATTAAGAAAATCCAAGTACATCTGGAATGATCATCAATGAAACTAACAAAATAACGAAATCCAAAGGTTGAGCTGACTCTACTAGGACCCCATATATCAGAATGAACTAAAGAAAAAATAGACTCTGCGTGACTCTCAATACTATGAGTATATGAGGCTCGGGTATGTTTCCCGAGCTAGCATGACTCACACTCTAATGCGGATAAACTAGACAAACTAGGCACCAATCTTCTGAAGCTTGGATAAGCTTGGATGTCCTAAACGTCTGTGAATTAGGTCCGGAGGATCTGTAACTAGACATGCCTTGGAGGATTTTAGGGAGTTAAGGTAGTAAAGCCCTTCTGATCAAGTCCTGTTCCAATGGTCTACCCTGTACTGCGGTCCTGCATAATAAAAGAATCATCAATAAAATATATACCACAATGGAGGGCACGAGTCAAACGACTAACAAATGCCAAGATTAAAAGGACAGCCAGGGACATAAAGAACAGAATCTAGAGTGACGGAGGGTAGGGGATTCGCTTGTCCAACTCCTTTTGCTTTGGTTTGAGACCCATTGGCTAAAGTAACAGAGGGAAGAGACCGTGAATACGCAATATTTGACAAAAGTGATTTATTACCAGAGATATGATCACAAGCGGCTGAGTCCACAACCCATTGTTCAAGAGGACTAGAACTGGGAAACACAAGCAAAAGAATTACCAGCAACAGAAGTATTAATCTGAGCAACAGAAGCTACTTGTGGAGATGTCTGCTTACTTGCTCGATACCGAAGGAACTCATTATACTTCCTTTCAGATAAAGAAAATCCCTAGTTACCCGTAGTCTCAGTCTGAGCAACATAAGTATTTTTGGGTGGGCGGCCATGTAGAGAATAGCATACATCACGAGTGTGTCCAAGTTTATGAGTTATGACAATAAGAGCATCTGGGTCTAGATCTTCTAAAACGACTTTCTCCTCGTCTATTCTCCATAGTATGAGATGCTCGATTGTTCACTGATTGGGATACGAGGACAGATGAGTCAAGTGTCTGTGATGAGCTCATTGGGTGACTAGGTGCTGTAGCAAGGTGAAGTAATCGAGAGAATAATTCATCAACTGTGGGGACACTTGCACTAGCCAAAATCTGGTCACGTACTGAATCAAGGTCATTAGAGAGTCCAACGAGTGTAAGAACTAGAAATATCTTCTGTCGTTGTTCTTGTTGTTTTTCAATACTAGTAGAAACTGGCATCAATGTCTCAAATTCTTCCATGACTGCCTGAACTTGTCCCAAGTAAGTAGACATCTAATTGCTGTTTCTTCAAGCTTGTCATTCGCGATATTACATCATAGAAACGAGATATGTCATTAGTGTATAGATTACGAGCCTTTTCCCAAACTAAATAACATGTCTGGAATGGACGGAACGAGGGCATCAACTTGGAATCAATAGAACGCCACAGGATACTACATAACTGAGCATCGACCTTTTCCCACTGTGTTTTGGCCTTTTCATCACCTTCGCTAGCCTTTTTTGTTAAATGATCTTGAACTCCTTGACCTTTTCACCATAACTCGACAGATGAAGCCCAATCTAAGTAGTTTGATCCTCCCATTAAATGTTCGGAGGTAATCATAACACCGGAACTGCCAGAACCCGGGTTTCTAGACCCGAAAGCATCGACTCCCAAAGACATGGTTGGATTATCACCAAATAATAAAAAGAATCAACTGGAAATTCTCCGAAACAAATGAAGAAAATACTGTGTTTGCCGGAATAGTACTGTAGCTGCCGGAAAAATCAGTGTAGTCGCCGAAAAAACTCAAAGTGGTCGGAATTAAAAAATAAAAATATGGACAGGCTCGGAATTGCAGGGCGATCCAACTGTCCAGAAGAAGCGAAGCCAAAATCTGACCGAAAGGGGTGTCATGCGCCGACGCGTGGGCTCACGCGCGTGAAACTCCGATGGCGCGTGGGGGCGCGTGTGGCACTGTTTGCCAGAGATTTTTTCTAGGGTTTGGTCGCCGGACAGTGGAGGCTCTTGTGGCAGTGTTGGATTTTGCACAACGCTGGTAGAAACAAAGCAGACGCAAATAGGCTTGAAAAAGTCGCCAGAAAAAGGGTTCCGGTGACTGAATTCTCTTCTCGGAATTGCTGGAATTTATGCACAACAATAGATCTCTCACAATTGTTCTGATACCATGTGAGAAAGCATGGGAGAAAATATATTATTGATGTATTGACATATGTTACAATAAGCCATATATCTATACACATATAACATGTTCTACTCTTAATATATATTGGATTAGGGTTATTTATTTACTCCTATTTATATTACTAGTCTAACACACATGATGTTTATTAACCTAGAAAAAGTTTATGAAGGTTCTGAGGGAGGTTCTTTGGAGGCGTTTGGAGGTTAGATATGTATCCGTAGCTTATACTAGGGCATGATGGGGTTAAGATCCGGGCTAGGACGGTGGGAGGAGTCTTGGAGCACTTTTCTGTTGGGGTGGGCTTACCCTGTCGGGGTGGCTTTATATTAGGATCCACACTCAGCCCGTTTTTATTTGCCTTGGTGAGTTCTGACGCAACACATTCAAGAGGAGGTGCGATGGTGCATGTTATTTGCGGATGGTATAGTACTAATTGACGAGACGCGAGGTGGTGTTCAACACCCGGAGGTTTTGAAACAAACCCCGGAGTCAAAAGGTTTCAAGATCCATAGGAGTAAAATAGAATACTTGGAATGCAAATTCTGCAACGTGACCCATGATGCGGACGTGGAAGTGAAGTTGGATTCACAAGTCATACCTAAGAAGGGGAGTTTCAAGTACCTCGAATCTATTATCTAAGGTAATGGCGAGATTGACGAGTATGTCACACAACGTATTAGAGCGCGGTGGATGAAATAGAGGCTTGCTTTTTGGATTTTGCATGATAAGAAGGTGCCACCAAGACTTAAGGGTAAGTTTTAGAGGGTGGTGATTTGACCTACTATGTTATATAGGACAGATGGCATGTTAAGAACACCCATGTCCAGAAGATGAAAGTGGCGAAAATGAGGATGCTGATATTTGGGAAAAGGTAGGAGTGACACCCATATAGGACAAGATGAGGGTTGCTAGATTGAGATGGTACGGGCATGTGGAGAGGAGGTGCGTAGATGCCCCAATGAGGATGTTTGAGAGGTTGGCTATGGGGGCTGAAGAGAGCTAAAGGTAGGCCCAAGAAATGTTGAGGTGAGGTGATTAGGCATGACATGACGGTACTTCAACTTACTGAGGACATTACCTTTGATAGGAAGATATGTAGGTTGAGGATTAGGGTAGAAAGGTAGTGGTTAAGCGGTAGTGTCTTATGTATATGCCGGTATTATTAGCGTTAATCTCATATTTTCATTTCTTCGTATCCGCACATTTATTTTTTGTTAGTTTTTAAAAGATAAAAGTATTGATTGAAAATTTCTCTCAATTATTTTATTAAGCATGTCAAGGCTTTAAATAGCCAATTAGAAACAAAATATTCACGTAATTTAAAATTCTGAAGACGTAAAATATCTCAACTAACTTAAACAATCTAATAGAAATTTAAAATTGAAATTTATCCTAAAACTAAGCAACTTATTCTGCTAAAAAGGTTACTGCATTAATGAAAGCAACAAAATTTCAACACTCCTCCTTCGCTTCATTTACTCCTCCTCAATTCTTGCTTCTGTTGTTTTTGCTTGAAGATTGTTTTGAGCATCGCTGAAATTGCACATTTCTGTAATGCAGTTCTTTTTCTTCTTCTCTTCTTTCTTTTTCGTTTTATAGTTTTGTGCATAAAAAAGACCCTTAGTGGCCTTATCTTATTTGAAGTTTCTTTTGAAAAGTATTTTATTATTTACAATGAGAGGATTTTCCTCTTAAGGGTTGTTCTTCCATTACAACATTCAATAGCTTAAGTTTTAAGATATGATTTTATTTTTACGGAGCAAATCCGATAGTTTTTGGCTGTGAATGCTTGTGGGACATTCAAAGAGGGATTGTTGCTTGTCATGTTTGAAAATGGGTTTAAATTAATATTGGTTAAAAATGATTTGAAAATGATTTTTCGGAAGAACTCACATATCCCACAAAACCAATGAAGCTCTTGATGCCCTTGTTAGTTTTTTAAAAGATGGGGTAACAAAAAGATTAAAAGAAATGATTGAAAATGTATCTCAATTATTTTATTAAGCATAAAAAGATTTTAAATAGTCAATTTGGAACAAAAAATCCACATAATTTAAAATTAAAAAAACCTAAAATATCTCAACTAACTTAAGCAATCTAATAGAAATTTAAAATTGAAATTCATCCTTACTAAGCAACCTATTCTGCTAAAAAAGTTACCGCAGTAACTGAAAGCAACAAAATTTCAATACTTCTACTATATGTCGTTTCTTTCGCTTCGGTTATTATATCACCTTTGCTCGCTATGGTTACTAGTTGTTTCTTCCTTTTTAGTTTATTTTCCTCTTGAGCCGGGGGTCTATTAGAAACATCCTTTATACCTTCGTAAGGTAGGGGTAACCTTACGAAGGTAACCTTTCCGGTCAAAAATATAGATGGAAGATTGTCATTGCTTGTAAGTGGTGGATAAGTTTTTGGAAGAAAGAAACTATAGATGCTTTGAAGATAGATCCAGCAACATCTTTTTTTTATTTTTATGAAGTAAGGTGTTTCATTAAAAAAGCATCAAGAAGATGCATAGTTACATAGTTACAGGGGGCCTAGTTACAAAGGCAAAAACAAAAAGGAGAAGCTAGGCCCTATACAAAGTGTCAATCTAGGACATGAGTACTAACAAAGTCCAAAAACAGATCAGTACTAATTACAGGGGACAATTTTGTCCAGCAAAACAGTTCAAGTAGGCATTTTACCTTGAGAGAGTGATTTGAAGTTGA
Organism: Nicotiana noctiflora; assembly: GCA_032618575.1. Classification (NCBI taxonomy): domain Eukaryota; kingdom Viridiplantae; phylum Streptophyta; class Magnoliopsida; order Solanales; family Solanaceae; genus Nicotiana; species Nicotiana noctiflora. The sequence continues at coordinate 105,592 of JASVEL010013742.1, read as the reverse complement.
GATGCCATCAAAACATCTTCTATTTCTCTCTGTCCATAAACACCAAAAAATAGAAGCAGGGATCATCAACCAGATTTTCTTGATGGCCTTATCAACTTTCCACAAACTCCAACTGATGTGTGCATGCCTCATATTTTGAGGCATAACCCAGCTCAGACCAAAAATACTGTAAAACATATTCCATATATTAGTGGCAACTGGGCAGTTCAGGATCAAATGACAGTTTCCTGATTCCTCCTACAAAGGTAGCATTTGTTGACCAGCTGGAATCCACTCTTGTTAAGGTTGTCTTGTGTTAGACAAGCTTCATATAATGCAATCCAACTGAAGCATATAACCTTAATATGTAGTTTGGTCCTCCATATCAATTTCCATGGCCAGGCATCAATTACCTGATTTTGAGTGCAGTTTTGCTTGTAACACTCTTTGACCATGAAGATACCCTTGCTACCCCAACACATAGTGTCTCAGAGATCTTCATCAATGTTGTAGCTTTTCACTCTTGCTAGCATTTCCATCAAACTTTCCATTTCCCAATCTTGGACAGACTTTCGCAGATGCACATCCCAGCTGTTGTTACTCCTGTTCTGAGCAATTGAGGAGTCCTTGTCCCTGGCAATTTGGAAAATGTTAGGATAATCATCCATGAGGGCTGTGTTATTTGGCCAAATGTCCTTCCAAAATCTGATGTGCTCTCCATTACCAGGTTTGAAGTGTATTTTCTGGAAAAATCATTGTTCAATTTGCTAATAAACTTCCAGTGACAAACACCATAAGGGGGCATTTGCAATTTTAGTGCTCCAGTTGTCTCTTTTCCCATGTTTTGCATCAATCACCTTCCAGAGACTTGGCTCACCTGTACCATACCTCCATAGCCACTTCATCAGCATACTTTTGTTGTGAATTGCTAAATCTTTCACCCCCAGTCCTCCACTGCTTTTCGGCTGTATGACTTTATCCCATTTTATCAAATGGAATTTGTGAGAGCTGCTATTCCCTTCCCAAAGGAAAACTCTTCTGATTTTACCCAATTGCTTTAACACCTTTTTAGGGATAGGGAACAAAGACATATAGTAGGTAGGTATGCGGTCAAGTACACTGCTGATAAGAGTTAATCTACCTCCCATGGATAAATATTGCATTTGCCAAGTGGCCAGCCTCTTTTGAAATTCTTCTACAACACCATTCCAAATTTCACAATTCTTGAATTTGGCCCCCAATGGGAGGCCCAGATAGGTGGAAGGGAGTGCCCCAATGCTGCAACCCATAGTTCGTGTCAACTCTACATCCAGCAACATCCTGAAGATGAAAAATGAAATGTTTCGTTCTTTTTTATTTTTGGTGTAAAGTAGAACACGTAGAAGGTCATGAATCTATTTTTGATGTATTAGAATCCTTATGAGAAGAAAAAGAAAATGAAAAAATAAATAAGGAGATATTGATAGGAAGTATGGAAAAAACTGCAAGCTCATTATAAGAGGAAGACATTAGGGTGAGGGGTTGAGTTTTACTGAGCATTGAATTTTCTTTTAATGGTCCCCTAGTCCGCTTGTGTTTGGCTGTTTGCAGTTGATATGGAGAGTGTTGCACATGCATTGACTTAAATTTATAGCATGTATAATTGGACTTTGCTTTGTCAGTTACAGTTGAAATGGCATGGTAATAGTTCGACCACTAAAGCAGACTCATTAAGTTAGTTCTATTGTAATTGAAACTGGATTCGTGTAGGTATTATGACTTTTGAGACCTAAGTTGCTCAGACACGAGCGCGGATCTAGAGGTTAGATCCTCCGAAATGTAAATTCTAAGATTCGGGGATACGGATCCTAGTATGGATACGGGTGCGGGAATCCGGCTAAAAATAATTCAAAAAGCAATATATAAAAATACCTCTAAATTATGAGAAATTTGTGAAATACTTACATATAGCTTATAAAGTGTGGATTTCTTTTTTATTCTCAAGGTTGTAGATAAATGAATGATTGATTTCCTGGATAAGCTATGCTATTTTTTTTTCAAGTTTACCCTAGTTTTGGTTCTGATTCCAGGAATCAAATTGTATCTCGTCTCAATTTTTCAATCCGTCGTGGTCAAAGTACCCAAAATTATTTGACCAGATCCAGTACGGATCCCATGCCCACACCCATACTAGTGTCGTGTCGACACGAGTGCGGCACCTAAACTGCCGTGTCGGAACAACTTAGTCGGAGACTGTCCTTTTAAATTTTCTTATTATTAATGGTTTTGATAATTTCTTTTTTGTGTGAAATTCATGTAGAACCTAAGCCTGTGGAAGAAAATTTCTCACCTTATTATTGTTGTACTCTTTCATTGCAGTATGATCAAATCAAACAGTCTCAAGCTAAAGTGGTTAAAACAATTGAGAAGAGATCCCTTTTACCACGAATGGTCTATCTGTCTATTCAATGTGCTTCATCATCTTTCAAGGAAAGTGTTGAAGCAAATGGTGTTGTCTTTGACCCTAAACTATCATCAGAGCTGAGATTGTTACTCGACCGGTATGCCAATATCTTGGGATTCTCCTTCCAGGATGCTGTAGGCCTGGCTTTTGATATTTCGAGTGGCCTTAAGGACTCAGAGGTAAATTCTTCTTTATTCGTACTGTGGATGCTTCCAAAGCCATACTTTTTTTGCATGTGGAGTACTTTTCATTCATTATTTCTTGCTTTAATTTTTATGTTTACATGCATGTTTACATGCATGCCTATTGAGCCATTATGGTGAATTTTGTTATTTTGCATCTCTCCCACATTCGTTGTAATGGCTGGGATAGTTTTTGAGGAGACGTGGAATTCTTAACCGTACAAGTTAAACAATAGAATTCGGGCATGTCACTGAAGAAATGGACAAATTGCATTACTGCTTTCGTCAAATTAAATTTTCAGAAGTTACAACTAGCGAGATTTCATAGTGTCTCTGAGGATAAATGCAGTTTTATATGGACCATGAAAAGCAACCAGATGTAGATCATATTGAACCTGATTTTTAGCTATGGTTAGCACTGCATGTGGGTAATTAGTTTACTCAAGGTGATCAAATTTGTGTGAGGAGAGAAGCGTCCTGTTACACGAAGCAAAGTTTGTCGATTTAGGTTGCTGAACCCTTTGTAATTCAAAGCTATAATGATTGCATGAGAACTTGCATATTGTTTCAGTTGTACAGTTGAAGTATAAGAGAAAGAACTAAATATATCAATTCTGAGATATTCATTATGTACTGCTGGAAGGATTTGACAATTAACTCTTCAATGCAGCTCAAAACTATTTTACACTTAAAGGTGTATTTCTGTCTGGTGTCAACTACTGTCAGTTTTGTGATGAACTACTAAGTTTTTATTGATTTTTGCTACTTTAATACAGGCATGGAGCTGCAATCTGATTGATTGGATGAACTTTCTCGTGTTTTTAAATGCTTGGAATCTTTATTCTCATGAAGTAGATGGAGATTCAAATAGGCATGGTACATGGCTAATTGTGAATTCAATATTGAAGAAACATATCCTGGATAAAGTCGGATCAATGGGACCACTGGAATCCTCACCTGGATGTGATCTTCCTAATCTGGTGCTTTTAGTGACAGAACCTATAGCTTGGCATATACTGGTGATTCAGTCTTGTGCCAGATCGTTAGTGCCTTCAGGAAAGAGAAAAAAGAAAGGCGGACCTGCAGAAAACTTTAACGTTCAGCTGTCTCAAGAATTACAAGAGTCAATTCTGTCTGTGTGCGAGACTATAGAGCTGGTTAGGCAATGGCTTAACCAACAACTTATCAACTCAGACGATTACAAATCGGAAAGCATACTTTCATCACTCCTAGAAGATAAAGAGGAGGGACCTGGGAAGGTCTACCGAGTTGTTGAATCTTTAACTTCTTCCTCAACAAGTGATGTGGATTTTGGTGATCGGATCACTCGAGCATTGCAGTCCTGGAGTGCTACCGATATTGCTAGAAAAATCATTTGTAGTCAGCGCACTGCATTATCTAATTTCCTGAAAATTTGTGATTCAAAAATCAAATCATTACAGGCAGTGAAAGCTCATTTATAGGGGGAGAAATAGTGGATTCTCTGTGTGTTGCGAGGACTGATTGTTCCGAGTGATTTTCTTGCTTCTATAGGTACTGTTTTTTCACCAAATTTTCTCCAGTTTTAATAGCGGTTAGATGTAACATGGACAAACACCAGGCAGGTATGTCATTCAATGTTCCATAAAGTTGTATTCCGTCCAAATTTTTCCTTCCAGATTTCGGTTCTGCTCAACTATATGGAATAAACATGAAATTCATTACCAGAGTTTCTCATTCGTTTTGCCGGCTTGTAATATTTGAAAGTAATATGGGATTTTATTTGTATATTGGTGTTACCTATTGATTCTGTTCTCTTAGTTCTTGGGAAAAGGAAAAAAAAAAATAGGTAGGATAATATTATAAGACCTCCCTCGCTCCATCATACTGCCCTCCCTTGCATTTTATGATATTACACTTATTTCCCTTTTTTTTTTTTTTGTAACATTTTTGTTTACATGTAATTTGACTAAAAGTTCCTGTTTTTGTTCACAAGTGCAAGCCCGGAAACAAAGGCAGATTCCTCGTTAAGCCATAAACAGAGTTCGGACTCACTCTTATCATTGGTTTGGCCATTTACTAGGTCTTTTATTTGCTTGATGTAACGTCATTGATCATTTGTATTGAATTAATTCATATATCGCGTATAAATTCAATTGTTATCCGTTTTTAAGGGTAAATAGTAATATATTATTTTATTTAATTAATTTTTAATATGTTTTTTCTTAAATTAATCCTGTAGAACAAAATATGTAAATACCAATATTGCAAGATTCTCAAATCTCAACAGAGAAGGAAATGAAGAATTGACTGACATTGAGTTGATGTGGGGCAATATAAATTTCTCCAAACCTCCTTTCCATTCTTAGTATCCCTTATATCTCTATATTCTTTGCTCCACTTACATTGTCATTCTCCAATTGGACTGTCACTTGACCTGGCATATTCCCAAGAAATGGAATAAGTCTCAGATGGATGCTGAGTTTCATGCTATATATTTTTGAAGTTAAAAAACATGTAGTGAAGGGCAATTATATTTTTATTCTAAAGGAATTTAACAAAAAGATGTTTAAATAATTATTTAAACAGGGTAAGTTAGAATTTTTTTTTTTTTTTACTAATTTTAAATAAATAGAAGAATTGTTAAAATAAAATAAAATAAGGGAGGTAGACGTAATATCATTGAACTACAAGGAAAATTAGTGTAATGGAGCAAAACATGAGGGGAGGTTTCTAATTTTGTTTTTTTGTTAAATATAAAATTTTATGGATGTGGATTCATGTCATTGTAGAAAAATAGAAATAATAGTGTGGGCAACTAAGGACACTTGTACTGTGAAAGATGTAATTCCCTTAAATAGTTGTTAGTGGTTGGCTGCCTAACGCTTGCAATGACTTCAGTAAAAGTGGCAAAATTATTTTAAACTCTGTATTGGTCATAGTTCATAATTAGTGTCCAATTTACTTTTAGTATTTCCATTAACAAAATACTAAATTATATACAAAAATCTACTATGACTAAACTATCCCTAATTAAATATTTAATGTGATGAGTAAGAAAACTTTTTAAGAATATGTACATATGGGTTATTGTGAAAAACAAATTGAATTATTTCTTAATTATATAACTGGACACTTATTTTGAACCAAAATAAAAAATAAATTGGACACTTATTATAAACCGGAGCGAATTAGATTTTGATCGAATTAATTACAAGTTCCTTGATTAAAACTTGTTATAACTACTTTCTATGTGCTTATTGCGCGTAGATGTGAACAGGCTACTTTTGGTTAGGAATCTTCCATTAGATTTGACGTTTCAATGTTAGTGAAATTAACAACTACTTGACAAACGTTTGCCTTTTATTACTCCCTCACCCGTTTCAATTTAGGTGAATATATTTAGATGAACACGAAATTAAAGAAAAATTAAGATTTTTAAACTTTATGCTCCTAAACAAATAAAAAAAAAGATTAAAATATTTGTGTGGTTATAAAAATTTCTCATTAAGCTTAAAATTATAAGTTTGCTAATTGTTTTCAAATTTATTTTTTTGGACCGATCAAAAAGAAAATAAGTTCATATATAAACTAACGCAAGAGGTAATTATTTTAGGTCTTAAGCAGCGTTGACTTATGAGTACGAATGTGAACAGAGTTGTTTGGGTTTGGTAAAAACGGAATCGTCTATTGAGTTGGACGTTTCAATTTTTTTTAATACACTTTGAAATGAAATTTTCAATCATTTGACTTAATTATTTGTCTTCTAATTCTTATTTACCATCTACAAAAGAAAAATTAAAGTCGTTCCTTGGAGATTTTTTTTATTGATTATAGAACACACACGTTTCGTATATTCAATAAAATCGTTTAAAGATGAAATAGAAAACCGAATGCAGTAGAACTCTTTTCAAATTGTTGCGACTCGAACACCTACTCAAGTATATGTGGTTGGCCAAGTAATAAAATGATAAATAGAGTATTGTGCCTTGAAATATTGGCGGATTCAAAATTTTAATGTCGTGGGCGTTCATTGATAAAAATTCTGAAAAAAGGGAAAAATAGAATTTAGTTATGGATGTTCACTTAATATTTATCTAAATATTTTTATAATTAGCTATACAGATTTATTAAATCTTGTCAAAGATGATGGGTGTTTGAGCACCTATAATCAGCATGTAGATCTGCCATTGCCTCGAAAGACTTGTTATTAATTATTAAATAAATTAGACTATCTTAATTATCTAAACAAGGATTAAACCAAAAAAATATTTGAATAATATACCTAAAACAAAATAATTAACTTTAAACATAGGAAGAGCAGATTTTTACGTTATCTATGTGAGAAAACAATCTAGAGATATAGGCTGTCTAACAATCATATTGTATTCTTCACTTGTATTGAATAATAAATTATCTCGTTTATTGGTTGGCATTGTTAATATTGCTAATAAGAATTTTTCGATCTCTTACTCACATAATCAAGCCAACCTAACACCTATATGTCTATGGAGTTAGAATCAACATGAATGCATTTATAATTTCTATACTGAGCTAGACGAATAGCATATATCTATCCTATCCGCGAATCTATTCTCCGATGTTCAGGTTCAAGAACTTGCTCTACTCAATCCTATGTGCAATCTAGAATTCACATTTTTGAGTTAAACTCTAGATCATACATAGTATTCAATTGGTGAGTGATGACGTCCACGACACACCTCAATAAGAGATAAAATACGGTCGTATGTAATAATAGTTACCCAACTATAATTCGGGGTCGAATTCTCTGGGAGTTATATGTGGTGTTAAGAGTATATATTTGAAGCAAGTGAATGTGTAATCTAATATTGCAGTTCTACAACAGAGTTTTGTTTTCTCCTTCTACTGTTGTTTTAATGAATGCAACTTAACGAGAATAGACTAGAGATGAATATTTTTTAGGGTTTTTCAAATAGTTTAAAGGCCTAGTGATGTGATCATAACCTAGGTATTTTCCTAATGGGATAAAGATGTTAATGTTTGTTTCGTTGATTGTGGTGCATTATAGCTCTCAACTCTACATTATCACCTCAATGAGAGTCATTGCTTAATTTGACTTTCTCAAGTCCAAATGGGTATCAAACAAAATAGTTTATATAAGCTCAAGTTGGATTCTTACTATCTCTAATTTGAACTTTTAATTAGGCTAATTAATATCTTAATTAACCCAATTCCTTGTTAGCTAGGTTATCCTAGACTAGGTCCCTCTTTCTCAAGTAGAGACTAAATCAAATAGGCATGAATCAATATTTGAACCACTAATTCTAAAATTGAGGTATGAAGTAAGCTAAATAATCAACACTCAATCATAAACAAGCACTAAATTAAATAGCCATAAGGTTTACAAACTAGGATTGGGTCACAACCCTAGTATAATCTAGCTACTCATAATAAAAATTGCAGAAAATAAAAAAGAAAAGCTAATTAAACTCACAATGAAATATTAAAGTGATGAAATCTAATGTTAAAACACTTAAATAAGTTAAACTTCCTAAAATAGTAAAAAAAAACGGCTACATCAGCTTTGTATGTTAAAAATTTACCTAAATTTGTGAAACTCGTCTATTTATACTGGACCAAAAATTGCAGACAAAAAATGGCCCTTGGGAGGTTCTGCGGTCGCACACTTTCATGTGCGATCCACATATATTTTTAGCTGGCATGAAGGTGAGTTATGCGGTCGCGCAATTCTGGACTGCGACCGCGAGGCAATTTCTGTTGCCGCATAATTCTTGTAGGTCCGCACTTCACAAAGGCTTCAAGACTTGGTGTTTTTGTGTATTCTCTGCACTTTGATTTCTCTGTGAAAGCCCAGTTCTGCAGCCGCACAATTCATGTGCGGTCTGCACAATTCATATGTGGTCCGCACATTGTTAAAAATCCTATTGGGTGTTGCCTCTTGGTCTGCGGCCGCAGATGGAATTCTATTGTTCGCAATTTCTTCTGCGGACCACATATATTTGCTTATTTGCATTTTATTGTCTTGTGCTTCGGAACACACTTTTTTTGAGTCGGATTTGTTCATCGGAGACCAAACTTCTAGTATTCCTGCAATTTTGCACAATTTTATTAGTTTTGGGAATACAATTCAATACTTTCAAACTTAAACAAAAGCTAAAAGGTACTAATAAGCAGTCAAAATTTCCACATATCAGGTATCAAGTAAATAATTAAGCGCACGATTGAATAAACAAACTAATACGATAGATCAAGAAACCAAAATCAATATCTAAATAACATTAACCATGACAGAACTATAGTTCTAGAGCATGAAGTTTAGATCCACGTAGACGTGTAGCAAAACGACAAATCATCCAAAGAAACATAAAAATTACTAAGATTGAAAAAACGGATGAAATGATGAACTCCTTCCTCTTAGGTGACTCCTTGCTTTCCCTTGGTCGAAATCCCCAACACAACTGACCTTATAACTATTTATACGAATAGGAAAAGTTCTAGATCAATTTTAACCAAGTCTAAGCAAAATAGGAAACTTGGCCTCTATTTGCCTAACTCTTCTTCCATCTTTGCACATTTCCAATTATTTTTCGCCACAAAACATGCACTCCTACTTCGTTCTCTTTCACTTGTTCCTACAAACACAAACATCACAACTAAGCTCAAAACTCAATAAAATACTTTAAATATTGCTACTATTACATTAGAATGCGAGGTACATAACATCATGGTATACATATTTCTAGCAAAGCATCACCATTCCTCACATAAATATTTGCTCGTCCTCGAGTGAACTAAAACTAAACCAACCAATCTACCTCAAAACACAGCCATAAGTATGCAACGTGAAGGAGCAGATATCAATTGAGAAAATTATACCCGTGACTACGGTTGGTAGAAACAATTAAACTCTAGTATATGCATTCTATGCAGACTCCCCCTTTTCTTATTCCAAACTTCAAAAATTTTAAAACATTGAAAACACATAGACAACATGTCCATCATAATCCTAGCCTCAAAAACTAACTCAATTTCACAATGCGCTAAATGCTTGAACATTCACCATAATCAAGAAGTCTAATAACGTTATGTATCTATTATAAAACATGTGCCTTCACCGTAAATAAAGAGAGAACCGAGTCCATACATTCAATAGATATTCGAATATAATATAAAATATCAAATATTTGGAAAAAAATACTCATTCGCACAAAAAATTCACATGCATGCAAATGTACTATGCTCTTTATGTAAATCTATACTAATGTAGGTTTGCTCAGTATAAAATCAATTAAGACTTTTGCAAGATTGTAATGTGGGCTAAAGGATGAATAAGATAAATTTAAGAAATAATGACTAATCCTCCTAACCATTTTTACTCATCCCATGATTTACTTTAAGCAAAAAGTTCTTCAATCCAACTTCAAACATCACAAGAAGATCACCCTAAAAATATTTTCTCCTTTCTTTAAGCACTAGTATACTTCACATTCTCTAGCAAGGACAAGATCCGCTAGTGGTGTTTCTTTCTTATCATATAAGTGCACCTTTATTCTTCTCATTCGTTTCACTCAAAAGCTACTCCAAATTCCCTCATAACTATTTCTAGCGCTTACTTTTACAATTCAATTGTTTTAAGAGGTACAAGGATCAAAATAAATCAATTAAGAAAGAAAAGGTATAGGCTTATAATCGGTTGCCAATCAAAATACGTATAAGCTCAAAGGTGCTAACTAAGGATGATTTTATTTGTGATAAGCAACAAAGCTCAAAAAGATCAAAGAAGGTCTAAAATTATGCTCCCTCCATTTCAATTTATTTGAATCTATTTTTTTTTTAGTCCATGCAAAAAATAATGACCTATTTCCTATTTGGAAACATTTTACTTTTATGCAATGATTTATAGCCAAACAAAATATATATGCTTTATTTTACACCACAAGTTCAAAAGTCATCTCTCTTTTCTTAAACTCTATAACCGGCAAATGTGTTCAAATAAATTGAAATAGAGGGAGTATTTCAAACCGAGAAACACCTAAGATTTCACTTCAACTCACATGGGAGGCAGGTCCTAAACTCAAAACACAATACAAGGACTACACAAAAACTCACTTCACATATGTCACATGACTAAATGAAGATGGTCTCATTTTAACTCTGATATCAAAGCAAGTATTCACGGAGCCGTAAAATGTTAAGCATAAAGCATAAAGTGAACATGAATCAAGAAAATAAGCTATAGGAATCATAAGGTATGCCATCCAATTGATAAAGGCATAAAAATTTCTAAAACACAGGAAAGGTAAGCTCACATGCCACGACCTAAATATGTTGGTATCAAATAGGTCAAAAAAGCCACTTCGAATTCATAGAAATTTTTTATCTTCTTTTATTTCCTAATTCTCCTAACCTACTATAAAAAGAAAGAATTCATCCAGTTCAAGTTACACTCCATTGAAAATAATAGAGGCGCAAAGAAAAATTATAAAAATTATTACTACCTAAAGAATAAAGTATACTTGGATATTAATCCCTCAAGTAAACTCTCTAGGAGATCCATCGACGGATAAACTTTAATTTGTTCTTTTTTTCATTTTAAGAAAAAAGAATTAAGCTACTAAAGCTACTACTAAAATAATATAGTAATAATTCTACTTAACTATGCAAAGGCAAACAGGAAGCTACAAATCATAAATAAGAAGTTAATAATATCACTAACACACAACTACTAATTATCCGAAGAAATGCTTTTAACTCACACTTCAAAGAATACAGTGTTCGCAATGCACAATATATTAAAGCCACATATTATAGCGACTCCACCAGTCGTTTTGAGCATTAGCATTCAGTTTGGTGGTTTGAGTTAACGAGTAGTTTCATATGGTGTATTATGACCTCCGTGCATCATTGATTTTCATTTTCGAGTTGTTTGGAATTTATTTGGAAGAATGATTCTCATTTTAGAAACTTTAAGTTGGAAGAGTTGATCAAGTTTGAATTTTTATATATTTGATCTCGGATTAAAGTTTTGATGGTTTCATTATGTCCGAATGGTAATTTTGAACTTAGACATATGCTCAGAATTGGATTCGAAGATTCGTAGGTTGATTTGACACTTTTTAGCGAAAGTTTAAAATTTGAAGGTTCAAAAAAAGTTTGATCATAGTCTGACTTTGTGGATATCAGATTCGGATTTTAATTTTGGGATTTAGAGTTGTTCTACTTTATCATTTAGAACTTGTCTGTAAAATTTAGTGTCATTCCGGATTAATTTGATAGGAATCAGATGCTCGATTCTATTTCTAGCAATTTTCGAGTTCATTATGAAATTTCATGTATTTTGATGTCTGATTCGTGATTTATTTTGGTATTTGATCGAACGAATGAGTTTGTATGGTGTTTTTATTTAGACGCGTTTCAGATTGATTTGGTTAGGTTTCATATTTCTGGTGCTGGACAAGTGTTGCGGGTCTCACAAATACAAGACAATGTTCACATTTGCGAGGTGGGAAGTAGGCTGCCATGTTCGCATTTGTGAGTTGGTTATTGCTTTTACAATTAGGAAACATAGGTTGGCTTGATCGCATTGGAGATCACATGATCACTTTTACAAAGTTAGGGTCACATTTGCGACTTTCCATGGGTTCAATAGATGCCACATTTGCGATGGATAACCCGCATTTGCTACTTCTATTGCTGATAAAAATTGAGAAATTTCGGGACTTAGCTTCATTTATCATATTTTAGAATCCTCGACTTGATATGAGACGATTTTTGAGGAGGGATTTTCACATATATTTATTGGTAAGTGATTTTGATCCAATTTTAATTATAGTACAAGATTGTTTATGGGATTTAACACTAATCCATGAAATTTGAAGAGATTTTTTAAGGAATTTTGTCTATGTTTTGAAAAATAAAAATTTGAGCTTTGAGAGTCGAATTGGACTCGAACTTGAAAATAAAACACATATATGAACTTATGGAGTTACGGGTAGATGATATCTACCTTGGATTCAAATTTTGATCAGGCTGAGCTAGGTTTGTGTAGCGAACCGAGTGGTTATTTTGAGTGTTGGAGCCCTATTCCCCGATTTACTTCTTATTCTATGCTAAATTTTTATTATGTGACTTGTCGGGGTAGTCGGTTTGGTTGGGGGTTATTATTCTGAATGAATTGGGACACTTAGTTCTAATGTTGAAAGCATAAGTTAAAAGAGTTGACAGAATATTGACTTATTTATAAATGACTCCGGAATGGAGTTATAATGGTTTAGATAGCTACGTAGGATTATTTTGGACTTAGAAGTGTGTCCCAATATTGATTTGGCGGTACGTAGATGATTTTGGCTTGAATTGACGAAAGTTGAAAAAATAGAAGTTTGAAGAGTTGAGAAGCTTGACTGAGAGTTGACTTTGTGGTTGTTCGGCTCGTATTTCGATTCCGAACATTGGAATATGTATGTTATTTTATTTATGAACTTGTGTGCAAAATTTGAGGTCAATTGGAGTTGATTTGATAGTTTTTGGCATCGATTGTAGAAGTTGGAATTCATTAGTTTTAATTAGGCTTAAACTGGGGTGCGATCCTTTGTTTTTATGTTGTTTGATATGATTTAAGGCCTCGAATAAGTTTGTATCATATTTTAGGACTTATTGGTATGTTTGGTTGAGGTCCCAGGGGCCTTGGATGGATTTCAGATGGTTAACGTATCACATATAACTTTGTTTCTTAGGTTGTCTCCATAATGTTTTCCAACAAAGTTATCTCACCTTTTTTGGTCTTGCACGCCATGTTAAATCCATTTAATACATGGGCCACTGTTACTATTTGATCCTCTAACCCCAGTTGCTCTACGACTCTCGAGCTGATGATGTTGGCCGAACTGCCGGGTTCAATCAAAACATGCTTAATCCGAAATTTATTAATAAGTACAACTATTATAAGTGCATCATTGTGAGGTTGTACTATGCCCTCGGTGTCTTCGTCGTTGGACAAGATAACTCTTTCCAGGACGTAATCCTGGGTGAAATTTTTCCTCGTAATAGACACTTTACTGCGTGTTATCAGCGGCCCTTGGGAGACAACGATTCCCCAATGATCGTGTTGATTATGTGTTGAGGCTCCTCTTGTTCTACTTACTTGTTGGCGTCCCTGTTTCTAAAGTGGTTTTTGGCTTACTCGCTTAGGAATTCTCGGAGGTTCCCATTGTTGAATAATCGGGCAACTTCTTCTCTTAACTGTCGGCAATCTTCGGTCCTATTACCATGAGTGCCGTGTTACTTACACATCAAATTAGGATCTCTCTAAGCCGGGTCGAACTGCAATGGTCGAGGCCACTTGGTCTTTTTGATGCACCCTATGGACAACACGATGCTTGAAGCGTCCACGTTGAAATTGTACTCTAATAATCTTGGTGCTTCCATACTCTCGAGCGACCTGTCAAACCCGTTTTGCTCATTAGGGCCCGACTGCTTGGTCTTCGATTGTTTGTCTTTTCGTTTCTTATCGGGAGGCTAGCCTAGAATAAAAAACTCAAAGAACAAGCGTAAAATAGGGTGTGTTATGGAGATTCATATCAAATTACAACTATTATACTGTTTACCCCAAAAATGAGTATCAATTAAATGTGTATGCGGTTTAAATGATACATGATTAATTCAATATGAATAATAGGTAAATGAGTTAAAGACAAAATTAATGATCAAACCAACCGCAATGTAACGACCAAGCCTGATATTAAATTGAACAGTAGAATTCATCTTCGATTGGACTCTCAATACAAGCTCGGTCACAAGTGAAGAAAAGAACATAACGTCTTAAACAATAGCTACAAGATGAAAGTAAACTTTTATTGCTTTGATTTGCGTGTCACAATTTGTTAGAATAAAGAAAACTTTTCCCTTTATATAGTAGGGGAATTTCAGTCCTAGTACAAATTTAAAGAAAGGTAAAAATCTTCGTTTTTCGATAAATTTTGATCCATGGTTGATACCGAATGGGATTTGCGCTATAATATAAGGGTGATGACGAATATTACGTCATCTTGTTCGTCGTGCATAACTATTCACTCGCCTCCCCGAGGTCCAGAAGCTATACTTGGCCCGGGTCCATCATTTCACAGTGTGCGATCTCAAATACATCGTTCATTCCTACTGGATTTCGACACGAGGGGCTCCTGGCCTTATAATCACTTCGAGTTGTGCTTATCCTTTGTACCTTCATCGGGGAATGAGGGAAAGCTTTGTCCCGATTTTACCCGTACACAAAGTTCTTTCCCGAAAATATGTCTTCTAGAGGAGGTTTAAGGTGCTCCCAAAGAAAAATTCTGTTGCACTAGAAAAATACTCAATTTTTTTAAAAGATAAAAATAAAAACTAGAAGTATTAAAACAAGTTTCTTTGTGCACAACCTTTTTCAAAAGTTACTTGTTGAAATTACTGGAAATTTTGACTAAATTTCGGAACGTAAAATGACTTTCACCCTTGCTGTGGTTGTCAAAGTCAAGCTGTTGATTACTATTTGCTACATCTCAAGCAAAAACTTTCGTAAGGTTGATATATTTGAAATTATTGTCTAGTTGTTGGTATGTCATGCTATTATTTATATTTGCTTCTTGACTATTTAGACATGATCATAATTGTTTGACTAATTCCCATGAAATATTTAGTTTATAAAGGTAATTTGCTTCATTCGTGATCCTTTTCCTTTAATTAATTTTTATTTCAAAAAGATACAAAATCTTAACATTTATACCCAGAAACTACTAATAATTAACTTTATTATAGCCTATAATTTTAGCTCATTTCTAGACATTGAGGTATAAATTGGAATTGCTAAAACCACAATTATTTAGGAACAAAACCAAAAATAAAAAAGAATTTGTCAAAGAGGAAAAAGGAATTAACTAATCTAGTCTAATATCGGTAATTCAAAAGCAAAGTAAACCAAGCTACGTAAATGTGAAATAAAAATGATGTCCTTAGATGCTATTTGATTTTCGTCAAGAAAAGAACAAGTAACATAAATAATAAAATTTGTAAAAGATAAAAAAGAAATAAAATTTGCATAAGTAGAGTTTTATTCAGATTACCTTGAAATCAATATGACCTTTTTATATTCCAAAAAAATTACTCTTCCGGAAGAAAGTAGTGTTTCATTATGGTGCGCCTTCGAACTTAGAAAACTATGAGGGGAATCTGAAGAGCAAAAAGAAAAATATTAATTGTATTTGGTACAAATCAAATCCTGAAGTTATTTTCTGAGGTCTGTACTAAAAAATATTTTCCATCAAAAAGGAAAATGTAATAATAACTTGCACTTTCCTAGCACTTTGCAATTTGGACTTCATCATCCATTATTTCCTACTCTTCATTTTATTTTTCGGCCCTATCCTCATCAATTATTTCACAAGTATTTCTCTCATATCAAGATTGTATAATTTTTTTTTTCAAAGCAATTTTTCTTCTCTTTTTTTTTCTCCATGTAATATTCTTTACAAGAGGGCATTTTCATCATTTTTCAGGTATAGTTGGACACCATTTTTTACTTAATTATCTATTTCTGTAAATTTATCAATTTATATCACCGTCTAAGCAATAGTACTCAAGGAAATAGGGTGCCAAAATTAGGATTAAACAAAAGAATGAAGCCAAAAATATACGGCTTCCCAACAAAGGCTACTGGCTCAAGGGAATAACTAGTGATACAATATCTAAAAATGTTAAATTTTACAATACATATCAAAGAAAGCCTATTATCTTCTTCTAAACAGAATAACACTTTTGTTTTACTTAATATGCAGGGCAAGTTCTAGACTAAGATGCAAAACATGAAATATATGTAAGAAATCATCACCACACATGGCACAAGTATCAATCAAGATGGATCAATTCTACTCTAAGACAGACGAACAACAAAATAAAATTAAATTATATACAGAGTCAAAATCCTGAGCCTAGGTATCAGAAAGTCTGCTATTCTAACTTAATGTAAGCACTCACAAGAAAATACTACTCCAACTCAGGCCTAAATATGCTAGTATCAAACATGTCTCTGAGCGTCTATCTTCTCTCTCTTTTACTACTTCAAATCAAGTTACATCCCCTCGAAAAGAACCGATACAAAAAAGATAAATCAAGGGGGATTATTACCTAACTAGAACAAAAAAATAATATTATCCCTCAAGAAAACTGTCTACAAAATCCATCGTCGGAAAAAGTCCAAGTTTTCTATAAAAAAAATCTTAATTTTTTGTTTATTTCTTCAATTCTTTTATTATTAACTTTTTTTATTTTTGCAAAAATCACTACACTAAGACGGAGTACAACTAAGCAAGGAGAGCACAAAAAATCGCCCAAACAATTTTTTCACCCCACACATAAAATTGTGTAATATCCTCAATGCATAATATAAATAACAAGAGAGTAAAAGAGACTCCTAGGTAGGCCACACACCTATTAGTTCTTATTCCATTCTCTTACCCCTACAAAATACAAAAACAACTCTACAACGATAACACAATTAGAAAAAATAAAAAGAAGCAATAGAATTGGGTTGCCTTCCAACAAGCGCCATATTTATAGTCGTAACGTGACTTACACCAACTTTACCACTTTTTCTCCGCCTCGAAGATATAAAAAGACAAATCCTTTTCCAATTCCTTCTTTTACTTTTTTTTTTCTTTTTCTTTTTTTTATTTTACTTTTAATTAAAATACTACAACTTAAAAAATCCTAATTTACCCAAAGTGTGAAATTAAACTAATTAGATAATTATAAAATTTATAAAAGCTACTTAATCCTAAATTAAAAGAGAAAAAATCAAATGAAGGAAAGAAGGTAAAAATGAAGCATTTTTTGTGATTTTTAATTTTTATAAAATAGTTAACTATTGGTTAATTCTAAAAATGTAAAAATAAAGCCTAAATGCCATACGTAATATTTTTTGTATATTGTTTTGTGATTTAAATAAAATTTAAACATGCAAGAAATATATAGATAATAATAAAATCTATAAAAATTCCTAAAATGGTAAATAATTAAGAAAAAGTCTAGTTTCTTGGAGTTTGTATGAGTATTTCATATAGGGCAAAAATTATGTGCTCACACAATCTACATCAAAGTCATTCTCAAACTTGTCCTGATTTTTGTCTCGACCCCGCCCCTAGTCGATACTGATGATCCAAGCTAATTGTCTTTTATCCATATTTTTGACTCATAGTGGTTATGTACATCCGCCCATGTGGTTTCCTGAATTTCGAGCAAACTCTCCTTCACTTTCGGGAGGCATCAGAACTCAGTGGGTTTAGCCTATTCGTGAATGCCTCCGTGTCCCACTCATCTGGAACAGCCGGTAGCTAGGGGCAGATGTAGAGTTCTGATGATGGATTCAATTGAACTCATAACTTCCAACGCAAAGTAAAATTTATATGCTAAAATTTGTTAAAATTTAAAATATAGTAAACATGAACCCATAAATTTAAAAATATAACGGGTTCAATGTTATAACCTTAAAAGTTTAACCCATAGAGTTTAAATCATGGATCCACCTCTGCCGGTAGCAACATCTTTTATTTCTCGGACTGGATCACAAATTCTTGCAACATCTCGGATTCGCCCTGTGAAATTCAGAATGTATGTGCCTTTCTCGCCGGAACCTTTCTAGGTCCAACATGGGCCTTAATGAACGAATCTGCAAGTATTTCAAAAGATTCAATTGAATGCTCAGTTAAGAGGGAGTACCATCCCTTCGTGAGGGTTTCACCAAACTTCTTCGATAGAAACGGCTTGATCTCATGTTGAACCAAATTGTTTCCCTTCACCGCCATGGTATAGGTTGTGATGTGCTCCTGTGGATCCGAAGTACCATCGTATTTCGGTATGTTTGGCATCTTGAATCTTTTTAGAATGAACTCTGGTATTGCACTTGGCTTAAATTGTAATTGCGTGTACTTTTTTTAATCTGGACCCTTTAATACTGGTGGTGCGCCCGGAATCTGATCCATCTAAGCATGAAACTCCTTTTTAGTTTGATCCATTCGTTGTTCATTTCTCTCATGAATCTCATGAGCTCGGTTTTGAAAGGATCACTACTGTTGTTGTTCCTAGATCTGCTAACAGTCCCTTCGGCTTCGTCGAAACTGTCTTCATCCCTTGGGGTGTTGTTATCGGTTTTCGAAGTTGTTTGATCTATGAGAACACTACGACAGATTGGACTACTTACATTTGTGCTGTTGGAAGCACCTGTCAATACTTGTTTTAACTCTATTATCACCTGATCTTGCCTTGAGAGATGATTTATGATTGTTTTTTGTTGTTCCCTTAGGAGTTTGATCGTCTCTAGAACGTGTCTCTCCTTCACATCATCAGAAATTGGGTCCCGAACATGTTGAGGATATTGAACTTCACAAACCAGGGTTGTTTCGTCCCCTTCATTTCGGGTTTTGCTAAATGAGTCATCACGTCGAGACCATTCTTCACGTTAAATGCGTGCTTCAACGTTGTGTATGTTGTTGACATCGTTAGTTGCCATATTTGAGTTTTACAAAGGAAAGAACCAAAACTTGTTAGTATTAAATAAATGGATCAAAGCAACTACGCAGCTATCTATGCCCCACGGTAGGCACCAATCGGTTTACCCATAAAATAATACAGTTAATTTGTTTTGATTTAAAGACAAACGAATCGATTTGATCAAATAATAATAAAGAAATAGAACTAAAATTAAGATTGAACAACTAAATAAAATAAGATTACAAGCATGGCTCCGAACTTAGCATTTTCGAGAGTAGAAGTGAAAATAATGATGAAGCGATAAAAGAACTGAGATTGAGAACAAAATAGTAAAGTATAACTCTTGTGTATAGAATGTTTCCTGCCCTTACAATGGCTTTTAACCCCGCTATTTATAGCTCTACCTAGGGAAACGAGATCGTTTAATCAAGCTCCTCTTAAATGAGAATAAAAGTATCAATGATGAATATATAACGGCAGGCCTTGAATATAAATATTTTCTGCAACGGCTGCTCATTTAATGCTAGAAAATATTTAGTCATTGAATGCTATCCGATGACAAACCCTTGAACTCCTCCTTTGGAATTCATCCAGTACTAGTCACACACATTGCATAAAGTATCAGTTGTTTCCCGCCTCTTCTTTTATCTTCGATTCCACGTGTCATTTTAGCATAACCAATTTTACCCATAGAAAGGTGTTTACTGATAAGGGATGTGCGTTGCTTGAATTAGAGTTGGAGAAAAAGAATATTCCGTAGAATAAAGATTCATTTACCCAAAGAAAACAAACAATAAACTTATATTTTTTTTATTTCTTTTATTTGTGTACTTTGTTTTTTTTTTTTGGTTTTTGAAATTTTATTTTGAGCAAAATGAAAAATGTCAATTTTATGAAATAAAAGTGTCAACAGTTCACGTAAGAAATCAAATACTATGGAAAAATCTTAGAGGAAGAAGAAAAAAGCAGGTACCATCTATATGCTAGTATGCTTAAAAAAAGAAATAAATCTGTAGCAAGACCTTTCTAACAATAAAGTTGAGTGTGGATAGTTAGTATAATGGTTGCCTCATATTGGTTTTAACTTGTTTATTGTTTTGGCTAACAGATAGTCTTGGATAAAATCTTCTCCTCAACTAATCGCAACTATTTTCAACTTCATTGACATCCTTACAATATTATATTCTGTCAAATGAAAGTGACAATAGATTTCAGCAACAAAGGAAAATGGAAAAGAAAAGAAAAAACAGTAAGAGAGTGACGGGAAGCATTAGCCCTGCATTGTTTACAAATTTTCCATAGGAAAAATTTCAATTTTAATGAAGAATTCTCGAGAGCAGTAAGTGGGTGCACCAAATCCTCCATGTAGTTGGACTAAGTTACCCAAAACTTTCCAAAATCACTGGTTAACTCCTAACTAATGTACCACCAAATTAATATTATATTTGTTGGGCTAAAACACTTCAAAGATACTCTTAACATGATGTCATATTGTCCGCTTAGGGTCAAGCCCGCACGTTTTTTCCCAAAGGCATCACACCATTAAAAGATATTTACACGTTATGTATAGACTCTCAATCTTTTCAGCTATCAATGTAGGACTTTCTTCGCACAACCACATTGTTAGAGTATTATGGCAACCGAAATCCGCAACTAGCTTCTTCTTGAGTGTGCATCGCCCTGCACCATCACTCCGCCATCTCCACTTGTGTGTGCACCGCCCTGCACCATCACTTCTCATCTTCGTACTCGTTCCGTTGAACCTGAGTTCTGATATCAGTTGTTGGTCTAAAACGGCCCAAAGATACTCTTAACATGGTGTTATATTGTCCGCTTTAGGTCAAGCCCGCACGGTTTTACCCAAAAGGCGTCGCACCATTAAGAAATCCCTACACCTTATATTAGACTCCCAATCTTTTCCGCGCTACCAATATGGGACTTTGTTCGTACGACCAACAATATATATATATATATATATATATATATATATATATATATATATATATATATATATATATATATATATATATATATATATATATATATATATATTTAATAAATGATTAGATTAAGCTTTCGGTTCCCTCCATCTAGCAGTATAAATAGGCAAACTCCTCCGATCCTCGTATCACCAAACAGATAAGAGATGGAGACTTCCAAAAAGGCATTGTTCAAAGTCCTATTTGCTACCATTGTGGTTATACTAAGTCTCCTGTTTACTTGTGCAGATGCAGAAATTCACCAACATGAATTTGCTGTATGTCCCTATTTACTATTTGTTTCATTTTTTACCTTACCATTTTTAATTATTTGAAACTGTTTAAACAGGTTCAAGAAACAAGAATAACAAGACTGTGCAAAACCAAGAATATAATAACAGTGAATGGACAATTCCCTGGACCAACATTGACTGTTCGAAATGGGGATAAACTTGTTATTAGGGTTGTGAATAGAGCACGATACAATGTTACAATTCATTGGCATGGAATTCGTCAAATGAGAACTCCATGGGCAGATGGACCAGAGTATGTAACACAATGTCCAATAAAACCAGGAGGAGTTTACACATACAGGTTCACTATTGAAGACCAAGAGGGTACATTGTGGTGGCATGCTCATAGTAGATGGCTTAGAGCTACTGTTTATGGGGCTCTTGTTATCTTACCAAAACAGGGTTCTCATTTTCCTTTCTCACAGCCTAAAAAGGATATTCCTATTCTTCTTGGTAATTAAATCCCTTTTTTTCTTTCTTTTCTTTTTTGTTCTAAAATTATTATTGTTTGATTAATATTTACTGTTTTCAGGGGAATGGTGGAACAGAGATATTATTGCACTTCAAACACAAACACAGTTCACAGGAGCTGCTCCCAATGTTTCTGATGCATATACTATCAATGGTCAACCTGGTGACCTCTATAGATGCTCTAGCCAAGGTTTCTAGTGTGATTATATCCCCTTTTTTTTTTTGTAACCAACTGTTGGGTTTTTTATCTAATTAGACAAGAGGCGTGAACGGGAAATGGAGGGAAGAGATTAGGAGGGAAACGAAAAGTTTAAAATAGTTTCATTTACTAATGCACTTAGACCCTCATCGGAAGAAGGAAAGAAAATTTTTGTGCTTATATGTAGAAGCACATCTTCTAGCTATTAAAGAGTTAAGAAGAAGTGGCGCCTCGCGCCGTCGTCTGTCGCTTGCTCAGCTTCGAATTCGGTCAATTGACATGATTGATTGATAATTTTTTGGACCAAATTTACTTTCAGTTTTTCGTTATTTATTTTTCTTTTTCCTGATAGTTTATTCAACCCAGAATGCTTGGCTATAAATTCAAAGGTTTGGTCTCACTTTCTGACCACCGAAATTTACATACTCTCTCCTCTCTCTTCTACGTTTCTGCATTTGTTTTCGAAAAGCAAAAACATAAGCATCAATGTGCTTTACTGTCGTCTGTTGAGTTTGACGAAGTTCTGTAATTTCCATTGACGGTATTACAGAATAGTTGTTTCGTTCTATACTGGGAGGAATTTATTGAACAACCTTGGGCAACAGTAAAGGGATTAAATTCCTTAAGGAAACACAGTTTTCTTAATCATTTCATTCTATTTTTGTCTTTGGTTTTTGGTTTCGTTTTATTTTGCAGAAATTATGTTTTCGAATACAGATTCTAACACCAACTTCATGGATACTAATTCAGAATAATGTTGTTGCAGATACTTTAAAGTTTTTAGTGAATCCTGGAGAAACAATACTTTTAAGGGTCATCAACGCTGCACTCAATCAACAACTCTTTTTCTCAGTTGCCAACCACAAATTGATTGTGGTGGGAGCTGATGCTGCTTATAATAAGCCATTTACAACGAATGTTATCATGGTTGGACCTGGTCAGACCACTAATGTAATACTCACTGCTGATCAGCCCCCTGCACGCTATTACATGGCTGCTCGTGCCTATGCCTCAGCTCCAAATGTCCCATTTGACAACACTACTACCACTGCTATTCTTGAGTACACGAATCTTAGGTCGGGAGCTAATTCAAGGCCATTGTTGCCTCAGTTTCCAGCCTTTAATGACACAAATGCTGTCACGACTTTCACAAGTCAAATGAGGAGCATTCCTAAAAATAATATTAAAGTACCTAATCAAATTGATGAGAATTTGTTCTTCACTGTTGGATTAGGCTTAGTGAGTTGCACTCCTGGTCCTAGATGTCAAGGCCCTAATAACACACGTTTTGCTGCTAGTATGAACAATGTCTCCTTTGTTTTACCTAGAAGAACCTCATTGTTACAAGCTTATTACCAAAACATTCCTGGGATTTATACATTGGATTTCCCTCCTGTTCCACCTGTTAAATTTGATTATACAGGAAATGTTTCGAGAGGACTCAGGCAACCGCGATTTGGGACTAAGTTGTATAAGATCAAATTTGGTTCTAATGTACAAATTGTGTTACAAGATACTGCTATCTTCTCAGTGGAGGACCATCCTATTCATCTTCATGGATACCATTTCTGGGTTGTTGGACAAGGTTTTGGCAACTTCAATCCACAAACTGATACTGCAAAATTTAACTTAAATGATCCTCCAGTTAGGAACACAATTGATGTGCCCGTTGGTGGATGGGCAGTCATTCGTTTTGTCGCGGACAATCCTGGTAAGTTGCTTATCATAATGATATATATTGCCTTAGAAGAATTTATTAAGATTATTTAGAAAAAATTCAAAAATAGCTAGATTTACCACTGGTCGTTGAAAAATAGCTAAGTTTCAAAATTATCGAAATTTAGCCACTTTAATCTTAGCGAAAACACTGTTCAAAATCTGGAAAAATATGCCCGCAAATTTTAGAGGAGTTCCAGCAGTATAATTGTCCAGTATAATATACTGGAGTTTAGAGCTCTAGTGCTCCAGTCTCCCGCAAATTTTATAGGAGTTAGCAAAGTATACCGGTCCAGCATAATATACTAGAGTTCGTACACAAATGCACTAGAACTCCCGTATATTATACGGGACCGGTCCCTGTTGCAGCAAAATAGTGGTTATTTTTTATTGACTTCGTAAATAGTGACTATTTTTAATTGACCAGTGTGAAAACTGGTTATACCATGAAATTTTAACAGATTATTTTGATTCATTTATCTGATATCTTAATAGGGGTTTGGCTGTTTCATTGCCATATTGATTCACATTTGGCATGGGGTCTGGCTATGTCGTTCATTGTTGAAAATGGGAAAGGAAAGAAACAAACTATGGAGCCACCTCCACCAGATCTACCACAATGCTAGAAGGAAATATTAGAATTATTCTTCCAATTTAATGGATTTGGAGTTGTAGCAATTCATCCATACTATGGTTGTCTGCAAATGAAGCATTTTTAGTGTGGTCTATCTACTACTATCTTTTTTATTTATCTATAAGTATAAGCATTTCAGGGTCTGGAATTCTTTTGCTTTTAATTAGTTGTTCTCGTTATATGTACTTTTATAATCTTGTACTCTGTTAGTTCAGATACATATATGAATACTGAATTGTTCCATTGTTGTCCCATATTGGTGTTTTTAAAATCGTTGTTCAAGTAAAGTTTATGGACCATTAGAAAGTGTAAGGTCTGATTGTCCAACAATAATTAACTAGTGTAGTTGTTTAACCAAAAAAATAGTTTTTGTAGTCAAAGCATTTAAATAATATCTCGGTCTACTAACAACCTATTTTATTCGCTTCTTCAAATATAAATGATACGAATAAGGAACAATTAATTAATAAGAAAATAAATTGAGAGAATAAGGGAAATAGAAATCTTATTGATAGTTGCAACTTTTTTTTCCGTACGAAAGCATTAATCTATATATTAATATAAAGCAATGCACAAAGAAAGGTGATGTGGCTTTCTCATAGACTAGGAGTCTCATTTATCTTTTTCCTCATTTTTTCCCCCTTATTTGTTATTTTAAATATTTTTAAAAGGTAGAAAATTGTGCAAATGCATTTAAGGAGGCGACTTTATTAACCAATCGTTTTGACGACCTTTCATTTTCCAAAAAAACGGTTCACTATTAAAAATTCTTAATTTGTTTCTTTGCTTCCGAGAATTTGTAGGTTTACACAATACATACAAGACACTATTTTACAACGATTGAGTAAATTGTTAATGAAAAATCTTTGAGTATTATACATTTTTTTCTTTTCTGTATTTTATTTCTTGGTTTTCGTTATTCGCTTCTTTGAATATATTTTTCTAAAATAAATATTTCGGACTGATATTGGTAATTTTTATTATCGTCCAGGTACTGGATTTGGCATCTGATAGATATGCATGGAATTTTTATATATCTGTATCATATACCAAACCTTATTACCATCCATGTTTAAGGATTGTGTTAATTACATTTAAGCATACCAAATTACCATTTATATATCATAATTCAAATTAAGGGTATAATTAATGCTTCATTTATTATAGGCGTGATTTTAGGACCATATTTTTACTTTATTTCTTTTACCCGTCTCTCTCTCCTCCCACCCCCACCCCCACCCTCACCCCATACCCCCTACGATTTTAGGCTGGTTATAAATGCCCAAGCCCAAAACTACATGTTCCGGTGTTGGGGATGGTTGAGAGATCCCGTTATGATATGTTGAAATTATTTCCCCTAAAGTGGAAATGGATAGTTAGTATGGGACAATGTAGACCCACGCGACATTGTGGTGAGGCAACTTAATCGATTGAGCGGGGATCAGATGCCATACTGTGCATATTGTGGTATTGTGTTTCTATGTCCACCCGTATATATTGGGGTGAGACGACTTAGTCGATCGGACAGGGATCGGACTCCATGCCATAGGCATGGTGGTGTGTCGGTACTAAGGATCTCCCATCCTAAATTATTAATGCTTATTTGAAGGTTTACTTTATTTTAACTTGGCATTTAAATAAGTATAGACTTTTCTTACCGTTTCCATATTTCTCTCCAATTATGTTGGCATTCCTTTCATTGAGAGGGTACTTATCTTTAAAAATTAATACTATTTCATATGTACTAATGTCTCTTTTACAGGGGGTTCTGCATCTTTGATGGATGCAGGTGGTTCCTCAGCAGGTGGCAGTGATCCTTAGTAGCAGCATAGCCTTCACTCAGCGGATTTTGATGAGTGTTATTCTATTTCGGGGCCCATATGTTGTATAATCTTCATGTACATTAGTTTTAACGTATTGTTGGGGACTAGTCACTGACATACATATAGTGTGTTCTATTTTGATGGGGTAACAAACTAGAAACGTTCACTTTTAAACTATGAACTTGTAACAATTTGGAAATCGTAAAGGTAGTTTCTATAAGTAATGAAATTGGTGTTGTCATCACGACCCAAATTAGAAGGCCACGATGGGCACTCAGTGCCTTAATCAACCGAGTACCAATACAATGTATCTTTCTTATCACACCATCATGGGTAAATGGGTCAGAAAGGCTGCCATGAGATAACAGGAATAAAACATAAGGGAATATTAGACATAGGACGACCCAACATAATATAGAAACTTATACATGTGACATACATGCCTTAAAGGACGACATGATCATTTTACACTCAAAACATATGCCAACAAGGCCATACAAGTATCCACATACATGACATCTATCTACAAGCCTCTAAGAGGATATAAAAGTCATAAAGGTCGGGACAAGGCTACCAATCAATACATGTCCAAATCATGCTAACCAAATAGATAACTCCGAAGAAGGTGGAATATACCAACACCTTCTGATAAGCTGATAGCCTACTATGAGGACTCTCAACCTTTCTATCGAGACATGTGGGCATGAAACGCAGCGTTCCCAGGAAAAGATGGATATCGGTACAAATAAAGCACCGAGAATGTAAGGCATGAAAGAAGTATATAAAATACATGAACGAAACATGGAGTAAAGAACTCAACCTATAAGTCGGAATAGCTTTGTGAATCATGAAACATTTATAATGGCATGCGTATGCTTATAAATGTCATACCATGCATAGGTATAAGCGTACATAACATCATCAAGCCTCTGAGGATACCCCATTATATCATCTCGGGCCTTGTGGGCAAAATCATCAATGTATACTAACTGATCAAGTGGTGGTGTGTATATAACATCATAACAACAACAACAACAACAACAACTACCCAGTATGTTCCCACAAAGTGGGGTCTGGGGAGGGTAATACGTACACAGGCCTTACCCCTACCCGAAAGGGTAGAGAGGCTGTTTTCGGCCGACCCTCGGCTCAGAAAAAGAGAGAGAAAATCAACAATCAAAACAAAACAAAACAAAACAATGTTAGTAAATCCGGGATAAATCAAATAAATAATTATCTAAACATAAAACCAAAAGTAGAACAAATTAGAATCCCTTGTAAAATATACAGGCTCAAAAGCATATGTAATATAATAAGATATTCAACCCCAAAATTCATTATTAACACTTGATACTTAGTTCTTTTGATGACAACATAAATGACGGATTTAAGAACACGATAATATGAAAATACCAAAAAATCTTTACCGACAAAACAGTTAAAACATAATAGCTTTGTTGTATCTGTGTCCAAACTGAATACAGAAAAAAATTGTTCTTTTAGAAAAAGGGAAATGGGGAGAGAGAGATGGAGAAAGAAAGAACAAAACTGACAGAGATAGATTAAAACTAGATAACTGATCTCCCTTCACACATGATACCTTGTTATTGCTACCTCTGTTGTGTCCACCGTCTGGATCATAGCGTTGACCTTGAGAAGGCTTTTCAACAGATGAACTTACAAATACAGATGACTTATGTGCTGGAGCAGACACTGCATGGGAAGAGGGAAGAGGCCTCTCATATTGGGTATCATTGGTCTCTGGATTCCAGAAGTAGATGAATCCAGTCGTACCATCAACTAGGCCTTTCCAAGGTTTGGGGAGGGTAGGATCTTCTGGTGCATAACTTGGACCAGCAGAAGATGCAGTTACAACAGCCCTCTCAAACTTCAGTCTCCAATGACCACTGACGATGTATAACATCATAACAGTTTCCCATATATATATATACATACATACATATATATATATATATATATATATATATATATATATATATATATATATAATGTACGCTTATATAATATCATATGGTCATGTGTCAATGTACATGTATAATATATAAGAAGTAAGTCAA
Organism: Nicotiana noctiflora; assembly: GCA_032618575.1. Classification (NCBI taxonomy): domain Eukaryota; kingdom Viridiplantae; phylum Streptophyta; class Magnoliopsida; order Solanales; family Solanaceae; genus Nicotiana; species Nicotiana noctiflora. The sequence continues at coordinate 77,301 of JASVEL010013742.1, read as the reverse complement.
TAAAATCTCTCGGGATGTCATAAGATTAATATGCCTTTGGTTAATATTATGAAATAAACTTTATCAACTTATGTATTTTCTGTGACCGATGAATAGACGATATAATAATAAGACACATGGGGAATCAAGAACATAGGCATCCCTTGTACTTATATGAATTGAGACATTTATGAAAGTTCCGCAGTTGCATGTTTCGTTTGTGTCATATGGATCATGCCAAAAGGAAAGAATGTATAGCCTTAACACACCTTAACCCCATTTATTCCTTAATACCTTCCAAGAAAATCTTCAAATAACTCAACTAAATCTACCATAGCATAGGGACATTCAAAATTAGTGTTGAGTAAAGTTAAGTCTGTAACTTAAACTATTAGCTCGTTGACATAAATTCGGCAGCATCTCCCATGTAACGAAGTCATACTCTAATACCATATAGGAACAACAACAACCATATAAATCAATCATGATATTCATATTAATAACAAGATACCAAATAATAATAACAAGTCACAACTACTTTACGACGAGCGCCAAACTCCGATTGAAATCTGTATATGCCATATCATGTGACGACCTGGCTCTTCATCACGTGATTAACCACCTCGTTTTCCCTATTTTCTACTTCATTATGTTTCATTATAAGATTATTGGGTGAATGGGTCGAATTGGATTGGTTTTGGAAGGAAATGACACACTTAGTCTATTTAAGGAAGGTTTATTTTGAAAAAGTCAATCGCATGTTGACTTATGAGTTATAGAACTTGGATGTGATTTTTGGTGATTCTTTTAGCTTCGTGGGATGATTTGTGACTTACGAGTGTGATCGGAATTGGTTTTGGAGGTCCAGTGTAGAATTAGACTTGAATTGGCAAAGTTAGTATTTTGGCGAATTCCGATTGATTAGTGAGATTTTGATCCGATTGTTGGAATGGGATTATGAGAGTTGATATAGCTCCATTAGGTGATTTAGGATGTGTGTGTAAAATTCCAGGTCATTCGGAGGTGTTTTGGTCAGGTTTTTTGTCAAATGCGTATTTCAGAGGTTTTAGAAGAACTTAGGCTTGAATTTGATGTAATTTGATGATTTTGGTGTTGTTTGTGGTATTTTGATGATTGAAGCAAGTTTGAATGATGTTTTAGAATGGATTGTCACTTTTGGTTGAGGTCCCGTGGGCCTCGAGGTGATTTCGGATGGTCATCAAGGTAAATTTTGGACTTGTTACATTTCTAAAGTTGTTGGTATCTAGTATTTCCGCATATGCGGAAAAGGGGCGACAAATGCGATTCTACATATGCGGTAAGGGAGTCGCAGGTGCGGATATTTGGTCATTAGAGGACTACCACATAAGCGGATATTTTTCGGCATATGCGACATCCGCAGAAGCGGATATAGACCACAGAAGCGAAATAATTCTGCAGAAGCAGAAACCACAAATGCGTTAGTTGGATCGCAAAAGCGAAAATAATGTCAGGGCAAAAGGGTTTTAAAATAATATTTCATCCGCGAGCTAAGGTATTTTTCCATCATTTTTTAGCAACCTTGAGAGCTTTTGGACTGAAATTAAAGAGGATTTAGATTAGGTGTGATTGGAGGTGAGCTCTATAACCTAAATACATTATTTAATGGAAGAATTAACCTAGAAATTTATGGAAATTTATCAAAAAAGGGGAAGAACTAAGGCTTAGATTTTGATATTTCAAATTGGATTTCATGGGTCATTTAAACTCGAATTTGGGAGTCCTTGATATGTATAGACTCGTGACGAGATAAGGAACTCGATGATGTTAAATTTTCTTATATTCGAGAAGTGGGCCCGAGGCTCGGGTTTTGCAAATTTCATGATTTTTTATGTTTTCTTATTCTTTTCAATTGGGTTATGTTCCCTTAGCCTATTATGATGTATTCGTTGTGGTTTTGATAAAATTCAACGTGCGAGAAGGTCAATTTTCAAGTCAAGGGCATAGCAAGCTAGGATTTTGGCCGGCTTAAGGTGAGTAATAATAGTAAATGATATCATGAGGGTTTGAAACCCAGAATTGCACAACGTAGTGCTATGTTGAGGTTAAACATGTGCCTTGTAACGAGCGTGGCATTATTTACTACTGGGGATTGTGACTTGGTCCATCCCATTTGATATTTTATCGCGTATTTAACTGAGAGATGTTTGTTATCAATATGATTTGGACTTCTTGCCATATTTGGGCTTCATTCCAACTACTTGAGTCATTCGTGGATTTTCTCACTCTTTCCTCACTATTTGATATATTACTTGAACTCAGTCCTTTTGATTATACTGTTTTACAAACTCAGCCATTTTAATTTAAATTTGAGACTTAATTGATATTTCCATTATTCTTTGGGCTGAGCACTACTATTTTATTGATGCCAGGGGGGCTTATGATGTTTTCTGGAATGAGTGAGGCCGAGGGCCTGAGATACATTTATATGCCACGAGGTGGATGGAGTGAAGTGAGGAGGCTTTCAGGCCTTGAGTGTGATGTGAGGAGGCTTTCAGGCCTCGAGAGTGATGTGAGGAGGCTTTAAGGCCTTGTGTGTGATGTGAGAAGGCTTTCAGGCCTTATGTTGATATAGCGCTCGGGCCGTAAGGGCCCCTCCGGAGTCTGCACACCCATAGTGAGCGCGGGTACCCATGTGATATGATATTGAGCCCGAGGGACTGATACTTTTTTGAGTGACTGATACTGAGCTCGAAGGGTTGATACTATTCTGAGTGATTGATATTGGGCCCGAGGGGAAGATTTCTACTCACTATTCACTTGTTGTTTTACTTGATTTACCTATTTTTAAAAAGGAGATTTCATTTGACTCTTTACTGTTTCTATTTTAAGTGAATTGCTGCCTGATATAGAATTGCTTTGTGTAGTTATGCGTTTTCATTCCTTCGGTTATTCTATTATTAATACTCACTGGGTTAGAGTAATCAAATTACTCCCTGCACCATGTGTGCAGATACAGGCATAGCAGAGTCTGCACCTGAGCGCTGATTCTTTCCAGACCAGGCGTCGAGTTGGAGTGACGAGGTAGTTGTTGATGTCCGCATCCCCCTATCTTCCCTATTTTATGTCTTTTGAGTTCCTTCAGACTATTGTATCAGATATTTTATTTCGTAAACTCATTAAAAACTCTGTAGTAACTCATGACTTGTGACACCCCGATTTGGGCTATGTCAGGATAGTTTCCCCTTGTTATTATCGCTATTTCTGCATTATTTGCTATAATAAGCATGTGTTAGAATTGTTAATATTAATCAATTGTTTTAAAAGAGGTGTTGGCATTGTTCTGGCTGGCCTTGTCTTCACGAGAGGCGCCATCATGACCAGGTTGGGAATTGGGTCGTGACAAGTTGGTATCAGAGCCTAGGTTACTGGGTCTCGCGAGTCATGAGTTGGTTTAGTAGAGTCTTGCAGATCGGTATAGAGACGTCTGTACTTATCCTCGGGAGGCTGCAGAACCTTTAGGAAAACTTCAGATTCTTGAAATTCTGTCGTGCAAACTTGTTGATCCAAGTACTAAATTTCTCTTTATTCGATTCTCTCACAGATAGTGTGGACACAAGCTACTGGACGTGGCGGACGACCGCCAGTACCACTCACTGGGGCCACCAGAGGCCGTGGGCAAATAAATTGATTAAAAGATCTTTTAAAATTAATAAAAATATTAAAACACGTGGACATACTTATATATGTGTATGTATGCTATTTTGAAATTATTTTGTGTATAAAAAAATATACAGGTAAAAATTGGGTATCAACACCCTTTCTGTATTTCTATTACAGATAGAGCCCAAAATTAAATCCCAAGAGATCTCACTAGAAGGTTGCCAAACGAAGTTTGAGATACCTTAAGAGAACACATGACCTAGTCATGTATTACCCCTTAGGTGATAGTTTTAATCTCATTGGGTATGATGATGCTAACTATGCATGTTATCTTGTGGATAGGAAAAATACTTTTGGAATGACTCACTTGCCATGATATGTCTCATCTCTTGGGGCACAAGAAGAAAAACTCAGTGTCTTCTTCAACAACTGAAGATAAATATGTTACGACAGCATCCTACTGTGTTGAACTATAATGAATTAAGAAGCAACTGGAAGATTTTGGGGAATTTACTGATGGTGTGCCTCTTCTATGTTACAGCACCAGCGCACTCAACTTGGTCTAGAATCCAATTCAAAACAAAAGGACCAAGCATATTGAGGAGAGGCATTACCCGTTGAGGGACAATATGGAGAAAAGGGTTGATCTGTATGAAGTTTTGCAGAACATAATACCAAATTCTAGATATTCTTCACTAAAGCTTTGAGATGGAAATATTTTGGAAGAAACGAGGTGAAGCTGGGGTTATTGAAGCCTAATAGAGAACCTAATTCTCCATTAGCTGGCTGTGAAAATCAGTTTCAAGTCAAATTAGCTAAAGTATTTTCTAGCCAAGTCCAACTCACATCGATACCATTGCAAGTAAACACATATGACGATCATAGAAGCTAAAGGTATAATTGTGAACTACGAAAGAAGAGCTACCACAACCTTTGTTTTTCAAAAAATTGTTCGAGCATCACGTTCATGTACCAAAGGTTAGCAGTAATGTGTTGATTTGCATAATTTCTCAAAAGGGTTAACAACTTTAATTTAACTGCCACATCATCCGACTTTTCAAAGTCTGCATGTCATGTCTTGTCTTTAGAACCCCTTCATCCCCTTTGTTTGATAACGCCTTCCCACAAACCTACCATCATTTTCAGGGCTATTCAGAACTCATTTCTCTCTCTCTCTCTCTCTCTCTCTCTCTCTCTCTCTCTCTCTCTCTCTCTCTCTCTCTCTCTCTCTCTCTCTTCTCATCATTAGCCCTTATTCCCATAAAACTCTCATTCTCCCTCCCAGCAAGAACGAACCTTCATCTTTCTATATCTCTGTTATCTTCCCTTTACTTTTATCTCACTCTACTTACCTAACATACACTTTTGTAATGGCAATCGAATGATCACTCTCTTCTTCCACCATTAACATCACTCCCACTTCCCTATCAACCTTAAAGCTATCTCTAGAAATTCTCTCTTCTACTCCCTCCAATGCTACTATACCCACACATGTTTCCTCCTTATTTCCTATAGTTTTTCCTTTTTTGTCAAATTGTGTTTCCCTTCTATGTATTAAAAACCCCATGTCTCCTTATTCCTCTGATCTCATCAAAGAACACTCAGGAGGTGTTACCTTTCAGGTGTCAAATATTTCTGAGATGATCCCGATCAGTATCTGAACCCCTCTATTTTGGACTCAGTGACTCTCACAGTCACCGAAAAAGGAAGCAACAAATAACATCATGGCTATTGCTGCTGAGAGTCTAATAAATGAAGGAGCATATCTATTATCGGAGTATTAAAGGGAAGAAACTCCATTCCTAGGCGATGAAAGAACCATGGTACTCTTGGAGTCTTTAATCCATGAAACTGTTCCATGAAACCTACTGGGGGACATAATTCTCTTCTAGAAAAATCCACTCCTTAACCTATTGATTATCCTGAGTCCTTAGAATCCTCTTCCAAGTTACCCCTATGCAGCAGAAAGAGGGCTTTAAGTCTACCGTGCAGAAAAGTAAGAGGAGTGTCAAGACAATGAGGAAGAGGTTGATAAATCAAGGGGACTTTATGACTAATAAGAGCATTTTAGTGGGTGAGGTTGACAAAAATTCTCTAAAGGAACCCGGTTCCTTAGTAGAACAATCTATAAAATCCCTGAAGTCTATGGATGAAGCTTCCGATGAAGCTATTGAGAAACAAAGTGGAGCATCCGTGAATGGTAGCAATATGTCTAAGAAGAGTCTAGTTGAGCAACTATGTCTGAAGGTTATACATTGGGGCTTGTAAGTTGGAAAGGGAAATTTGTTGAAGGCTCTAGAAAATGAAAACGGGAAAATCTAGGGTAACTTGTTTCTCTGAAGACCATGCCTAGTGACAGTGGTGTTTGGCAGGAGAGATTGAGAACTCTGAAAGTCTTATGGGGTCGTACATTTGATCTGGCAATTTCAGAGATGATTGGTATGCGGCAAATTCTGGAGATAGTAGAATTTCAGCAATTGGAGCACATGTTTCAGGAGAACAAGCCTATGGTGTACAAAGATATGGTACAAAATTTCTATGCATCTCTCTTTACTGTTGAGAGGGATTACATCTGTATGCTATTAAATGGAGTAGACATTGTACTTGATGTTTCAACATTAGGGAAGGTTCTCAAAATTCCGTGTGAAGGAATGTCCTCAGTCAAAAATGTTTGTGGTTTCAATTTTAGGAGAGTTATTATGAAAGAGCAAGCTATTCAATAGAGGGAATATGTACATAAGAAAGTGTACATCCTCAGTATGAGCTTCTCTTTGAGCTGGTTAATAAAGTGCTTTTACCTTTCTGTGAAAGGCGGTCAATTGCTAAAAAGTCTAATATGGTCTTATTAGAAGCTCTTCGATGAGTTTGTCCCGATAAATCTGCCAACAATCATAATAGATCATATGCAAAATGTGGCAAACTTTAAAGGTGGGAATCATGGGCTTCCATATGTATTTCTCCTCACTCAAGTTTTTAAGTTTTACAAGGTTCCCTTGGGTAATCCCAAAGTGGGTACACACAAACAAACCTTCTCTAAGACTAATCTGGAAGAATGTGAATGCGTAGAAAAGGTTGGAGGAAACATCTCTACTATTTCTTAGCTGATCAATGCTTAACATGCTACTTCTGAAGAAATAAGAAGGTTGAGGGCTCAGAATGCAATATTAGACACTCAGCTCAGTAAAGCTGTTAGAGGACCCGGTTATGTCAATTCTACAAATGAAGAAGTTATTCGCTTGACAAAGAAAAATGATAAGCTTTACGCAAAACTGCTGCAGTTGTCTGCAAATGCTCGACTGGACCTTGTTCTCAAGACACTTGCCAATTCACTCTCCCAGTCTTCCTCTAGAGCCCCTTAGATATCTTCTAGTAACTAGTCATTTTCTGTTATGATGTTTGTGCCTTTTGTTTCTATTTTTGTTTGTCTTTTTGTTGATAGTTGGATTTACCATTACTGTTCCTGTTTTGCCCAGTCCACTATACATATCAATGAGACAGGTCCTCTTTTGCTTGTACAATGTTATTTTCCTCTAACTTCACTTTTCCGCCATATTGTGTGCACATATGTGGCATAAGTTGGCTGTATTAGACTTCTTTATGTTGTTTGTCTTCTTATGTATTTTTAATGATGCCAAAAGGGGGAAGAGAGTGTGTAATTATGTAATTGAGGGGGAATAAACATCAAAGGTGTAAGGGGAAACTTTAATCTAATTGAGGGGGAATCAAAAGCAAAGGTGTAAGAGGGAACTTGGAGTGATTGAACCAGGGGATCTGATTAAGGAGGAACCTTGGGGAGTTCCTGGTGCCTCATCTAGTTATTTCTGCTCTAAATAGATACTATCAATGCCTAGGTTTATCATTATCAAAAAAGGTAAAATTGGTGGGTTATCGATGTCTTTGCCTTATATTTCTTATGTTTTGATGATCTAACAAACTTATTGTTAAGATCCAGATAGGGAACCTCTCTGATTTGGTACATATTTCAAATAAACGAAGTTCAGCCTGAACTCCAGCTAATGAACTACTATAAAGAGGAACACGACAGGGACATGATACCTTGGTGTTCTCTGACAGAAGTACAAGTCAACTATATAGCTGGAATGCAACTGCAAAAGGTGATTGCCTGCGACTATTCATGTGACAGTGCATCAGGCAGTGTAGTAGTCACTTCCCATTGAAGAGGCATGTACTAGGAATCGACATCATTCTCATGATGTCTCTTGGTATATAATAACATGGTGAAAGTCACTGGATATTTACTTGGGCATTTTGTTATATTCTCTCAGGCTTTAAAGAATAGATCCAACATTAAAGTCACAAGTGCGTCAAGAACAAGAATACAACTCCACTAAAGGATTAGTTTCACAATGGGTTTATGTGTATCCGTAGTTGAGTTGTAATCTTGTTATTAGCTCTTCATTGTAATTCCTATCTTGCTGTGTGTTAGGAAAATCAAAATCATAAACCTTCTAAGTTTGTGTTGTGACTAGAGTTAGTCATAAGTTAAAAGTATTTGTAACTAGAGAGTGATAAAGTGACTTATGGTAGGAGTATCACAAGTTGGTTAATTGAAGTCATTATAATAGAGTTATTACAAAGTGGCTTGTAATAGTAAGATTACAAGTTAGTGAAGTTGAAAGCCTATAAGTGTAGGTCGTAGTTTTTGTCCGCTTGAGTGGGATTTTTCCACGTAAAAATCCAACGTTTCTTTTACTTACCGCTTCATAAGTATTTTCAGTGGAAACTCATAGAGGATCAAGTACTCTACAATATGGTGGACTCACATAAACTAACAAAACATATAATCTACCCTGAGCATGAATAACCATGTCACATATGTATACGCTCATCACCTTGCATTGCATCACCCCAATATGTAACAAATAATATCATTTATTAGGAAAACTTTCCTTAACAAAGCTAGGAAAGACACTTATCTGCCACATTTTCTTGAGAAATCACTTCTAAATAGCTAAATCTAGCCAATGTACACCAAGGAAGTCAACCAATGCCATGGGAAACGATCCCGGTCCATAAAGCTTCAATATTTATTGAATTCCTAAAAATTCAACAAAAGTTAACCCGAGCATGTATGTCAAAATCTGGAACAACAACAACAACAACAACAACCCAGTATAATCCCACAAGTGGGGTCTGGGGAGGGTAATATGTACGCAGGCCTTACCCCTACCCGGGGGCAGAGAGGCTGTTTCCAGGAGACCCTCGGCTCAAGACATCAACAAAAAAACAATGCATTAGTACTATCAATAGACTCATACTAAAAATAACATAAAATAACAACATAACGCAAAATAATAAAGTAGCAGCAGTATAAGAAATATAAGAAATACGAAATAGGAAATAGATGAAAGGTATACTAATATCCAATAAATAACTCCATGTACTGATCAATAACCTCCTACTATTACCTCCTAACTAGCTAATATCACTCTAGTGCGCTGTGGAATTATCCACAACTTCCCCCTAACCTACAACTTTAATGTTCGACTTCCACAATCCCCTATCAAGGGCCATGTCCTCAGTAATCCTAAGACGCACTAAGTCCTGCCTTATCACCTCTCCCCAATACTTCTTAGGTCTTCCTCTACCTCTTCTCATGCCTACCACAGCCAGTCGCTCACACCTTCTCACCGGTGCATCAGTGCTCCTCCTCCGAATGTGCCCGAACCATCTGAGTCTTGCTTCTCGCATCTTGTCCTCTATGGGGGCCACACCCACCTTCTCTCTAATATATGTCAAAATCTGGAACCAATACCACAATCCAATGACCGATAATCTGCCGAGTCCAAATATATGATTAGATTCCAAAACTGAGTCCAAATCGATACTCAAATCCCAAAATACATTTTCTTAAGGTGTAGTCAGAACCCTAGTTCTATCTCAAAATTCCATGTTTTCAATTTTAATAATTCATGTAAATTCTTGAAATAATATTAAAAAAAAAAAGTCACTTATCCTAATATTTTGTGTGAAAATCTCCTTAAAAATTCGCCTCTCTATCTAAAGTTAAAAAATATGAGAGAATGAGCAAAAGTCCTAAAATTCCACTTAAAATACAATGCCCAATGACTCATTACTTCGCGACAGCGAAGCAAAAATATAAGTCTACCTCCAAATACACCATCACAGTTGCGAAACTGCACATGTAATCTATGAAGCGAACACCTCCAACACCTTGGCGAAAGCGTCGCTCCTCACGTGAACACGCTTACCAGACTCCCAAGCCTACGCAATTGCATCTACATGACCGCGACCACAAAACACGACCAGCCTAATCAAGACCCTCCTTTGCGATTCCATAGCTACCTCAGCGATTGAAAAGTTCAATACTCCACTTGCCAACTTTTCTTCTCCGCGATTGCGAGTCTCAACTCCGCAACATTGCCCAACACCAGAAAACCAACAAAGTAAACATTATCAGAAATGGTCTGAGATCACCCTCAATCATACCCAAGGACCCCGAGACCCGGTCCAGTTATACCGAAGTTAACTTGCAGTCAAATCTATGAGCTCTCCAATTTGTCAAATTGCCAACTTTCAACAAATAGAGGAAAACACTTCTACGAACATCTAAATTCAAATTTGAACATACGCCTAAGTACAAAATTACTATATAAACCTACTGGAATCATCAAATCACAAATTCAAAATTATTTACTTAAAAGTCAAACCTTGGTCAACTCTTCCAACTTAAAGCTTTCAAATTAAGAATCACTCTGTCTAATACATCCAGAACTGCTTGAAAATTGAAGCCAACCACATGCAAGTCATAGTACACCATATGAAGTCACTCTAAGTCTCAAATCACAAAACAAAATGCTAAAACTTAAAACAACCGGTCGGGTCATTATATTTTCCTTCAATATCGAAGGAAATCATAGTCAAATTGTGAGGAACTTGAGGTAATAACATACTCCCTCTCTCTCTCTCTCTTGAATCGATCAATGAATTTCTAAAGTAACTCAGTGTCTCCTTGCTGTATTTTGAAGATATCTTCCATTCATTTTTCAACTTTTTATGCTCCCGTGTGCACCTTGGTGAAGGCTTCGACAAGTGTTGCAAAAAAGATAATGTATTTTTGGGAAGTAAAGACATAATAAGTTAGTTCTTCTTTAATGATGGCTTCTCCAAGATTTTTTACGAGCATTGATTTTATCTCTGATTTTATCAAGTTTTCCTTCGATTCTAGTTGTATAGACTATATAGTGATCCCGGAGGTCTAACATCCTATTATACTTCAGAATGTCTAGTATCTTGAATTTCTTTGGAATTGACAATGATGTTGAGCTTGCTTTCCAAAGATGTTGTGATTATTTATCCATATGAATTCCTTGGACTACGAGTGAAATTCTGAAAATTTATTCTGTACGTTCACCTTGTTCTTTAATATGTTTTTTCCAGGTTAGGACTAGGTTTTTCAAGTCTAAATTAATGGGCATATCTGAACCTCCCATTCTGGGGTCATTCTCTAGTCCCTTAGTGTCACAATTTCGGGGGGGGGGGTTATTTGTAAGATCAACCCTCGACGATGCTGGTGCCCGGACACTCACGGTTTCCATTAAGCTCATTACAACCTCGTTAATTTGTTGACTCCATATTCTTTGTGAATTTATGAATTTTGCTAATTGTGTAGTTCTAGAAGTTTCCCCCGGAACACGTTGAGGTGTTATTACATGGTATATAGTTCCTCGAAGAGAGTCCATTAATTCTAAAAAATTATGCCCCATCATTTTTGTTTCACGTAGTTGAACTATCTCCAACCTTGATATTTTCATCTTGGTTGATTGGATGATCTCCGACTATATTGATAGTTTAAATTGAACAGAAATAAAAAAAGCAAAGTTGGTATTTTTGGATGAGTAGCAAAATTGTTGTAGCCTACGGTGGGTGCCAAACTATTTAATCAGAAATTTAATTTTTAAGACAAAGCAATTAAATTTATAATTGAGGGATGAAAGTAGTAGATTCAATCCAAAAAATAACTAATTATAGAGAATGAAATGATGAGATGTAAAGCAAGATGAGAAACTAATATGATTTGATGGTTGCTTGAGGCTCGAATGTTTGGAGCCGTATCTACTATAGAGCTTGTAAGACCGTTTAAGGTAAAAATAATAGTCTTTCAAGTGATGATAGTGATTCAAGAGGTTATAGTTTGTTCATGCAAACGAACAAGTGTTAATTTATTTATTATCTTTACCCTTTTAGCATATATGAAGAAGATAGCATTTACGTACCGCCAGTCTCTTGATAAAAAAGGAAAAGACCCAAATATTGAAACCAATAAATGAATAAATATAATTGGGGTTAACCATTATTTTGAGCAAAGTAGGAAGTTAGAGCCTTTTGACCCTGTGGTCACCATACAAGATGTAAGATATTATAATTAATACGTAGTGACTTAGGGGTCGTAAGGTTGATTGTTATAGTTATGCAGGTAATAGTAATTTATGAATTAGTTATGCAGGATTTAGTTACATTGTGATTAGTTTGTAGGAACTAGTTATGCGAAATTTAGTTATATAAGGATTAGTAATATAGAAATGCGAGTTTTATTTATTGTAGTTTAGTTTATTCTATTAATAGCATATTTTAGATATATTTTTAAACGAAGAAAGATACAAGTTTAAATAGAGTATTCTTGTTATTTTGTGCTTTAATAACAAGTATTACTAATACATGTATAAATTAATCCACATTCTATCCTACATAAATAAATATAAATTCCATTATAACTTATACATATATATACAACAACAACAACAACAACAACCCAGTATAATCCCACTTAGTGGGGTCTGGGGAGGGTAGTGTGTACGCAGACCTTACCCCTACCCTAAGGTAGAGAGGCTGTTTCCAAATAGACCCCCGGCATCCTTCCCTCCAAGAACTACCCACATTGCTCTTGGAGAGACTCGAACTCACAACCTCTTATACATATATATATATACATATGTTAGAAATGCAGAAAAGAAAAACGTAATACTATGTTTAATGTGGAAAAGAGAAAAAATTCAACCAAATATTGTATAACTTGTGCTAGATTCCCATTTTGTAATCCTAGTTTTAACACATGGATAACTCCTCTCTAATTGACTATCAAACGACCCTAAGTAATTAACATTAATTAATGCACGTCTCGGACAACTACCATGTGTCCCTCTAGCCAATCTTCTTTCAAATCTTCCACCTTAGCGTCGAGTTTCGCATGACCTTTATTTTCTCAGCACCAGCACTTAGATTTCTAATTGTTAAAAAATTGATTCAGATTTCAGATGATGGGCGAAGAACCTCGTAAAGAAGCAATGGAGAGTCTATCTCTTGACGACGATGAGGACGATAACAAATCGACCTCCAATTCCTACTCTAATTACCGAAGTGCCATGACTTCCCTTTCCGATTCCCACCATCCTCTTTCCCCGTCAGTCGTCGCTACACCTGCCGATTCCGATCCCTTGTTAGCTCCTCCTGAAACTTCCTCTATTCAACCCCCTTCTCCTTACGCCGACATCGTTTCCAACCCTCTCGACGCCAGCATTGTTGAAGAATTTAACGGCATCCAAAACCCTAATGACGACTCGAGTAACTCGACAATGCCGGAGATGTCTCCCTCTTTAAACTTGGAGTATTTGAATATCACGGTTTCGGATCCGAACAAGGAAATGCAATCGGGGTCAATTGTTCCCGGCAGTAATACTTACGTTACCTACTTAATCACTACCAAAACCAATTTACCCGATTACGGAGGATCCGATTTCAGCGTTCGGAGACGGTTCAAAGACGTGGTTACGTTATCGGATCGATTGAGCGAAGGTTACAGAGGGTATTTCATTCCTCCGAGGCCAGATAAGAGTGTAGTGGAGAGTCAAGTGATGCAAAAGCAAGAGTTCGTGGAGCAGAGAAGATCGGCTCTGGAAAAGTACTTGCAGAAGCTTGCATCACATCCGGTGATCAAGAAGAGTGATGAATTGAGAGTGTTTTTGCAGGTGGACGGTAAGCTTCCTTTGCCTACGACAACTGATGTGGCATCTAGGGTTTTGGATGGAGCAGTGAAGTTGCCCAAGCAGTTGTTCGGAGGGGATTCAAGGGGAAATGTTATTGGCCCGCAGGATGTTGTGCAACCCGCTAAAGGTGGCAGAGATTTGCTGAGGTTGTTCAAGGAGTTGAAGCAGTCTGTTGCGAATGATTGGGGCGGGTCGAAGTCACTTGTGGAGGAGGAGGATAAGGATTTCCTGGAAAAGAAAGAGCAGTTGCAAAATCTTGAGCTGCAACTAAGTAATGCATCAAAACAGGTATCTCATTTCGATTTAAGTTATATGCTGACACTGTAATTAAACTTATTATAGCAGGTTACTTACTAGTATTTATTATGGTTACCTGCATTTAACTTTTATGCGACCTGATTGTGTAGATATTTTTTGCACCATCAGCGCATAGAACTTAAAACTCTTGTCATTTCCCTCTTAGCCAATTATACTATTTCTCATTCTAATTCGACATATTTTTGTGCTTTTATTTTCAATCCGTGTTTATTAGTGTCACATTTTCCTCTAGGAGTATAATGACACCGGTCTAACCAGAATTCTCAAGTAGCTAAATGGTTTTGTTACCATTGTCAAAAAAAAAAAAAGGGTAGCTCAATGATTTACAAATTTAGCTCCTGAGATGGAACTTGTATTGGTTTGCATATTACCCATTGAGTTCTGTGAACATTGTTCTGTTTGTTATTGGTTAATCTTTTATAATTTTATTCCAAATTAGGCCGAATCACTCGTGAAAGCTCAGCAAGATATGGGGGAGACGATTGGAGAACTGGGGCTAACATTTATTAAGTTGACGAAATTTGAGAATGAGCGAGCTACGTTGAACTCTCAGAGAGAACGCGCAGCTGATATGAAAAACGTGGCTACTGCGGCTGTTAAAGCTAGCAGATTGTATCGGGAGTTGAATGCACAGACAGTCAGGCATTTGGTAACCATTTTATCCTTTAGAGCAGACCTTATGTTTATAAGAGTGGGCCTTGTTTAAAAAACTCTTTTCTCTTTGAATTATATAATAGTTTCTAAACACATGCATTGCACATGTATTTCAATGCGACTGAAATATTAGTAAAACATGTGCACGAGATATAAACATTTAAAGGAAAAACAATATATACTCAAAATGATGAATAAGGATCCTGTAGCGTCTGAAATCAAACTAATCGACTCTTACGCAGAAGAACGTTTATTTTAGTTAGGTAGGTACAATATGAAATTAGTTACATTAATTTTGATGAAGTACAAACATGTGATGTGGTCGGATCTCACCTAATACTTCTTTATAAACAGCATTTAATGTTCATGTGTTATTCTGACTTCTTGGTTTTTCTGTCATGTCCAATACCTTTGTTGTGATAGGTATCCTCTTGAAAGTTGCAACTATCACTAATATATGGTTGTGATCTATATATCTGAGGATTGCTATAGCTGTAAGTTTATTAAACAACTTTGTTTGAAATCATCTCAAACTGTACAATTGCAACTAATAATAACAAGTTACACAGGATATTCTTCTAAACAAGAATGTTGAGTTTTATGAGTATAGTTGTGATGATATATTTAAGAGGAGAAACAACCACAGAAATCAGCAAAACAATCACACAAAGCAGCAAAAAATGCAACATATTTGCGTGAGTTAACAGTTGCATTCTCCAAGTTATAGGTGTTAAACATGCAGGACTAATTAAAAGAAAAAAAAAGTTTTCAGAAAGAGTTAATCAGTTTCAAAGCATGCCTAGGTGTTCGAGCAAAGCCTATTTTAACACAATAAACTTTATGCTCAAGAAGTAGTGAGTCTATTCTACTTCTATTAAAAAAGAGAATGAATTATACATAGGCCGAACCAGATTTGACTGTTGCAGACCGAAGAAGAGCACTTTGTTAATGGATTGCCTTGAATTTGCAGGTTGATTTTTTCATTAGCAACTAAAGGAGTAGAAGAGTCACTAAAGTGAATGCTAGATTTCTTCAACTCCCAAGAAAAGTTGATCTAGGAATTACAATCATTAAAAGCAAATGCCTAAATTTATTACAGACTATTAACATGTAGGAACTAACTTTTACGTTTTATTAATATTTAAACTGCATAATATTCACTGATGAAACTCATGACTCCTTGGGATCCTTTACTTTATAGGAGTTTTTCTCTTTTTGAATTACAGAAGATGTATTTTGGTGCGCTCTGGCATTCTATAATGAACTTTAACTTTTAATACTGGAATTATATGTATTGCAGGATATTCTACACGAACACCTGAGTTTAATGTTGGGCGTACACCATGCATTTTCAGACCGGTCAAGTGCTTTATTGACAGTGCAGACTCTCATTTCGGAATTGTCTTCTTTAAATTCAAGAGCAGAGAAACTTGAAACAGCAACTTCTAAGATATTTGGAGGTGATAAATCAAGAGTTCGAAAGTCGGAAGAGTTAAAAGATGCTATTAGGGTCACTGAAGATGCCAAAAGCTGTGCCATCAGAGAATATGAGCGCATTAAGGTATTTAGAATTAGCTCATGGCGTCTGCGGTTGGTTCATTTAATGTTTGTAGCATTGCCATTGTGTGCTCTACTAGTTCTGCCTGCATTCTACGTCTTTTGTTGTTTGAAAAGTGGCTTATTGTCATTGGATTACTTCAAATTTACTACTCTTTGTGTTACTGAATTGATGTTTTATTGATTACCCCAATTAGCTGAAGCAAACTTTCTCGTTGGTTATTTGAGATATGCAGTGCATTTCATCTTGTTGGAGGTGATTAAAAATCCTTGTCTCTTATTACCTTAGGTCTCTGATGATATTTTGTGATTCATGTTGAAAATCCTTATGAATGATTTCTGTTAGATAATTTTGGTAAATTGCCTATTACCCAGAGTTGCACTTACCCCAAGTTTCAAATATTAGCAGACTGAAACAGGTTGCTTAGTCTGTTGCTTACAGCTCATACTTCTATGAATCTTTCTAGTGACATGGCACATTTGTTCTAACCTTGCAGACCTAATCTTTATCTTAAATGCTACTTCTATAGCTTTCTCCATTAAGACGAATACAATGATTTCCCAGTTTTATGTTCCTCGCCAATTTTATAAATGTATATAGGTGTATTCATGATAATAGTATTTCTAATTGGTGTAGATGTATTAATTGAAGAGCTTACACAAAAAAGGATGTTTTTTTTAATATGTTAATGAATTTCATAGAAGGCATCAAGGAGATGCAAAACAGGGCAAGAATATAAAAAAAGACAATGTTAGCTCTATTACAGAAGGACTATTCTAAAGTGAAGGAGTTAACAAAGTCCAAAAAGGTTTCATGGGAATTACAGGGGACAGGTTGCTCCAACTAAAAAGACTTGTTAAACATCTGGTTTTAAGAATGTAGTTTAGAGTAGATATGCCATCAAAACATATTAGTATTTCTTTCTGTCCAGATACACCAAAAAATACAAGCAGGGAGCATCTTCCATACTTTGCTGATGGATTTTCCAACCTTCCATGAGATCCAGCTAGCAACTTTTACACTCTCAGACAACCAAAAAAATGGATGTATTTAGTGAAGAGTACTTTCTTTCCGCCTAGCATATTGTTCTTTCAATCTGAAAGAGCTGCGTGGTTTTTCCCTTTGACAGTTTTCTTCTCAAGTTCTGTGTTGTAATAATTTAAAAAATTTCAAGATCCAAAGCTAATAATTCTTTTTGAGAAAACAAGCTAATATAGTAAATTTTTGTTCTATCTCCACCAATAAAATTACAACTGATTCAATGCTTTTAGTCTATGTAAACAAATTGATATATTTTTATTGTCTTAAACTACCTAAAACTTTAAAGATGCAGTTGTGGACTCTTATCTTCAATGAAATTTCAAGTGAATATCCATGAAACTTCTTCTTGTCCTATGTCATGCAAATTGCACTATACTTTTTCTCAGGCATTCTTTGTCAATCTTAGTAGGCTGACAATCCTTCGAAAATCACTATCTTAAACTAAGTTTCCACCTTTTACTTTCAATAAATGTCGGGTACACTATAGTTGCTTTCATTTCCATCTCGTTTGTGAATAGTTCTTGTACTTATCATTCAATCAGCTATGCCCAAACCCCTATCAAAGTTGGATTGGCTGTATGAATCATCTGAAGCTGTATGCATTGTTCAGGCCTAATTATATGCCCGAATTCAGGCCTTAAAGGCAAATTAGGGGTTCTCTAAAATTGGAGGGTCTCTGAATCTAACATTTATTCTTACAGTCGTATACAACTATTAACCAGACTAAGAAAACTCTTGGCAAACACCTCCCATAATACAAGTGCACTGACAATAACTATACTTAATACCAGCTAGTTGGTATCATCACCTAATGTGAAACTAATCCAAAAATATCTTGGATAGTCTAGAATCGGAATCACAATCATAAAGTAAGGTAGCAAGTTTGGGGATCATATCGTGACCAAAAGTTTAGTCCCTGCTGTTATCATTGTGTTTGGCGGAGACCGGAGATGGAGAAACATGCAAATGGGTTTAAACATCAATTTATCCCATGTGATAACTTCTACCCGGCCCTCCCATGTGATATCCTTTTAGAGGGCTTATAATCTGCACCCTTTTCTAATAAAACCCATGCCGAGATGAACCAGCTTTTGGACAAAATATTTTACCCTGTTCAGTCTCTAATTAGACACTTAGACATGAAGCAACTATCATACTTTAATTGCAGAAGTTGGAGAGAATTAGAGGAAACACTAGAACTATGAGAAGTTGGAGAGAATGTACATTTTGTGGTAGGAGTAAAATCATCGGAATCAATTCCTTTAAGCTGTCTTGAGTTGGTCTTCGTTGTCATCCTGCGAAATATAGGACTAACACTGGCTGTACATGAACTATACAGTAAGTAGAAATAGAATTACTTAATTTTTTTGTTCTTAATCATACTGAGCTAACTTAAAGAGTGTATTTATGAAGTTATGTTCGTTTAAGCGTTGCTTGGTTATAAGCTTGACTTCTGGGCTCATCCTAGGCTTATCTTTGCGTTCACACAATTTGCAGCGCCAACCATAATTGTAGCTGCCCATGTGGATGCATATTCTTTATTCATCTTGTTGATGTGAATACATCTGAGAATTTTTTGTTTTGATCCACTGCCTCTTTATATTTTTGGGAAATTAATAATCTTTGTAGTTAGTCTTATTAAAAAAATAATTTCAGTTGTTAGGGTGTTCTTATGTACTGTTCTTTCGGGAGCCCTAACAATTTATTTGTCTGATTACAGGAGAGTAATCGAAGTGAGATAGATAGAATAAATAGAGAAAGGCATGTTGACTTTGTGAAGATGTTGAAGGGATTCGTAACTAATCAGGTACCTCATTGTTTTCTGACTGGTTTCTCTTTTAGATAGATTGCTAGACTTAAGTTCCATTTCTTGTTTGTTGATAGTACTGCCTCCGCCTTCCACCCTCTCAGATAAAAGGGGGGGGGGGTGTAATAGCCTGTTTGGGAAGTTTCTCCAATCCTAGAAGTACTTTTTTTTTCTTTGCTATTTTTTCAAAGTCTAAGTGTTTGGCCAAGTTTTTGGAAGAGAAAAAGTACTTTTGAGTAGAAGCAGAAGCAGTTTTGGAGAAGTAGAAAAAAGTAGCTTCTCTCCAAAAGCATTTTTTAAAAAGCACTTTTGAGAAAAATACACTTAGAAGCAGTTTTTAAAAGCATGGCCAAACACTAATTGCTACTCAGAAGTGCTTTTCGAATTAATTAGCCAAAGACAAACTGTGTCTCACTAAAAGTACTTTTGAGAAAAAGTACTTTCTCAAAATAAGTTGATTTTTGCAGCTTGGCCAAACATGCTATAAAAGAAATAGACAAAACAAGAGAAAAGAAACAGGAAAGTCAAAACATCCATTAAACGATTTTTCTGATAATTGAAAAAGGGATAGTTGCATTCAAGGTTTTGTTGTTGGTATATTAGCTATTAAACAAAGAGATTTGTGTTCATCCGCACCAGTGTTTACATGTCTTTTTATGTCCCTAAAATGTTGCTTCGTTATATAGCGGCATGATGGCTGATCAATTGAGATGAGTGACATTTTCTGATTTACTAGTGTTGTCACACTTTAGTGCATCAGCAAGGAATCATGGAGGGAGGTGCAACTAAAAGTCTAGTTAACAATGGCGATTAATTTGTAGCAATCATTGCTAGACTTTTTCTTCTTTCTTCTTCTCCTAACCACTGCTTTCCCTCGTTTTTTAATGTGTGTGTTTAGCATTTATTGTCTTACAGATGCGTCAATTCTTGAACAAGCACATGGCCATGTTTGATTATGCAAGATCAACTAAGATACTTAAGTAGGATGTGATAAAATTAAGATACTCTCCCTTAACTCATGTTAGACAAAATATCCCATGCTTCATGTAACTGACCCAGCATAGATGAGTAGATGGCTTTTGCATAGAAAATGACTCTCTCCCTCTTGGATAATGTCCACATTTCTTTTGTCCCAAAAACTAGCGTCCTCCTTCGCAAAAGAGTGAATTAGACAGCTGTACTCAACTTCTAGTTTCAGGGGACCTACTTTAACTCTAGCCAGTCAAACTGGTTTCTTTTTTAAAATTTTTGATAAAGAAAAGGTAATATATGGTCCCACATGTGTCCTCGCTGAATGGACAATGGTTCTAATTTTCTGTTTGTCTCTTTCTATATAAATTCAAGGTTATCAAAAATAAATAAATAAATTAAATTAACAAAGTTTACTGTACAACTCCAGTTGATTATTTACACAAACTGGAATTTTTGCCCTTGGATGTGGTGGGTAATGTCACTCACCATCCTAGCTAAGTTGGCTGGAATGAGAGATGCATTCTCTCGTGATGTAGAAGGTTGCTAAGAAATAGACATCATATGGATGCATATCAAGTTCTAATTAGAATTTGAAATTTAAAATGATAGATGGGCCTGCCAATAGTTGAAAGGTAAATGGGCTTTGTATATCTTTGGAGGGTGGATGGATGTATTTTACATTTGTTAAGAAAGGATATGTGATGTACATTCAAGGTTTTGTACCTCTCAGGCACAAAGAAGAGAGAAAAACAAAAGCACCCCGCTAAAGTTTTTCACAAAACTAGCGAAAGCGTTCTTGGACTTCTTCAATTTCTTGAGATTCTTGGGCCTAAATTGGACTAAGGCTAATTAGTGTAAGTATTTTAAATTCATGGCCAAATTCTCCAAATCCGTTGGCACCTTCATGAGCCCAATAAGCCTCCATTGTTGTAGAAAACATGACCACCACTTGTACTTCTCTAACATCAAGATTTGAGCTTGTATGTTCATCAATATGGTCCATAACTTAACTAGTGATGGAAGGAAAGGAACACACAAAAACCAAAGACTTAGGCCCAAAGAAGGTTAAACCAATCGAAAGTATCAAACCCATTTGCATATAGTGTAAGCTAAGATTTTAGCGAGCATATTTGGACAATGGACCAAGATATATAGAAACCTTTTGCCACTATATATATATATATATATATGGAATGGTTGAAATAGAATGACAAGTAAATAGAGGTACAACAATAACTACCCAGTATAGTCCCACAGAGTGGGGTCGGGAGGGTAGTAGGCCTTACCTCTACACGAAAGGACAGAGAGGCTGTTTCCAGTCGACCCTCGGCTCAGGAAAAGGAAAAGGAAAAGGAAAAGGAAAAGAAAAAACAAAAACAAAAGCAAAACAAAAACAACAGGGCATTTAACTCCAGAAGAAATCACCTAAATAAATATGTAAACATAGACCATAAATAACATAGCATACAAAAGGACAAGATACACAAAAACAACAACAGAAAAGGGCATTAGTAACTCCAACAGAAATCACATAGATAGTTTTGAAACCATAAATCATAAGTAAAATGGCATGCAATGCAAATACACAAATATTCTATGTAGAGCCCTACCAAACCCGGCCGTGCCTCGGGGAAGAAGTGCGTGAAACTCTAGAACCCCCTATCCTACAACCCTGATAACTAGACCTCCAAACTTTCCTATCAAGGGCCATGTCCTCAGAAATCCGCAATCTAGCCATGTTCTGCCTAATCACCTCTCCCCAATACCTCTTGGGCCTTCCTCTGCCTCGACTCGCACCAACCACCGACAGCCGCTCACAACTCCTCAACGGGGCATCGAGGCTTCTCCTCCGCACATGCCCGAACCACCTAAGCTCGCTTCCCGCAGCTTCTCATCCACTGGGGCCATCCACACCTTCTCCCGAATAACTTCATTCTTAACCTTATCCAACCTGGTGAGCCCGCACATCACCTGAGTATCCTCATCTCCGCGACCTTCATTCTCTGAACATGAGAGTTCTTCACCGGCTAGCACTCCGCCTCGTACAACATGGCTGGTCTAACCACATCTCTATAAAACTTCCCATTGAGTTTCTGTGGCACCTTCTTGTCACACAAGACTCCGGATGCAAGCCTCCATTTTGACCACCCTGCCCCTATGCGGTGAGTGATATCCCCGTCGATCTCTCTGTGCCCCTGAATCACCGATCCAAGGTATCTAAAACTGTCCCTCTTGGGGATGAGAACCAAGCTTCACGTCCTTACCTACTTCTTCGCTCGACTCGGCGCTAAAGTTGCACTCTAGGTATTCTGTCTTAGACATGTTTAGTTTGAAACCCTTAGACTCGAGAGTCTGTCTTCAAACCTCCAACCTCTCATTAACTCCGACCCTCGTCTCGTCTTTCAAGACTATGTCATTAGCAAATATCATACACCAAATTCGTTATTGTGGTTGCAAAAAGAAACAAATTCGTTGTCATTCATTTTGAGAATGTAAATACATGAGTTAAAAGGATACCCTGAGGTGCATATGCGCCATGGTGCAGAAAGAACCAAAAAAAATTGTTGTAGGAGCTGACCTTTATAAAAGGTCATTAGGACCAGATCTAGTCTGTAAGGGGATGCTTCTATTTAACAAGATTAATGAAGGAAAGGAACTGGCATCCCTAAAGTGACAAAATCAATGAAGGAATATCTCCAAGGTTATATTATCTCTTGCGAATTACAAGGAGGCCAGTTTACATGATTCAAGAGGGCACCTCCAGTAGGTGCTTAACAATATGGTAGGTGCTTCACGAAGGTCTTCTTTTAAAGACGGTGTTGTAGTATAAAAGGAGTTATTATTAGGACTTTGGAGCATTTTTATTAAGAGGGCACCTTCTTGAAAGAGCTTTCATATAACATTGCTTTAATTCCTAAGGAAAAGACGTTGCCGAAATTAGAGATTATACCAATCAGTCTTATTGGGAAAAACACCTAAATTGTCGAAGGCTCTCACTCAATATCTCAAGAAAAGAAGACATATAGGTAAATTGATATTTGGGAAGTGGAATGCCTTCATCAAAGGTAGGCAGATAATGCTTGCAGTTTTGGGTGCTAATGAATGCTTAGATTTTAAATCGAGATCAGAAGGTACATGAGTTCTATATAAACTTGACTCGAAAAAGGCATTTGACCATGTAAATCGAACATCTTCTTATATTAAGATACTGGAATTGATGGGGTATGGGGAAATCAGAAAGGAAGATTCAATGGATCAATACCTGTATTTCAGAGTGAAAAAATACTCATTAACTATAAATGGTTCTCCAGTGAAAATTCTCCTTAACTTTGGATTGTTCTCCCATAAAATTCTTCATTTCACAGAGTGGGCCGAGACTAGGTGACCACTGTCACCTTTTTTATCTATACCAGTAATGAAAACATTCAGTCCAATGCTTATAGAACCATAGGCCATGGGTGGCTGCAGTGAATCAAGAATGAAGATAGAAGTAGTAAGTCGTGGAAGTTTTAGACATTTAAGGTGCTGGAATTGACAAAGTACGGGGAAACCGGAAAGGCAGATTCAATGGATCAATTGAAAATACTCATTAACTATAAATGGTTCTCCAGTGAAAATTCTCGTCAACTTTAGATTGTTCTCCCATAAAATTCTTTACTCCACATAGTGGGCCGAGACTAGGTGACCCACTGTCACCTTTTCTATTTATGCCAGTAATGGAAACATTAAGTCCAATGCTTATAGAACCATAGACCATGGGTGGCTGCAATGAATCAAGAATGAAGATAGGCGTAGTAAGTCGCTGGAAGTTTTGGACATTATGTACTGACAATGCTTGGGTTTTATGTGGTACTTATGTTGCTAGATTAAGTGATATGGTTAACTTTTGAGACTGTCTGTCCGCCACATCAGTCCGCCAAAGAGTAGTATATTGTATATCAGTCTACTTAGGACTACCTATGGAGGAAAAACACAGGTTTTTGTAGGATGAGAAAGTGACAGAAAAATGTGAGTAAAAACTAGTTCATTGGAAGTAGTAGTATGAATCTTTCGAAGGTGACTTATTGCCCCCACCCCCCCAATCAAAAAAAAAAAAAGACAGAAAGAGAGATTTCTCGATGGTGACCGCGTTAGTTAATTGCTTTTCACATAGAATTCCTAACTATCTAATGCCACTACTAACCAATACTAGCGAAGTATAGATGCAATTGAATACAAATTGGATATGACTTCCTATGGGAAGAGAATAATGAAAAGAAGAAGATACATGTAAATAAGATACAGGTGAAGATAATGGAGCAGAAAATTTGTTGAAATTTATGACTAAAAATGTACAAGAGAGATTTTTAATTAAGGAGATTTATGCCTCATTTGTTGCACTTAATGAAGGCCTGAATCTTAATTATTCAGGTCTCATACATTAAGTGCGTATCATTCAGATCTTGATCATTAAGTGTGTTTGTTTTTTTGTTTCACAACCACTTAGTAGGTCTGAATATGTCTGAATGCTTAAGATCTATAACATAGACTTAAATTCATTAAGATGTTACTATATACATTCACAATTAATTACCGTCACTGCCTACCATTATCAACTACCACCATGCACCACCCGCCACCTCCATACTCAACCACCACCGACCGCCACCGTCCTCAAGTATAATCGTCATCGCCATCATTATTCACTACCACCACTAGCCACCTCACCATTAGTGACTACTACCACTCACCACCCCCACAATTATGAACTACCACCGCCACCATCATTATCCTCAACCACAACCATCCGCCCACCCGCCTCAACTACCACCAACATTATTAACCATAATAGCCAGTACCCATCATTATGAACTACTATCACTTTCCTCGACCACCACCACCACCATCTACCATTATCAACGATCACCATCTACCATTATCAACGATCACCACCTACCATTCTCAACCATAATCTCCACTACCAATCACTACTAGCTACTACCTCGAACCACCACTATCAACCAAAACCACTACCAACCACCACCTCTCGGCATTCACAAATACCACCACCTGCCATTCTCAACCATAATCTCCACTACCAATCACTACTAGCTACTACCTCGAACCACCTATCAACCCATAACCACTACCAACCACCACCTTTAGTCGGCATTCACAAATACCAGTGTTAGCCAGCACCACCATCATCTACCATATATTTATGTACAAAACTATTTTGTTGATAAAATATTAAGTAAATTTAGTATTTTTAAATTTTATATTTATTAATTTTTAGATAAAGATAAATTATTCATTCAGATGTTGAAATAACAATCTTAATCATTTAGTATTCAGATATTAATACACATCTTAACCTTCAGATTTATATTCAGATTCAGACATCTTAACCTTAATACGCATTTTAATATTCAGATGTGCATTAAGATTAAGACGTCTTAATCTTAAAAAAGCAAATGAGGCCTTAGGCCTCGATCTTAGTCATTAAGTGCATTTGATTTTTGGATCTGAATCTTAATAATTCAGATCTTAACCATCAAGTATGTTTTAGATCCAAACGTTTTAATCTTAATACACATATTAAAATTCAAAAGGGGAATCTTGGCGTAACTGGTAAAGTTACTGCCATGTGACCAGGAGGTCACGGGTTTGAGCCGTGGAAACAACCTCTTGCATAAATGTAGGGTAAGGCTGTGTACAACAAAACCCTTGTGGTCCGGCCCTTTCCGGATCCAGCGCATAACGGGAACTTAGTGCACCGGACTGCCCTTTTACACATTAATATTCAAATGCGTATTCAGATTACGTCTTACTCTTAATAAAAACAAATGAGGCCTTAGACTTCGTATAATGATTTGTTTTACATAATAAGGTAAGTAATTGTTCTGTAATTAAATACAGAATATTGTAGAGTGTTCGATGGAATAGTCTGTATGATTCTCCTTAATCAAGTTGTACGAATTAGATAGATTGTGAATCTATACACAACTTCATTAATTCGCTGGACTTTGAACATGCCTCTTCAAACTTGATATGGTAAAAATACCCGAATAGCAAATTAAAATTAGAAAATCATGTTTAGTATGTTGGATCGACGTTTATCTCTTCATCGCCTTCTTAAGACAAAGCTAATTGAGTATTGGCGCCACTGTGGATACACGAGGAGAAGCTTTTTTTGGGAATAGTGACCAAAAAATGCAATTTTCAGGGGGAATGCTCAATACATAAACTCTTATACAGTAGATTAGAGATACTTCTCTAAATATTGATTGAAAATTTAAGGATCAGAGAGAGGACTCTCTACCATATCATGAGAGGAAAAAAAAAAGAATAAGAAGCGGTGATGTTGGAATAATCACCAAATGGATGCGCCATGCCATGGAGCCATCACCTGAAATAAGATTGCTATCACTAGAATGGTCACTTAAACAAGACAAGAATATTAGGAAAAGAAGGAAAGAAACTTTATCCTAGCAGACAAACATAAGGCCTGATAAGCAAAAGTTACTTAAAGTCTTTTCTGGGATTGTAGAAGCCCTAGATCCATGTGAAGATAATAGAAAGAAAGGTAATTGCTTCTAAACACCAGCAATCACTTCATGCTTGTTTTGGTTTATAAAATTACCTTACAAAAAAACAATAGAGAAGAAAGGAAATAATTTGTTGAATTGATGATTAACATTATAAAGTAAGAACTCGTTGTATATAAATCTTATACTATGTGCAAGATGGTAGGTAGTTACTTCGATGAATAATAAGGTAAGTAATTACTATATAATTTAATGAGAATATTTGCGATATCCTTTAGAATATTCCATAACATTCTCCTTACAAGTCTAATGAATCTAGACATCTATTATTTCATTATTTCTTTTTACATTTAGCAAACCACTTAGTAAAGTGGTAAAAAATGCAGAACAGTCAAAAGCGAAAAGTACAGAAAACTGTCAAAGCCTGTGGGGGCTTTAACTGCAAATCGGAATTAAAGTGTTGGATTTTATGAAGAAAAGCATTAATGAAGAAAAATAATATACAGGATGAGGTTTTACGGTAATGAAACTGGTGAGGAAGTCAATGAATAGTTATAATTATGGAGAAGCATACTGAGAAGGATTTTAGGATAAGCACATGTAATGCAAAAAATATGTTCGCAGAGTTTAAGCCCATAAGAAGAATGAAGGTAAAGTACGATTACACGAGATTGCGATGTGTAAATGCAACAATTAAGATATCAAGACTTCCAAGAGCATCATCATAGTATGAAGATGTAACCAATAGAATTGAAATATGATAAAATGAAGGAGAGGTATTGCGTGAGTACTATAAGATTGAAGATACCTTACAAAGTGAGAGCCAGATCTCATGGAAGAGTAATGTCATATAGAGTGAATGTTGGGCTTTAAAGTCTAACTATTTACAAGACGAGTGCCACGGAAATGAGTATGGTAAAAGGAAGTGCGACCATACAAAATTAGACAAGATTATAAATGATTATATCCATTAGAAGATGAATGAAGTACATACAGATGAACAAATTAGAGGTCACTGGGGATAGACTATATATCCTATGTAGACATCCATATGCGCCAGTCTGTAGGTGCAGAAAGAACTTTGCAGGATGTTCAAAGTAGTCGGTCCAGAATGCCTATGTTCCTTCCTAAATAATACTTCAGACGAATGAGAAATTACGTCCTATGATGACTGATGTCCTTAGAGCAGGTGAAGCAACTCTAAATTCATATGGAGGGTAGTTGCTGCAGGGAACCTATTATTTTGTTGAGACGTGTTGGAAAGGCATCATGTGCTTCTATTGAATGGTAAAGAAAACTTAATTGGATTGCTGGAGTTCTAGCAGAACTGGTTTTCCTGGATCAATTTAAATAATGTCCCTTACTTTGAACTGAGAACTTTCTTTTTCTTTCTGCAACTATTATCTCGGAGTCTTACAATATTGCTTATCGTGGATTATACACTTGCTTTAAATTGAGAATTACTTTCTATTTCTTCCTTAAGCTAATATCTGATACCCCTACTATTGCTTCTTATGAGTTTTAAGGCTTTAGTACATATATTGGATTTGACATGCTTTA
This sequence comes from Nicotiana noctiflora, assembly GCA_032618575.1. NCBI lineage: Eukaryota > Viridiplantae > Streptophyta > Magnoliopsida > Solanales > Solanaceae > Nicotiana > Nicotiana noctiflora. Next base: position 49,218 of record JASVEL010013742.1, on the reverse strand, counting down.
AAATTATTGATAGTGATTCTCTAATGCGAAGGCTTTTTCATGAATGTAACAGGTGGCTTATACAGAGAGAATTGGACAAGAGTGGGCGAAAGTTGCAGAGGAGACCAGTCGTTATTCAAGAGAGTATGCATAAAATGTATGCTGTAAAACCAGATTTTACCTTTTAGTTCTTTCATTCTTGTTTTAATTGAGGTGTACAGTGGGAACATTAGAAGATACATCTATACTCTCAAATTTTCCTGAATTTCCCACTCTTAGGAGTGTTCTCATGCTTAAAAATTGTTTTCTTGTTTCTCAATAGAAGGTTTCCTTAAAGTGTATTGTATGAGTGATAAGCTGCTAACTGGCAAGCATGAAACCGAATTGCAGTTCTGTGGAAGGATGGCTTTCTGGATAGTATTCATGGCCAAATTGAGGGAACCAGTCTAATTGTAATTCAATCTTGGCACCGGTCGCTAGCTCAATGAACTGGAAAGTGTGCAGTGCTTCCTTGCGGCTACCTGCCTTGACCTGTGGCCTGTCTTGGACACGAGTGATAACCGTTAGGAGTAGCCTGTTGCGTCTTGGACACGAGTGATAACCCTTAGAAGTAGCCTGTTGAAACAAAAGCTTGAAAATAATTTATCTTTTGCTTTGAGGCATTACGTGCATTTGCTCCTATAGTTTTTGGATGAGCTCAGTATCCAGATCCTTGTATTTACCAGAATCCTGCTTAAAGTCGTAAGATTCAAGAGCGAAATTCGATTTTTGTATCTGTGTTTAAGGGTTATATGTTTTTTGTCTTATTCCTTTAGTTGTGCAGATAATTCTTTGGAATGGAAAATGGTAGCCTCTTCCGATGTTAAATATTGAATGGAAAATATCAAGTTCCTTTCGCATGGCCAATTTGTTCCGTTTTTCTTATTAATTACCTAAAAAATGGTACGTAGTATTTTTTTGTGCGTGTGACTGACGTGCGCCAGTTGACGTTAATCATGTGATATGTACTAAACAATTCTTTCAATACTAGTGAAGTTGTCCGCGCTTCGCACAGGCATACAAGACTTCAATATTATATTTATAAAATAATATTTGTTATTGTTACTGTTTTATTGTATATTTCATTTTTTTGTGCAAATGGTCTATTCAGAAACGGTCTCCCTAACATGAGTAGGGATAATGTTTGTGTTATGCACTACTCTCCCTATCATCGAGACTATAACTAATTTGAATTATTTGTTTCTCTTTCACTTTGAGTTATAAGTTTGACTTTAATATACGTTCCATCCAATATAATTTGAACTATTTAGCCATTTTTTTGTTTTTGTTTTGAAGGCTACTTTGCTATTTGAAACAAATCTACGTATTTCTTCCACAGCTACCTTAAAGACGAATCTTCTGGCCAAAATATAATATTTTTCATATTGATAAAACGCCTAGTTTTATTTCTCAAAATAATAGAAAGCTGGTATTTTCTCTTTGATCGATCAGATTAATTGGATTATCAATGTCATTTTCAAGGGGAAAAAGTTCTCTAAAACTTTGAAACATAATTAGTAATATAGATGCTGGTCTTAGGCCAATATATAATTACACTAAATAAAAAAAAGAAAATCAATAAGATACCGGCACCAACTAAACCAATGACAATATTTGACATGTAAAATATTCTTATGAATATAAAGAAACTTATGATAATTAAAGTGATTTCATGAGATAAAATTCAGATATGACCTACTGCCTTGGGAACTTTTTTATATGAAGAGTCAACCTAAACAACCTAAATAAACATTCACCCAATCGCTTAAACTTAAAATAGTCCATAGATGTATAATATATAAACATTCCATGTATAATCATCATCAGCAAAAAAAAAAAAAAAAAGAGGAAAGAGAACAAATGAAAAAAATATAAAAGAGAAAGGAATAAACAAATAAATCCACAAATTAAACATTAGCAAAAAAGACGAAAAAGTGAGAAATAGAGAATACAAGAGATTAAAAAACGTTAAGGTATTCAATAATCTATATAGTAGTAGAGAAAGCATCAAATATCAAATACTACTCAAATTATAAAACAAAACGTATGCATTTTGAGTACCAATGCAATAGTATTAAAAATAAAAAAGAGGAGTAAATGATCCCTATATCAGTGGAGGAAAATGACAAAAATAAGTCAGCCACAATAACAAAGAAATCAATAACAGAGATTGAATGACAAAAAAGTTAGAATGCAAGATATTCTAGGTAGAAGGAATTCCGAATGGTTTCTTTTCTTCCATAGCTATTCTAATTTTCATTAGAATGGTGTCTGCTCCCTTCGTAGCTATTGTTGTCTTCCTGCAACTCATGCCTTCGGATCATCATACCCAATTTATTCATCGTGTTATAATATAGATTGCAAGATCACTATTAATGTCCTTCATTTACTACCAGCTAATGAAAGTTAAAGGAATTGGAGATAAAAGGTTTTTGAAACTGAAAATGGGGCAGCAGATAGTTAAGGGACTTTCCGTAAGCAGATAGTTAAGGGACTTTCCATAACTGAAATTAATATAATGAGATATAATAAATACAATAGAAAATGATCAATTTTTAATTATTGAACAAATTAAATTAAATGAATGAAGGGGGAAAAGGCAAAAACATGAGAAAAAAGATAAATAGGATCCTTGGCCAAAGAGAGGTGTCGAGTCATCTTGTCCATTCCCTCTTCTATATATATATATATATATATATATATATATATATATATATATATATATATATAGATGGTACTGTCATTAGTACCGGCGGACACAAATCATGTTAGTTTGTGATTTGAGTTGTTTGAATGATGTGCAAATAACTTTAACATATAAATTTTCCAGATAAAATTATATATAATCATTAAATACTACTTTCTCTTTTGTAATTTGTTTGAACTTATTTGACTGGGAGAGTTCAAGAAAAGAGAGAAGATTTTTAAAATTTGTGGTTCAAAATAATTCATAGTTATTTGTGTGGCTATAAATCATTTCATTAATGATAAAATGAAAAGTTTAAAGATATCCGAATTTAAAATGGGGTCATTCTTTTTTAAACTGACTAAAAAGGAAATAGATTCATTCTTTTGAGATGTATGGAGTAATTTTAAAAAAAAGACATAACAATATTTCTCAAATTTTATGATGGATAACAGCCAATCCCTTAATTTTAGTACTTGCATTTTGTTTCACTGACAATATTAAAAAATACTAAATACGTCATATTGTGATATATCTTTTAAGCATACTAGAGCATATTTTTTTAAATAAAATTCTTATTACTACTTTATTTTTCATCTCAAATTCAAAAAAGTCTTATGCTATAACGATTCGACTAGTCGTTTTGTGTATTTGAGTCCGGTTCCCTTATTTGATGCTTCCCGTATGTGCATCTATCGTTATGTGACTTGTGTGAATGGTTAGTTTGGTTTCAAGAAGGTTTTGGAATGAATTGAAACAATTAGTTTCATTGTTGGAAGCTTAAGTTATAAGAGTTGATCGAGGGATGACTTTTGTGTAAACAACCTAGGATTGGCGGTTTGATGGTTCCAATAATTTCGTATGGTGATTTTAGATTTAGGAGTATGTTCGAAATTTGATTTGGATGTTTATAGATTGTTTTGGCTCTAATTGGTGAAAGTTGAAATTTTAAGGTTTGGAAAGTTTACATGTTTGATTTGGAGTTGACTTTGAGGCTATCGGGTCGGATTGTTGTTCCGGAAGTTGGAATAGGTTCATTATGTCATCTAAAACTTGTGTGCAAAATTTGGGGTCATTCCGAGTTGGTTAGATATGGTTCAATATGAGTTTTGGAAGTCAGAAGTTTGATTAATTCACTAGGCTTGAATAGAGGTACGATTTGTAGTTTTGATGTTATTTCGTGTGATTTGAGACCTTGAGCAGGTCCGTGTTATATTTTGGGTCTGGATATTGTGGTTAGACGGGATTTCGGAGGCCTCAGATGATTTTCAGTTGGGCTTCAGAGTAGTAATGTTGAATTGGCTGCTCAGATGTGGCATTTTCGCACCTGCGAGATTTGACCTCGAGGTATGAGTGCTCATTAGAGGACTTGGGGTCACAAATGCAATCTTGGATGGGATCAGGTTTGTCCGCAGAAGCGACTGTCCTTGCACAGGTGCCCAAGTGCATGCGCTATATGGAGCGTAGAAGAGAAGGGGCAGAGGCATACATGGGTTCTGCATTTGCGAGGCATTTTTCACAAATGAGGTATCGCATAAGAGACATTTGTAATGCAAGAGCGATAATCGCTGGGCAATACTAATTTAACATTTGACTTATTTTATCATATTTTGAGATTGGGTACTCGGGTTGAGGCGATTGTTTAGGTAAAATGTTTACCCATTTGGATTGGGTAAGTGTTCTTGACTCGAATTTGATGATTATTTATAATTATGTCTTTGATTTTGGCATTTGATTGGTGAATCTAAGAGAGGATATTTGGAGGGTTTTGGCAAATATTTTCTAGAGTAAAAAATGAAGATTTGAACCCATATTTAAAGTCGCTTCAGATGAAACATATATATCTGGACTCATGTTTTAATGAGTGATCGGGATTTTTAATTTTTATCGGGTTTCGGGGTGCAAGCTTGGGTTAAATTTTTGAAAATTTGATATAGACTAGGGCTTTCTTACTTGGAATCAATTTTTATAGTCGTGCTTGATGTTATTGATTTGTTTTTGACTAGATTGGAGCCGTTTGGAGGTCAATTCCGCTGAGAAGGGCTTTTTGGAGTCTTAATTCACTCAATTTGAAGTAAGTAATATGTCTAAATTCGATTTGAGGGTACTTTTTCCCATTGGCTATAATATTTGAGATATACTTAGGGTGTCACACGTGCTAGATGGCGGACGTATGTGCGTACATCGAGGTTATTCATGATCCGAATAGACCTTAGGCTATTGCTATACTTTATTTTGCTACCATGGCTCTTTTATACCCGTATTTTCTCTACTTGTATGAAAACTTAAGCTATTATTCATGCTTGGATGTCCTCGTATCATGCTATCTTGGATTGTCATGCCAAGACTGTAACTTTAGCTATGTTGGGGTTGCCTAGATTTGAACACAAAGTGACTCTTGGTCATTCCACTAGCATGGTGATTTCATATTTGAAGGCCCAGCGTATTGTTGAAAAGTGGTGTCTAGCATATTTGGCTTACATACGAGATTCGGGTGTGGAGTTTCCTCCTATGGATTCGATACCGATTATGAGGGAATTTCCAGACGTGTTCCCTATATATTTACCGGGCATGCCACCCGGTAGGGATATTGACTTTTTCATTGATTTGGTTCTGGCAATTCAGCCTATTTTTAACCCATCGTACCATATGGCTCCATCCGAGTTGAAGGAATTAAAGGATTAGTTGCAGAATTTTCTTGACAAAGGATTCCTCAGATTGAGTGTTTCACCTTGGGATGCAATGGTGTTGTTTCTTAATAAAAAGGATGGATCGATGACGATGTGCATTGCTTATCAACAGTTGAACAAGGTTACCATCAAGAACAAGTATTTGTTGCCAAGAATTGATGATTTATTTGACCAGCTTCAGGGTGCCAAGGTGTTTTTCAAGATTGATTTGAGATCTAGCTACCATTAGGTGAAGATTAGGGCATCGGATGTCCCTAAGACAACTTTTAGGACTCGTTATGGTCATTACGAGTTCTTAATGATGTTATTTGGCTTGACTAATGCACCGAAAACCTTCATGGATTTGATGAACCAAGTGTTCAAGCCTTATTTGGGTTCCTTTGTGCTTGTCTTCAATAATGATATTATTGTTTACTCTCGTAGTAGAGAGGAGCATGATCAACACCTACGGATTATACTTCAGACCTTGATGGATTGTCAGTTATATGCCAATTTTCCAAAGTGTGAGTTCTGGTTGGACTCTGTTACCTTCGTGGGTCATGTTGTGTTTTCTGATAGTATCAAGGTGGAAATAAGAATATTGAGTCCGTTTCGAAATGAGCTAGACCTACTTCAACTACAGAGATTCCTGGGTTTGGTGGGCTATTATCTCCGATTCGTTGAGGGGTTTTCCTATATCTCAGCCCTATTGACCAAGTTAACTTAGAAGGGAACTCTTTTCAGATGGTCTGATGAGTGTTTTGAGAGCTTTCAGAAGCTCAAGACTGCCTTGACTATATCCTTAATGTTGGTGTTACCCACAGGTTCGGGGTCTTACGTTGTGTATTGTGATGCATTGCATATTGGGCTTCGTGCGGTTTTGATGAAAGACGGAAGGGTGATTGTCTATGTATCCTGTCAGCTAAATATCCATAATAGGAACTACTTTGTGCATGATTTGGAGTTAGCAGCAATTGTTCACGCGATTAAAATTTGAAGGCACTATTTATACGACGTTCCATGTAGGTCTACACCGATCATCGGAGTCTCCAACATCTATTCAAGCAAAAGGATTTTGAGGCAGTGGAGATGGTTTGAGTTATTGAAACACTATTATATCACCATATTGTACCATTCGGGGAAGGCCAATATAGTGGCCGATGCCTGAGTAGGAAGGCATAGAGCATGGGTAGCTTGGCATTTATACTAGCAGTGGAGTGACCGTTAGCCATGGATGTTCAGGCTTTGGCAAACAGGTTCGTAAGGTTGGATATTTTGTAGCCTAGTAGGGTTCTAGCTTGTGTTGTGGTGCAATCATCTTTGTTAGAGCGCATCAAGGCTCGCCATTTTAATGATCCTCACTTTTTGGTGCTAAAATACATAGTGCAGCCGAGTTGTGCTAATAAGGTTGTGTTTGGAGATGATGGTGTTATGCAACTTCAAGTCTAGATTTGTGTTCCTAATATTGATGGATTAAGAGAGTTGATCCTTGAGGAGGCTCATTGCTCACGGTATTCCATTCACCCAGGTTTCACGAATATGTATCGTGACTTGAAGCACCATTATTAGTGGAGGAAGATGAAAAAGGACGTTATTGGACTTGTCTCTCGGTGTTTGAATTGTCAACAGGTGATATGAATATCAAAAACTCGGTGGTTGAGCCAAAAGTTGGTGATACCGGAGTAAATGTAAGAGCACATCAGTATGGACTTTGTGGTAGTATTACCATGGACCTTGAGGAGGTATGATGTTGTTTGGGTCATTGTGGACTGGTTGACTAAGTCCCCGCATTTCATCCCGATGATGACTTTCTACTTTTCAGAGCGGTTGGCTCAGATTTACATCAGGGAGATCATTTGCCCGCACGGTGTGCCCATTTCTATCGGATCGTGGCATGTAGTTCACTTCACACTTTTGGAGAGGTATACAGCATGAGTTGGGCATGTTGGTTGAGTTGAGTGTCGCGACATGGATGGGTAGTCTGAACGGACCATTCAAATTTTGGAGGATATGTTAAGGGCACGCACTATTGATTTTAAGGGGTCAGTGGAAGCAGTTTCTACCTCTAGGGGAGTTTGCCTACAACAAAAGCTATCAGTCGAGTATCCAAATGGCTCCGTATGAGGCCTTATATAGGAGGCGATATTGTTTTCTTGTTGAATTGTTTGAGCCCGGTTATGCTAGATTATTGGGGACAACTTTGGTTCGTGAAACTTTGGAAAAGATGAAGGTGATTCAAGAGTGGCTCCGTACAACTCATTCTAGGCAAAAGAGTTACTTTGATAGGAAGGTTCAGGATATGACTTACATTGAGGGTGAGTAGGTTCTTCTCCAAGTGTCGCTTATGAAGGGTGTGATGTGATTTGGGAAGAAGTAAAAGTTGAGCCCGAGGTTTATTGTCCCATTTGAGATTTTGGAGAGAGTTAGGAAGATTTCTTATAGGCTTGTATTGCCTCCTAGCTTAGATGGGTACATTCGGTGTTTCACATTTCCATGCTTCAGAAGTACCATGAAGATATGTCACATGTTTTGGACTTCAGCATGGAACATCTTGATGAGAATTTGACTTATGAGGAAGAGCCGATGGCTATTCTAAACCTTCAGGTTCGAAAGATGAGATCTAAAGATATACTTTGTGTGAACTATATGTCAACCGATTGAGGAAGCTACTTAGGAGTCCGATTACGACACGAGGAGTAGATACCCGCACTTTCTACCATCCAGGTATATTTCTATGCGCGTTTTAAGACGAATATTTCTTTTTAAGGTGGAGAAGGTAACAACCCGATAGGTCATTTTTTGTACTAGCTCTCTATTGTGCATTTCGAGACCCTTCATCACTCTATTGGACTATTTATGATTGTTTGTGTGGTCCGTATCGATTTTGGGAAAGTTTGAATGTGATTTTTAAAGAAAATGTGATTTTGACTTGAGAGTGACTAGAGTTGACCAGGATCAACGTTTTCAGTGAACGACCTTGAATCGGTGTTTTGATGATTCTAGTAGGTTCGTATGATGATTTTTGACTTGTTTGAATGTTTGGTTAGAGTCCCAGGTTACCCAAAGTCATTTCAGTTGTTTATGTAGAAAGTTGGAAATTTGAGTTTGAACTTTGAAAAATCATGAGTTTTGGTGATCGATTCTTGATTTTAGATGTTATTTTAATGATTTGAACTTGCGAGCGAGTTTTTCGGATATTATTATTTTTGTGTAACTGTTCAGATAGGAGATCAAGGGGCTCGGAGGAGTTTCAGATAGATTACAGACCGATTTGGAATGGCTGTTATGTTTACTGGAGTTAATGGGCTGTAGATCTTGCATTCGCGAGGTTCTGTTCGCAAATGCGCGCCTTGCATTTGCAAAGTCTTGAAGAACAAGACATCTTTACTTTTGCTCGCTTTTGCGACGTGGTCGAGTATCGCAAATGCGAGACAAGTGTCATAATTGCGACACCAGTTAGTAGTAGTATAGCTTCGCTTTGCGGGGATATGAGACTTCACAAAAGCAAAGTATTAGTCGCACATCTGGGTAGCTCAGACATTGTTTGCAATTGCGAACATCGCAGTTGGGTAAAAGGTTGTGATTTCAGGACTTAGCTCACTACACTATTTTGAGACCTAGACTCCGTAGAGGTGATTTTGTTCAAAATTACGATATCTGCAACTAGGAAAGAGGTTGGGATTTCGAGACTTAGCTCACTTTACACCATTTTGAGACCTAGACTCCGTACAGGCTATTCTTGGAGAGCAATTTCATCCCAACTTCATAGGTGGCATTCTTAACTTATTGATGTTCAATTTCCATTACTGTCACTATCAAATCTAAGATTTCATAGGGTAGGAATTGGGGTTTTGGGGTAGAGAATTTTGATTTAGACCTCAAACTGGGATCGGATATCGAAACAAATCACATTTTAGGGCTTGTGAGTGGCTGGGTAATCGGGATTTGGTCTTAATTTTGGATTTCTACCACGTGGGCTCGAGTTGATTTTTTGTTGACTTTTCCAATTATGTTGATGATGGAACCTTTTTGATACTAGGCAGTTTTGAAATCTTATTTTGACTTATTTGAATAATAATTGACTAGATTCGTATTACTTCCCATATTTTGTACGTAAGGGTAAGTCGCAAGTCAATTGATGTAAGTATTAAAATGATATCATCTTTGAAAGTACATAAAGTAGGTTAATTATGTTATCATGGAGGTTACAAATATTTAAGATCATGAATAATAAGTACCAAAATGGTTGGAAGGCTTAGAAGCTAAATGAATTGAAGAAAATAAGTTCCATCGAAAGTTGACAAGTTGGGTATGTTAGAACATGTAATTTTTGGGTGAGACTAAGTTTAATAAAGAGGTTATATTATGAGTTATTTTATTCATATGATAGTCGTGTATTATGTTTTGAAGTCAAGCGAGTTGTAGAAAAAAAGTTGGCAAAGGTCATCACAAGTTACATTCATAAATATGCCGAAAATTAGGTCAAATGTAGCTGAAATTTTCTCCTAATATACTTGGAATTACGGGATGATCCACCTACCAAATGAAGATCTACATGACTAGTTCAAACTAATTAAACCTTTTATCAATACGACATCAGAGTACAGACATATTTGTATTTTTGCGAGACTGTGTAGACTGCATAGGTGACAAGTAGGTGTGTTGCCTATTTTCTTAAATAAAGGGACCAAATATGTCCGAAAAGAGGCTGGTTGGGTCGGCTAAAGAGCCTTTTTAAGGTCTGATTACCTTCATATATACACTCATTTTAGATCCAAAAATCAGAGATTAAACCTCTGTAAACTTCACCCAAAAATTCAACAAAAACTCTAAATGATTTTCTCTTCTTTTCAAGTTCTACTTGGAGGAAGACCTAAGGGTTGAAGAACCAAATTAGGAGCTGAGATATTCACCAAATAAGATAAATATACTAACCTCTTTCATCCATTTTTTGCTGGAGAATTAGAGAAATTCATTCTATAATTTTAAGACCTCATAGGACGGTGATCAGAAGTCGTGAGTTTGAGTTATTCAACTTGTAGTGGACTATTTTGTGGGATGTTTCATGTTGTTGTCGGGTTATGTATTTTTATATTATTTTATGGAGTTTGGAAGGAGAAAGGGTGTTGGAGAAACATCACATAATGGCGGGATGGTGGGCTTGTCGTTCGTCGTAATATTTTAAGGTTGTTTGACACTACTATGGTTGTCGTTTTGTGTGTGAAGAGATTGGGGTGTGTTGGGCTGTTTATGGTATTTTGTGATGGATATAAGGGTGGAAAATGATGTATATACTGTTATTTCCATGTTATTATGTTGTTGGTATTATCTCGAATTGGGAGAAAGTTAAGATTATAGGGGAGATGCTGCCTATTTAATATAAAATAAGCTTGTCATTCGTTGTGCGATAGTTGTCTAGTTGCATCATTCGTAGCTTAACGATAGCGTTATTATCGTTGTTGTAGATTGAAGTGCGACAAGACGAGTTCAACATGGTTATTGGAAAGATTGTGATAAGGTATGTAAGGTATTCCTTTCTTTTCTCTGGCATGATTTCGTAAGTTACATTGCCTTTACAAGGAAATTAAGGGGGAGAGTCTTTGTACACATACCATTCTGACGATTAAGGTCTGTTCATGAGTATAGTCATATGAATATTGAAATGGATTGTGATGGTCATAGTTTCATGTATTCTTCACGAGTAAATAGAGCCTTCCAAAAGTTCTGTGTCTTCTATATGTAAAAGACATCCAAATGTCAATTAAAGATTATGTACAAATGGTATAATGAATATGAAGCAATATAGTGTCTGTATTATGAGGGATTCTATATGAGAATAGTTCAATAAGGTATCATAATGTATAAATTGCAGAAAGATAAGAATGATTTGACTTAAGAAATTCCATGACTTCCAATACTTACACATTTGTGTTCACAAAATTGTAAAAACCAATGAAGGTAGTTGCGGTGCTCTCAAGTTAAGTAAGGTTGATTATATATGAGGGTGATGTTCAGAGACGATATACGTTACCTAAGGAGTCATAAACTATATAATATGATAGGTTTAACACTAAGAATATAAGCTGATGCGTAAATTCTGTAACTCTTGTTGCGTATTGATGTGTGTGTATGTGTGTATATATATATATATATATATATATATATATATATATATATATATATATATATATATATATATATATATATATATATATATATATATATATATATATATATATGTGTGTGTGTGTGTGTGTGTGTGTGTGTGTGTGTGTGTGTGTGTGTGTATGTATGTATGTATGTATGTATGTATGTATGTGTGTGTGTGTATGTGTATTTATAACGAGTAGCCTCACAAGCTAAGCTATTACATATCTATAACTAGATAAAATCATGTAATTCCAAGAGATGAATGATTAAGGATAGAATTGCGAGTTTGAATTAGTTACAACATTCTTCATGGCTAAATAATATGGAATTCAAAGGATGACACATCAAGTGACTAAGGATTGGTTATTGTAACATGTTATGAACGGACTTGTATGTTATGAATACGAGTTTATCTATTGAAGATTGAATGATGTCTTTATGAGTTATATGAAATGAATATGTGTAAGACATGATCCCTATGGATGGTCTACGAACGCGTAGGTGTACAGCTAATACCTATGGATGATTTATGAACGCATATGTACATAATGAAGGTTGGTTATGGACGGTCTTAGTTGCACGCATAGCCAGACCTCAGCGTTATGAGTCGTACAAATGATCTATTGTGTTACATGTATGAGCTACTAGTTATTCATGTTTATGAGTGAGCCTTACAGTTGATCTCTTATAAAATGCCTAAGTGCCACTTTTATGTTTTAGTGTAGCCGTAGAGACGTTTGATCTTTTTGAGGTAAGTAATTAGATATAAGTATGATGACTAGAAGAGTGTTATAGATGAAGTTCCATAATATGATGGTTTCCGGTACACATTGAATATGGGAAAAAGTTCAGGTATACCATGACACAAATTAGATGTATATACGACAATCACGACATTATATGTTCTCAGTTAACAGAGCCTTCCCTTTTAAGTCTAAATCCTTTGTAATGTAAGTCGAATAGTTCAATACTTAGATATGTTATGAGTCAAAATAAGGTAAATATGATTCCCGGATTTCATTGAGCCCTCAAGATTATTTTCAGTATATCATATATACATGTCAGTTCAATTTCAATTTAGTTATTCATATATTATCAGCTACATACTTAGTACATTTCTTTATACCAATGTCCCATCATCGAGACACTACATTTATGCCTGCAGGATCATATATCCAGTTTGATGGGCCCTTATCATAGATGGATTTGATATCTCGCTGAGGATTGGAAAAACTCAATTTCATCCTGAGTACAATCGAGTTTAGTGGTTATCAGACTGTCCTATGGATATATATATACTTATAGGTAGGCTAGTATCATGTCCTAGCCATATTATGATGTCATATACTCCTAGAGGATTTGTAGACACAAGTTTAGTATGTACAACATGTCATAGGACTCGACGACCAATGTGTATTCATGTTTTGAGTACGATGGCTCGTTGATACTGCATTTACTTACTAAAAATTACATAGTATGAGTTGTGGCTATGTTGGCCCATGAAACTTACAAAAAGAATGAGTTCAGCCACGTCGGCCTATGCATGTTCTAGTTTTCATCAATTGATCATGAGTTATAGAGTGGTTCACTTGGGGCAGTATGCATGGGGCCAGCCACACCTCCCTATGTTTGGGGCATGATAATTCGGGTGGTTTGGAGGCTTGTTCCAAAGGGAAGACTATATTGGATTGTTGATCTTGTTTCGGAACGAGGTAAGTGTCTTGATTAACCATGATTGAGGAAATAAGGGTGTAATTGAGTCTATTTTCTACATGATCTATGTGTTGGGGGCATCATATATACAAGGTGATGAGTATATATACGTTGAACATGGGATAATAATGTGGGTAGAACTAGTCTTATTTATGCCATGTCACTTTGTGTCTTATGTTTTCCATGCTTTAGATAGTTTGTGAAACTCTTTTATTTCTCAAATACATGTTATTTCCTATCCTGAGCTTATTAAGATATTGGCTGTTGAGATCACTAAATTGTTGATTTGGTTGTTGGTGCAGAGGTTTTGGTAAACTCTCATATGTCGTGTTATGATCAAATGTTACCTTTGACGTTGTTTATGCTTCCGAACTTAGTTGGTATTGTGTTATATGTGATGCTTGGTAAGGAAGAGCGAAATGCACAAATGGTGTTTCCGTGCTTGTGTGGAGAGTGATTGTACATAAAGGGTGTTTCGTGCTTTACAATTAATAAATATCTTTGCACAAATGTGTTTTAGTGCTAGAGAAAGAGTGAGGATATGCACGAAGGGGGTTTACATGCTTACTTTTTATATTATGTTGTGAGGATGAAAATAAATCATGAAGGGTGGTGCCCCCAATTATTGATTTCATTATTCTTTATTTTCCTATTCGGATTGAGGACTTGGATTTGTGGCTTCATATTTTACCTTTGCATGGTTGGTTTAGAGTTGTTGTAGAAGCATGAGTTATGGTTGACTCTGTAGCACTTTCCTTAACTTTTTTGTTTCATGCCCCTTTACCTACGTACTTATTATCTTTCTCACATGTAGTTATCTTGTTTTATACATGGTACCTTACTTGTCATCTTGTTATTTCATGATACTAAATATGCGTAGGTTTAATTGTAGGTGTCTTCTCTTTTCCTCATCACTACCTCGCCGGGGTTAGGCTCGACACTTATGGAGTACATTGGGTCGATTGTACTCGTACTATACTTTTACACTTCTTGTGAAAATTAAGAATTGGTACCAGCGGAGTCCCGCTTAGCAGATACCAGTTAGACGACTTGAGGTAGAGCTGCACACCATTTGCAAGCCTTAGATTAATCTTTCCTTTTTTGTTGTATTATTTCTACTTTCCAGACAATATTGTATTTCTTTGAAGACATTGTATTTAGTAAACTTTAGTAGCTCATGTACTTGTGACTCCACGTCTTGGGAAGATTGAATGTTAGTGTTGATCCTTAGACTTATCATGTGTACTATTGATTTACTATTATACCTCTTTAGCATATTATTATGATTGATAGTTTCATGTCTCTCGTATTCTCTATTATGTGTTGTCTTGCCTAGCAAGTGACGTTAGGCATCATCACGACCCCCCGGGTTGGGATTTTGGCTCGTGATAGAAGTCAACCAATGCTATAGGAAGGAACCCCAATCAATAAAGCCTTGATCTACAAAGAGTTTCTGAAAAGTAAACAAAAGTAAACCCGGGCACGCATGCTTGAAATCTGATGCAAGTACCAAATCCTGATGACCCATAACATGCCGAGTATGAATATGTTTATTGCAGCCGCGTTCCCCTATTATTGCTCCTTCTATGTTCATTTGTGGTTATGTGACTTTCTGTGGTTGGATTGTTTCAAAGAAGTTTGAGAATGAATTGGGACATTTAGTTCCAAGGTTGAGAGATTAAGTTAAAAGAGTTGATCGGATTTTGACTTTTATATGGACGACTCCGGAATGTTTTGAAGGTTTCAATAGCATCGTATGGTTATGTTGGACTTAGGCATATGTCCAAAGTTGATTTGGAGGTCTGTAAGCACGTGATTTTTTCCACGCTTAATTTACTCCTACAAATCCATTAAAATTAGAATTTTTCTTTTATTATTTTACTTTTTTCGGATTAATTGCATAATTTTGTGTTTTGTTTTGTATTTTTTTGCATACATTATAGTTGATATAATTCATAAAAAAATACAAAAATAGCATGTTTGCATTTAGAATCTGATAAGATAATTACAAAAAAATAATAATAATAATAGTCTTTTCACCATTTTAATTCTACATCTTTTTACATTTTTTATTTAGTTTATTTTCTCTTTAAAATTAGGAATTAGTAATTTCTTGGAATTAACTAGCATAATTCTTTTTATATATTTTTGATATTTTTAATTCAAAAATCTAATATATATATATATATATATATATATATATATATATATATATATATATATATATATATATATATATATATATATATAGTAAAAAAATTCAAAAATTGAGGTTGGCCACGTTTGGGCCATTTCGACAAAAATCCCCAGCCAGTTTAAAATTACCCGAAATCCCCTCCCAAAATCCGTGTCTGCCCAAGCCCAAAATTCATCACCAGCCCAAACCAAATCCCTACCCTTTCCACACCCCTATATATCCATACAACATCTTTTTGATGTCGATTAATCACAACCGCCCAACCCCTCTCATCTAACAATCCATATTGACCCAAGATTTTTGAATAAAAGTATAATAACACTTTACACATACTTAGAGACCAAACGCCTCTTCCTCGTACCATCTTCCCACCCCCTGCCTGAACTTCAAAATGCCAGGGTTCCGCCTAGCTGCCGCCTCCCTCCGCCCATACGCCGCTGGTCAAAATCGCCGGCGGCAGCGGCGTAACTCCATTCGAGCCCAAATTTTCACCACAAACTCTCCTTTCTCTCCTCTTTCCAACCCCTATAACCATTTTCCTCGAATCACGACCCAATTACTCGAATCTTCAATCAAAATTTCGGTCAAAACACAAACTTGTCCAAAACTCTCCAAATTCATACCATACACTCCCCTGAACTTCCTTAACCCTATTCCCTAACCAAATCCCCTTGAATCTGAGTAAAACTGCCCGAATTTTAAATCTAGGGTTTTGGGCATCTAGGCTGTTTTGGTAGAGTGTCAAAGTCAATGGATCATGTTTGATGTTATGTGATTATTTCCGGTGAAATAGGAAATAATATTAATCGGGATTATTTTGAATGTTTGGGCAAGTGAAGCCAAGTAATTCAGTTGAGGTATTTCATCGTCTAATTATTTTCTTTTTATTTCTTTTATGTATTTAGAATTAGTTTAATCTATGATTAGTATTTTAGGTTTCATTTTTAAATTTTGATTATTAGTCTTAACATAGTAATTGTTCTTTGTTTTGCTAATTTTTCTTTTAGTATAAATTTTCTTGGTTTTATCTGTTCTCATTCTTCTTGTTTTGAGCCTGTTTTGGAATTTTGGTTTTAGTAAGTTTTAATGTCATTAGTTAGTTAATTAGATTTTCCGTTAATGTGGTTATTTGTTTTCAGAATTAATCTTGGTTAGTATAAGTAGAATTGTTATCCATATTTGTTAGTTTGTATTAATTAATAAGACTTCTGTTACGTGATTGGTTATAGCTGGTAGAAATTTAATTAGGGTAAAAGGTTTGGAATTGGGTTAAGTCAAGATTGCTAATTTTAAAAGTAAAGTGAGGGCACTTTTGGGATAGTAAAATGGGTAAGTAGTAATTTTAGCTTAGTTTAAGGGTAATTCAGGTATCAAAAAGGGTAGTTTCATAAATCCAAAACTAGGGTAAGGGTAATTTAGGCCATTCATAGGTAGAAGAATCCCCTAGACCTTTCTAGAAAGGGTCTAAGTGTGAGTTTTCTGCATTTGGTGTAGTACCTTAGGGGACAAGGCATAAGTTAGGGACTAATTGTCAAATAAAGGTTCCAGAACATTTTGCCATAACTTAGGCCTATTAAAAGCACTCAAATGCCTTGAAAAATAAGTTTTAGAGATCTGAAAATTACCTAACACTGTCCAGCTCTAAAAAATCCTCCCAAAATTCTTCTCTTAAAGTCTGAATTTCAAAATATAGAGAATCAAAAATCTGAAATCATATATAGTTTAGAAACTTCCATTTTAGATTCTCATCCCTGTTGAAAATCCTAAAACATACAAATATTCACTAAAAATCCAGAAAAAAAAAACGGTTTCATTGCTTGATTGAAGTTAATTAGGAGTTCTAATCTATCTTATAGACAAATCCGAGGATAATTAGGGCGATTTTGAGTCATTTTCACTGTTGTTGGTCATTAGCTACTTTCCGGGACTACTCATCCTATTCTCTAAAGCTGTTATTGGTTTATCAAGTTGATGTTGCTACAAATCTGCTTATTGATCTCTCATTTTTTCTCATTTTCAACACATTTCCAGGTACAAACTCTACACTATGATGATGCATGCTTGATGAGAGAAGTTTGAAATGGAATCACATAACTTTGTTGTTTGGATGCTTATTGTAATTTAATATTGATTTACTTTCAGTTTAGTAGCTAGATTTTATATAATTTTGGACTGTAATAGTGACTGAACTGGACTTTGTTTTGCTGAAATCGTTTAATGACTTAGTTTTGGTAGTAATATTTTAGTTTAGCTATAATACGATTCTAAAAACTGTGAATGAACTCTTACCCAGGTTTTTCTATAATTATATGGACTTGTTTTAAGAAAAAAGAGTCAGTAGTGATTTTGTAGTGCTTGATTTCAGCCTTATCATTAACTTTGACAGTATATGTTAGCAAAATTATTGCCATTACATTCTTAATAAATAATTGAATATACAAAATCTCATTGGGCCTTCATTTCAGTTGTGTTCACTTTAGAAATAAGGATGATTAATTAGATTTAGTGTTATGTTTTTAATGTTTTAGTTGATGTCGTGAATTCTCGAATTAGTAAGAAAAGTAATTAGTTATTCATATTCTATTAATTATAAATTTCTGGAAAATCTGATATGTTATTTAGCATGTTAACTCTCAAATAGATTAGTAATTAATACATAGATTAATTAATACATAGATTAATAACTGCCAGTATTTGTATTCTCATAATAATGATTTAAATTGATGGGCTTATAAGTATTTGGGCTCTGAATAATCTCAACGTTGGCCCTACTCTATTTGGACTGCCTCTTTCACCTGGACTGGGCCTGTTTAGCCCAGTTGGATCATCCTTTTAAAAATTGCCTTGTTCAGCTTGGGCGTTTGAATCCTCATAAGCCCAAAAGTTGATTATAAATCGAATCCCTTCTAAAAAATAATTAGGAAAAATTGGGTAATTAACTTACAAATATAAGATTTGGGTCTTGAATTAGGTAGCGGGTTCAAGCTAAAAGGGTGTTTTCCTTTTGTTTGAATTCAGACTTGAATTCGTGGCTCAAATTTGTATTTGTAAATTAATTAGCCCTTAGAGACAAATGATAAATAAAAAACCTTAGCTTGCTCTTAGTTGGCCTGTAGTAATAAGAATGAGACGAGCCTCATCAAATCAAATATATAATTACGGGGCCCTCATCAATTACTTAATAAAATATCTAGAAACTCGGGACGGGCCGTTTAGCAAATTTCACGGCCTTCCCAAAAGATAACAAGATGTGAGCCACTTTTAAGCGCTCTTTAATAATTTTACATTCTTAAATACGGGTGTGTATTTCATACAACCCAAATTCAAATCCCAAAACGTCAAATAAAGATGTGTCGAGGATCCGGGTGCATTCATGTGACATGATCCGAATATATGTTTTTAGGCGACGTTCACTTTCGTAAAAAAATAATTAAAATGCGGTAAATAATTATCAAATTGCACTATAGGTTTGGAGCATGTAAAAATTAGATTTTTAGCCATTTATAGTAATTTAAGCAACCGTGCTAGAACCACGGGATCCGGGGGTGCCTAACACTTTCCCTCGGGTCAACAGAATTCCTTACACAGAATTTCTGGTTCGCAGACTCTAATTGGGAAGTCGAATAATTTTCCTCGAATTGGGATTTAAAGTGGTCAATCGATCACGTGTGCGGATGATGGTTGGGCTAGGCAGAGTGTGCATATGCGAAAGGGTATCCATATATGCGTACTGGTGGTCGTAGAAGAGGGCTAGGCTAGACTTGTGGAGGAGCGCAAATTCAAGGGACTTTCGCATCTGCGAGCCTGCAGATGCGGATGTGTGAGCACATAAGCGGAATTTGGACAGAGGCTGGTTGTTCGCACATGTAGATGGTTGGTCGCAGAAGTTGTTCCGTAGGTGCGAACTAGGGACCGCAGGTGCTTGATGAACTTAACTAATTTATGTAGAAGCGAAACTTTCCCCCACAAAAGTAGCGTCGCAGGTGCGACCATATTGACCGCAGATGCAAGAACATTGGTAAAATGAAAAAAGCGAGGGTTTGGTCATTTTTCTGATTTTCTCATTTTGGAGGTCGGTTGAAGGCAATTTTTGAGAGACGTTTACAATAAAAAGGGTGAGTAGATTATTCTGTTGTGTTATTAGATATTGATTACCCATTGATTATTACACCTAGTTTGTGTGAATACGAAGTAAAATTTGGGGGTTTTAGGCTATGGTATTGGATAGTGAGATTTGATGACTTGAGGTTCGATTTGTGGATGGAATTAGCTAAAATAAGTATGGTTGGACTTGTAATCGAATTAGTGTTCGAAATTTGTGAATATATTTTGGGTTCTAGGGTGTGAACCCTAGGTTATTTTTTGGGTTGGCAAGGGCTTTTTAGAGTAATAATTCACGCGATTTGAGGTAAGTATCATATCTAAACTTGGATTTGAGATTATTTAACCCGAGAACTACGTTATAGGAAAATTATTGAGGTGACGTACGCGCTAGGTGATGGGCATGGGTACGTGCACTGCTTTGTTCATGATTTGAGGATGTATTTAGACTACTATGGGATTAGTTGATTATTCATGTCAGAAACCATATCTAGGCAATGTACTATCTACTTGAGATTCGATAGAGCTATTCTAGTTATTTTTGAGATATTTCCATATTTTCACACTTGTTCTCAATCACAATACTACACCTGTGTTTGATATATCTGTCTCAGTACTTTATTATTTGATTCCTCACATGTTGATTGATGCCTCATATGTGTAACATCATTGAATTGAGTACTAGGATATGTTGTTACATGAGACGTGATTAATTGATGATTGAGTTTGGTCCATAGAGCCGATTTGGTGTTAATTTTGAGATGACGTATAAGTCAGGCTCATATCGAGCCAAGTGTTATTGATTTGGGGTGGCGCGTGCACCAGGCCTCACTATTGGGATATATGATTCTGATTAGGTGCTTGGGCAGGATCCGCCCCTCCGGAGTCTGACATGCCAGCAGTGGGCACAATGTTTTAAATAAGTTGATGATGGGTAGATTTGTCAGGCACCCGTATGGTGCTAAGTGTGATTGTTCTTGATAGATCCATTGTGTTATTGTTGATTTGACATGTAGGAATAAAGTTGTACTTTCCTCATGTTAATTGATAAATAAAATGTTTTATCCATGTTGGGCTTTAACTGTCATAAATAGAAAGCATGCCCAAATTCCTGATATGTGAATGAGTTAAACATGATATTATTGATCTACGTGCTTACACAATTTTCCTTTATATCATGAGTTATTATTAGTTATTAACAATGATAACTGACTGTTTTCTTCTGATCTTGTTACTGCTTTCAGCCCAAGGTTAGATTTGTTATTTATTGAACACATGGGCCAGTTGTACTTGTACTACACTCTACACTTCATTTATAGAATCAGGTACTTCCGGACAAGGTGATCTTTAGAGTTCTGTTGTTTTCTGCTTTTAGGAGACTACGAGGTAGCTGCTATACGGTCCGCAGACCTTGAAGTTCTCTATCCTTATTTCTATTTTTACTATTCTAATATTTAGACAATTATATCAGAGCATTTGGCTTGTATTTTAATATTCAGTAGCGCTCATGTACTCATTGACACCAGATCACTAGGATGGTGGTAGTAGTATTCTAGCTATTTTCATCAGTTATTTCATGATAATTTCCGTTATTGAGTTATTAAACCATGTTCATTCGAGTTTATAACTATTGTGTGATTGTTGGCTTGCCTAGGAAGTAGTGTTAGGCATCATCGCGACTCCGATAAGAGTTGAATTATGACATTAAGGATGTCTACGTTATTCATTCCTTTAAAATTTAACTCAAAGCATATCTAAGTATGTTCCTAAGTCTCTATTGATGCATATAGGAAAGATGTTAACGTTCATAATGTAATTTTATATACATCTTAATGCATCGAGCTACAATTGGTTGGCCAGTTATGCATGTTTATTTACCATCGATCTACGACCGATCAGGTAGTCACACAGTTACCATTGAGCTATGGACGATTGGGTAGTTACACATTTACTATCGAGTTAGGGTCGGTCGTGTAGTCATGTATTTACCATCGTTGTATGGCCGGTCGGGAAGTTACAAAAGATCAGTTGGGTAGTCATGTTGTGATATTGATAATAGTCCTAAAGAGAGGCATCAAATATATAAGTATAATTAGTATGAATATCATGGCCCGTAGTGGCACTTTAGATGTTCACGTTGATTCTTATATCTCTCTTATTGATGTTGACTTATTGTTATATTTCAGTTATGCCTTGCATACTCAGTACATTATTTGTATTGATCTTCTTTTTATTATGGACGCAACATTCATACCTGCAGGTGTAGGTACTCAGCTTGATGATCCCTCATAGTAGACGAGGTTAGCATTATCGGTAAGACTCCACTTTATTCGGAGTGCAACCAAGTTTATAGATCATCATATCAGAGTTTTGCTACAGACATATGGGTAGGTTGGGGACCTGTCCCGACAATGATTCGATGTCAAATACTCTTATATGCTTTGTAGACATATGTTCATTATGTACAATATGTTTGACGGCTTGATGACCCGTGTATATTTATGTTTTGAGTACTATGGCTCGTTGATACAATGATTTTCCACTTATACATATACACTACGAGATGCGGACATGTTGGCTCATGATAATTACAGAAAGAATGAGTTCTATCATGTCAGCCTATGTATGTTCTAGTTTTGGTCAAACGATCATGAGTTATAGAGTGGTTCGTTCGGGCCAGTACGACACTTGGTTGCTGCTACGTCTCCCCAGGTTTGGGGCATGACATAGAGCTAGATAATAATCTTCCGAGTGCATGCAATTGAATGTTCTTAGTGAGGGGCTTATGCCCAACACCCATATAGTGCCGAGTGTGTGTGCGCGTATAATTATTTAGGGGCATTTTTCCAGGCAGCATGAGTGTGCAAAGAGTATGATTGAAGGGTAATTGTTCCAGGCACTTTGAATGTACTGAGATTTTTTATACTTGATGATTAAATTGTGATGTTGTTAATTATAGCACTTTGAATGTGCTGAGATTTTTTATACTTGATGATTAAATTGTGATGTTGTTAATTATAGCATATATGCTTGTCATGGATGCATAAAGTTGTATTTTACTCATGTTAATTGGTGCATGGTGTCTCTATTAATGTTTAGAGTTTGGAATCGTAGTAATATGATAAATCCATGTTTAGGTGATTTATGTGAAAAAATTGATGCCTTGTTGATGTACTTGAAAAGCATACTGATTTTTTCTCTTTATGAGATTATGTTAAACGTGATGTTACTTGAGTTTTTTCCTTTTGCCATTATCATAATGTAATTGTCATCATATTTGATGTTGGCTTTCCAAGAAAGTAGTGTTAGGCGCTATCACGATCCTATTAGAATTTTGGATCGTGACAAGTTGGTATAAGAGCTAGGTTGCCTAGGTATCACGAGTCATGAAAAAGTTTAGTAGAGCCATGTGGATTAGTACGGAGATATCTGTACTTATCTTTCAGAGGATACAGGGTTGTTAGGAAAAAATTATATTTTTTTCATTCTCTATTGTGCAGATTTGGTTATCCCTAATTTTCAATATTTTCTTTTTTATTCTCTCATAAATGGTGAAGACACATTCTTCCAGCATAGTTGAGGAGGCACCAGTACCCCAAGCCAGTTTGCGAGAGGCCAGGACCAAGGTAGAGCCATGGGTGGAGCACGCGCTACAACTAAGGGCCCTGCTCGAACAACTGATATGGAGCCATCACTAGCTCCTATCTGAGGAGCAGATTCCTGACTAGTGAGACCAGCTCAGGTTCCCCAGGGTTTACTTGCTACATAAGTTGTGTATGATGCTTTTGTCCGTACGGTTGATTTGTTCGAGGGTTTGGCTCGGGCCGGAACATTTCCTAATACACCAATTACTTCCCAAGAAGGGGGAGTAGTGCAAACCCCGCATACTTGTACCCAGAGCATATGTGCTATGGCTATCAGACCCCCAGCATATAACAAGTTGGTGGAGCTTAACCTACTGTCGTGCAACCCGGGGATAGGCCCAAATGTCAGCAAATGAGATCAAGAGGTTGGATAAATTCACAAAGTTTCATCTTCCTCACTTCAGTGGTACACCTTAAAAGGACGCCCAGGAGTTCTTGGATTATTGTCACGAGATTCTGTGCAATTTGGGACTAATTGAGTCCAATGGATTTAACTTCACCACCTTCCAAATGTAAATTCTAACCAAGAGGTGGTGACAGATCTATGAGCTGGGAAAACTAGCAAAATCACCTTATCTTACTTGGGTTTAGTTCTCTAGGGAACTTTTGGAAAAGTTTGTGCCCCTCACTAGGAGAGAGAGGTACTGAGAAGGCTGTTTGAGTATCTTTATAGGGTCAACTATCTGTTAATAAGTATGAGATGGGTTTATAGAGTTCTTCTATCAAGCTATTATTTTGATTCCATCATAGAAAGAGAGAGTGGGGAGATTCATTGGTGGTCTTCACCAGAGTATTTGCCTTACTATGGCTAGAGAGGCAGAGAGCGGGACTTTATTTTACAAGGAAATTATGCATCATATTGAGAGCATCTCTAGTGAGACAAGAGAGATGATACTGGGTAGGGACAATAGGTTCCAATATTTAAGTAACTTTAGTGGTGCTTCCGAGGTTGATTTGGGAGAGGCAGGTTTATTCATACACCAACACCTAGTTGAGGAACTTCTGTGGAATCATCATTAAGTGCAGCATAAAGTTCTCATTGCGCTCTATTTATTTAGGGTTCATCCGTACCAGAAGCTTTTTGTGGATATTCTGGTTCACGGGGTCTGACTTAGGGCCCCCAGTCATTTTCGATTAGAGGCTGCTACGAGTGTAGGGATTTGAGATACTTCCCCCATATTTACAGAAGATCAAGGCAACCGAGAGGTCAGACTATAATTCTTGTTCTTGTGCTGATGACTACACTACCCACTCAGCCATCTTGGGGTGGGGGTCATCGAGGACATGGCCATTCTAGAAGGAGAGCTCAATATATTGGAGGTTAGACTACATATTATGCATTTCTTGGGAGGATTAAGGTTGTCGCTTATGATGATGTTATTACAGATATTGTTTCTGTGTGACACAGAGTTGCTTCGGTATTGTTCGATTCGGGCTATACTTAGTCATGTGTATCATCATACTTTGTTTCTTTTCTGGATATGCCACTCTATTCTCTTGCTAACTATGTTTATGTATCTACACTTGTTGGGGATCCTATTATGGTGGATCAAGTTTGTCATTATTGTGTGGTCGCTATATGTGATTTTGAGATGAGGGCAAACATTTATTGTTAGATATGATAGACTTTAATGTGGTCTTGGTTATGGATTAGTTGCCTTCGTACCATGCTATTCTTGATTGTCATGCTAAGACTATGACGTTGGTTATGCCATGGTTGCCGAGGTAGGAATGGAATGGTTATCTTGGATGCACTCCTAGCAAAGTGATCTCATTTTTAAAGGCTCGATGGGTGGCTAAAAAGGGATTTTTGGCTTATCTAGCTTTTGTCAAAGATGTTAGTGCTGATACTCCTACTATTGAATCAGTTCTGGTAGTAAGGGAGTATCTATATATGTTTCCTGCAGACCTACCGGGCATGCCACCCGATAGGGATATTGGTTTCGGTATTTATTTGGCAGCAGGAACTCAACCTATATCTATTCCATTGTGTCACATGGATCCTACTGAGTTGAAGGAATTGAAGGGGCAACTACAAGAGTTGCAGGATAAGGGGTTCATCAGGCTTAGTGTATCATCTTGGGGTGCGCCGATATTGTTTGTAAATAAGAAGGATTGGTCTATGATAATGTATACTAACTACAAGCAGTTAAACAAGGTTACCATCAAGGTCAAATATCCAGGTTCATGCATTGATGATTTATTCGATCAGCTTTAGAGAGCTAGGGTGTTCTCAAAGATTGACTTTAGGTGGGGGTATCACCAGTAAAAGATTAGGGCTTCAGATATCCCGAAGATGGGGTTTAGTACTCGTTATTGCCATTATGAGTTTTTTGTGATGTCTTTGGTTTGACTAATGTCCTAGCAGCTTTCATGCATTTGATAAACAATGTGTTCTAGCCTTATCTGGATTCTTTTGTCATTATGTTAATTGATGTCATGTCCAAAACTTGTAGAGACGAGACCGACACCCGGTGCCTCACTTGACCGAGTGTACCGACCTGAGGCTGAAGGTCTCTGAACATATAATGTTGTACTTTGGCTGGCAAGGCCACAACACAGAACAATTTGTGAAACAAAATATAAAACTGAACGGAGAATAGCTCCAACTGAACCTCTATATAAAGATGGGCCGACACGACCATCATAATTTCTACAGCTGACAAACCAAAAGAATATATATACAAGGACTACAAGGCTAACATATCGCACTGGCTGACATGATATGTCTACATACCTTTATTGATAGTTGTAATGTAGTAGCGACATGGACCCGACCGATATAGTGGATCGGGTTACACGCTTCAATGAATATTAAAATGATCTTCAGGATCGGGTTGCATGCCGCAACGGATAGTGATAAGATATTTGGTATAAGGTTGCATGCCACAACGATATAGATATTTTATATGGGATCGGGTTGCACACCGCAACGGTATTGGTATATGTATATGTATGGACCGTGTTGCACGCCACAACAGAGAAGTTATATTATGACTAATCTTCACTGTTGGTTTCGTATCTGGGTTGTATTGTGAGTTTGAGCATATATGATATTCTGGGGCTCTCTATTATGTATTTTTTTTGTTTTGGTTTTCATGTTAATCGTTGTTTCTCTATTCTGCTATTGTTTTTAATTTTACTCGTACGAGTTTATAGTGAGGGCCTAGTTATAGCCTCATCACTCTCCGATGAGGTTAGGCTCAGTACTTACAGAGTACATGGATTCGACTATACTTGTACTATACTTTTGCAACTCTTGTACAGATTCTGGTGTTTCTCCCAGCAACGTTTAGTGGAGGTTTGCTCGGAATGTCATTTATCCAAAAAAGTGAGGAGATCTACACAACATTTCCGGACCTTGAAGTCCCCTACTTATCTTTTATACCATTTATTTCATTCGACCAATTGTATTTTATTTCGGACCTTGTTTGTAGCATTCTTTGCAGCTCGTGTACTTATGACATCAATTTCTGAATGTAGACTAGATTGTGATTGTGATGATTTTAGATTAATATGTTATGAGTATTTCAGATTTATATTCTTAACCATTTTATAGAGGTGTTATGGAGGTGCCTGGAGGCAAAGAGCGTGCCAGAAGCCTATATCAGAGTGATCAAGGACATGTACGGTGGAGCTAAGACTAGGGTTAGGATGGTGGGTGGCGACTCAAACCATTTCCCGGATGTTTTGGGGCTTCATCAAGGATCTTCACTTAGCCCCCTCTTGTTTGCATTGGTGATGGATGCTCTAACCCGACATATTAAAGGGGATGTGCCTTGGTGTATGCTATTTGCTGATGGCATAGTCTTGATAAATGAGACGAGGGTCGGTATTAATGATATGTTAGAGGTATGGAGACAGACTCTTGAGTCTAAGGGTTTCAAACTAAACATGCCTAAGTCGGAATACCTAGGGTGCAAGTTTAGCGCTGAGCCGAGTGAAGTAGGTAGGGATGTGATGATTGGATCTCATGTCATCGCCAAGACGGACAGTTTCAAATATCTTGGGTCTGTTATTTAGGGGGATGGAGAGATAGACGGGGACGTCACTCACCGTATAGGGGCGGGGTGGTCGAAGTGGAGGCTTGCATCAGGAGTCTTGTGTGACAAGAAAGTGCCACAAAAACTCAAGGGAAAGTTTTATAGAGCTGTGGTTAGACCTGCCATGCTGTATGGGGCGGAGTGTTTGCCGATAAAGAACTCTCATGTTTAGAGAATGAAGGTTGCGAAGATAAGGATGATAAGGTGGATGTGCGGGCTTACCAGGTTAGACAAGATTAAGAATGACGTTATTCGGGAGAAGGTGGGGGTGGCCCCGGTGGATGAGAAAATGCGAGAGGTGAGGCTCGGGTGGTTCGGGCATGTGCGGAGGAGAAGCCCTGATGCACCGGTGATGAGTTGTGAGCGGCTGGTGGTGGTCGGCTTGAGTCGAGGCAGAGGGAGGCCTAAAAGGTATTGGGGAGAGGTTATTAGGCAGGACATGGCTAGGATGCGAATTTCCAAGGACATGACCCTTGATAGGAAATTCTGGAGGTCTAGTATCAAGGTTGTAGGATAGGGGCTTCTAGGATTTTCGTACTCCTTTCCCGGGGTGGGTGGGGTTTGGAAGGGCTTTCCCAGATGATTTGTGTATTGGATTGTATCCCTTTAGGGTAGTAACTGTGTAATATTATTGCATGTCATTTTATTTATAGTTCTTATGGTTCTTTTGTTCAGATAAGTATTTATATGATCTCTGCTGGAGTTACTACTGCTCTTGTATTTTTATTTTGTATTTGTTTTTCCCTTTCACTCCCCGAGACGAGGGTCGATTGGAAACAGCCTCTCTGCCCTTTCGGATAGGGGTAAAGCATGTCTACATATTACTCTCCCCAAACCCTACTTTGTGGAACTATACTGGGTAGTTGTTGTTGTTGTTGTTGTTGTATTCTTAACCATTTTCTTTTAGATTGTGAAAAATTGATTAAGTAATTACTAGAATTGGCTTCCCTAGCAAACAGATGTTAAGCGCCTAGCGATTCTATTGTTGGAATTTCGGGTTATGACATATTGGCTTGCCTAGAAAATGGGTGTTAGGCGTTATGACGACCCTATGGATGTAATTTTTGGTCGTGGCACAATCAAATAAAAGCAACTAATTATTCTTCGAGCCAAAAAAAAAACTAAACTAAATACGAGAAACGTTTTTGCTCAAAATTATATATGGATGAAATAAGCGGTTGACACGTTTAAACAATAGCAAATTAGAACATTCCAATTGGTTGACTTAAAAACAAATAGAAAAAACTAAAAAAAATTCTCATCCACTAGTATCAAAGGAGAGAAGAAAGAGAGAATGAACGATTTGTGTGGAGGCAAATTATTCTGTAATTAATCAGTTACTAATTTAACAAAGAAAAAAAATGTTAAAAACAAAAGGCCCCTATATATAAAACCAACAATGCCGCTAAAGTCGTAGGATTACAACTTTCTGATTCAAGCATTTTCACAACATCTACAAATAAATAAACAACTCTTTCCCATTTCCCAATTTCGAGCTTATTGCTCCTTTTACTTGTTATTATTATATCACAAATTATCCTATTCGATTGCAAGGCATCGATCGCTCTAGACCGATGCCTGAAATCGAAGAATTTTCAGGGGCCACGGCCCCTTCAGAGAGTTGCCTATTTGGTAAATATGAACTCGGAAAATTACTTGGCTGTGGTGCATTTGCCAAAGTGTACCACGCTAGAGATATTAGAAATGGCCAAAGCGTTGCAGTCAAAGTTATCAACAAGAAGAGAATTGCCAACCCGACTTTAATGACAAACGTCAAACGTGAAATCTCTATTATGCGTCGATTAAGTCACCCCCATATAGTCAAATTATTCGAAGTTCTTGCAACAAAAACAAAGATCTATTTCATCATGGAGTTTGTCAAAGGAGGTGAATTATTCAGCAAAATTTCCAAGCTGGGTCGGTTGAGCGAAGATCTCAGCCGTAAATATTTCCAGCAACTCATATCAGCCGTAAGATATTGTCATTCTCGTGGTGTGTACCATCGTGATTTAAAACCAGAAAATCTCCTCGTTGACGAAAATGGCGACCTCAAAGTATCCGATTTTGGACTCAGTGCCTTGACGGATCAAGTAGAACAAAATGGACTTTTATACACGCTTTGTGGAACGCCAGCATATGTAGCACCAGAAATTCTAACAAAAAAAGGATATGATGGAGAAAAAGTGGATATTTGGTCATGTGGGATAATTCTCTTCGTGTTAAACGCTGGTTACCTTCCATTCAACGATCCAAACCTAATGGTCATGTACAAAAAGATTTACAAAGGTGAGTTTCGATGTCCTAAATGGATTTCAACCGATCTCAAACGGTTTTTATCTCGTCTTTTAGATACTAATCCAATGAAAAGAATTTCAATTGATGAAATCATTAAAGATCCCTGGTTCAGAAAAAGTCTTAAACGTACTAAATTTTTCCAAGAGGATATTGCAAATGAGGTCATGGAGCAGCTGGAAAATGAAGATGATATTAAGAAAACATCAATGAACGCATTCGATTTAATTTCATTTTCGTCAGGATTAAACCTTTCGGGATTATTCAACGAGTCAGGTAATCCGATGGAAAATTCAGAAAAGGCAGTGGTGGAAGGGATACCGGAGAAAATAATGGAGAGAGTGGAGGAGGAGTTGGTAAAGAATGAGAATAATATTAAAGTGAAGAGGAAGAAAGAATGGGGAATGGAGATCAAAGTGCAAAATGGTAAATTCACCATGTCTCTTAATGTTTACAGTTTAACAGATCGTTTGACAGTTGTGGAAGTTGAAAAAACATATGGAGATGCTGGTTTGTATAGAGAGTTATGGAGGAATAAAATTAAGCCGGTGATACTAGGTCAAGTACCGGTTTCCTGTACCTAAATTTCACCGGCGGCAATTGGCTCACTATTAATGAATTTTAAAAAAGAAAAATATACGTTAGTGTGCGTTGTAAATTACAAAAATATATTATACATCGGCATGGGAAGGTCAATAAATTCCCATAATGCTAGTTAATACATTATTAATCTTTTCTTTTTTTGTATTTTTTTTGTCTTCTATATGTGGTTGGGAAGTTTCATCAACCAAGGAATAATAATACGACATTAATAATGCCTTTCTATGTTTTTGCTTCTTTTCTTGATTGCTTTAAGTTGAAGTTTGGTAGGTGAACCACTAATAAATTTTGATTTAAACCACAAAGTTAATAGATGGTAGCTGCTGCCTATTTAATAAAGCATGTCCATTATTCTTCTGTAGTTTAAACTATGACTGTTACACAAATGGTTGGCCAGGTTCAAGGCGATTTTTTAAAATAGTTAGATTTAAAATCGGTCGATCAAAAATAGTTTAATTTTAAAAGTAATTGAAATTTAGCTATTTTTTATGTAAAGATAAATTTGAGCGAAATATTATTCAAAATTCGAAAAATACTCCATTATATTATGTCGGAGTTCCAACATAAGGATACTGGAACTCCAGCATATTATACCGGAGTTCCAGGATAGTATGATCGAACTCCAGCATAATATGATGGAGTTCCAGCATAAATACACTGGAACTCCAGCATAATATACTGGAGTTCCAGCAAATATAATGGTCCAGTATAATATACTGAAGTTTGGAGCACTTGTGCTCCAGCCTCCAGTATATTATAATGAGGCCAACAAAATATATCGATCCAGCATAATATGTTGGAGTTCATACACAAGTGCACCGAACTCCAGTATATTATGTTGGACCGGTCTCTATTGCAGCTAAAAGGTGGTTATTTTTCATTGACTTAGTAAACGCTGGCTATTTTTGATTGACTAATTCGAAAACTGGCTATACCGTGAAATTTTGCCGGTTCAATATATACTTACTTTCATTGGTCGATATATATAGATTACATATTAATTATACACAACTTTTATATATATATATATATATCCAATATATATATCCAATTTATATATATATATATATATATATATATATATATATATTAATCGTTATTGTTTCTTGTGAATGATTAGGTGAATAATTATTTGAATTAACTATTTTTAAAAGAATGAAGGGAAAAAAGAGCGAATACATTGCAAGTCCTACCTATTTAATTAAAAACATTAAATAGGATGTCATCATCAAGAATGGAGTACTAAAATTTGATAGTGCTATCTACTTTTTTAAAGATAAAAACGAACGGAGTTAGAAACTTGAAAGAGAATGTCTTGGTGTCTCTTGGAATGATAATTGTCCAGAACAGCAAATTTCATTGCACAGAATGGATGCGGGCCGGCCAGCTGTGTTAGTACCCAGCTTCCCAATAAAGTTTCCAGCAAATCAAAGCTAATTTTTTTTTCCAGTTTCATTTTTATTTGTACACTATTTTAAAAATAGATTTTTATTTTTATTTGTACACTTTCACATTTCAAGAGAAAAATTTATTTTTTCTGTTTTTCCTTTAGCATTAATTACTCATTCTAAATTATTTTTCAATTCCATTAAGACCATAAATTAACTAATATGAATATTATAGTAAATTATATATTTTATTTATTATTTTTTAAAGGGCGTGAAAAGTCAAAACGTGACAGGTAAAAGTGAACGGAGAATTAGTAAAGAGGATACAAATTTCATATAAAAATTAATAGTTTTTCTTTTGTTGGGCAGAATTTTAGGAAGGACCCTCTACAACAAAAAAGTGCATCAGCATGCATAAAGTGTGGTTGGATCGATATTATGTTGTCACAACCCAAACCCCGGTCGTGATGTCGCCCAACACATTGTTAGGGAAGCCCTACCATATTTTCCAGATAACCAGCCAATTATTGATTACTAATGATCCATTAGAGTTAATAGCCTATTTTTGTAACAGAAACAACAAATGCAGAAAAAAAAAACATGAAGTATAGTCCAACGAATCCGGTGTCAGAAGTCTGAGCCTCTAACCGAAGGAAAATACCCTATACAATCCAAGTCTAGACAGAGTAACAAAAACATAAAAGGAAGAAAGGAGAGACAGACCGGGTCCTGCGGACGCCGGCAGCTACCTCGATGTCTCCTCGGATAATAGCAGTTGCGGATAGCTCAACTACCCTCCTGAACACCTGTATTGCATATAAAGTGCAGGGACTGGGGTGAGTATCTTTCAACTCAGTGAGTAACAATAATAAGTAATGACTGAAAGTAAGAACACTTGTATTATCACTAACAGGTAAGTCCTCTCTACGATGATAAGTCCAGTTCCAATCCACTACTGTCTCACACTGATCCAACACTGATCTAGTCCTACTGGCGGCGTACGGCCCGATCCTCTCTACAATGGTAAGTCTATTTCCAGTCTACTATTGTCTCACTCTGATCCAACACTGATCTAACTCTGAACCAAAATTGATCTAACTCTGATCCAACACAGATCTAACTCTGTTGCGGCATGGAGCCCGATCCAATATAATAGATATACTGTTGCGGCGCGCAACCCGATCCAATAATATATAACTGCGCTCACTGGGGTTGTGTGCAGACTCCGGAGGGGCTCCTTCAGCCCAAGCGCTATAATACTGCGGCGTGTAGTCCGATTCATATATTTATATATTACTGCGGCGTGCAGTCCGATCCATATATTTGTATATTACTGCGGCGTGCAGTCCGATACATATATTTATATATCATATATATATTACTGCGGCGTGCAGTCCGATCCAATACATGTATATGTATATACTACTGCGGCGTGCAGCCCGGTCCGGTATATATATCAATACCTCATAATGGGTCCTCGACCCCTCTCAGTCAATATATGCTCGGCCTCTCGGGCCCACTTAGCTAGAGTAGGGTATTCAACCCTATGTATTCTCACTTAGAGTACACATCTAGTATTGGTTCATGTCATGCTATACAACTATGAATTCGGCTGAGAGTATGTGTTCAACATGATATATGGGTCATTTAGCTCTACAGGCGTCCCTAATATTCTACAGATCGGCACAAGGCCCCAAACATGGCTACTAGCCCAAATATACAAATATAAGCCCAGTCTCAGTCATTATGCCAGTAAACTATCAATCGGGAAGGACCAAGTCCAAATCCCCAGTCACAATACCACCACGCTCGTCACATGGCACGTGTTTCATCTCAGCATAACACTGTATAGTGCGAGTACGGGGTTTCAAACCCTCAGTACATCATTTATTACCACCACTCACCTCGAATCGGCAAAAGTCCTAGCTCGCCTTGCGCTTGCCTCGCAAATCAACCTCCTCGGATGCCAAATCTGATCAAAATCAATAAGAATACATCAAAATAGGCTAAATGAACATAATCCAATCGAAATAACTCGAATTACATCGAAAATCACGAAGTTGCCAAAATCCGACCCTCAGGCCCGCTTCTCGAAAAATTACAAAAGTTACATTTTCAGAATCCTTATCTCGACACGAGTCCGTACATATACAGTTTACAAAATTGGACTCCGTTTGCCCATTCAAATCAGTGATTTATCATAACCTAGGCTTAGAGCAAAAATCTCCCATTAATACACCTCAAATCCTCCATTTTCAGGTGTTAACTCCATAATTTAACAATATAATAACATAAATTGAGTCTATAAATGCTTACCTAATGAATCCTCTCGATTTTCTCCTCAAAATCAACTAAATCGCCTCTTAGAATAAGGCCCCAAATGAGATATAACTTCTGAAATTCGAACCTTTCTGTTTCTTTAATCACTGACGATTTTCCGCTTCTGCGGATCCTTCACCGCTTAAGCGATACCGCTTCTGCGGTTAAATGGTCGCTTCTGCGACTTTTCAATAAATGGCGAGGACCGCTTCAGCGGTCAACTGCTCGCACCCGCGAGACTGCTTCTGCGGAGTCTTCTCCGCTTCTGCAATAATCCCCTAGATGCCTACATCCGCTTCTGCGTACCTGGGCTCGCTTCTGCGAGCCAACACCTGCGATAAATCTTTCGCTTCTGCGAAATTGCCTGGACTGGCCCCTGATCGCTTCTGCGACCTCTTGGTCGCTTCTGCGGGGCCGCTTATGCGGTTCCCCATCCGCAAAAGCGATAATACCTGCTACAGCACACCAGCAGTCCAAAAACTTCAAAAATTCTTCCGTAGACCCTTCGAAAACATCCCGATGCCCCCGGGACCTCAACCAAAAATACAAATCCACTCTAAATCATCACACGAACTTGTTCCAATCATAAAACATACCCTCAAACACACGAGTCATCAAATTAAGGCCGGTTCAAGCCTAAGATTCAACCAAAACTTCGGAAACCTACATCCTATCAAAAGCCAGACCAAACGATGTCCGAATGACCTGAAAATTTGAAGATATATCCAAAATCACCTAACAAAGCTACTGCAACTATCGGAATTCCATTCCGACTCCTGGATCAAAATCTCACCCATCGATCGGATTTCGCCAAAATTCCAACTTAGCCAATTCAAGCCTATTTCTACACCGGACCTCCAAATTCAATTCCGGTCACTCTCCTAAGCCAAAAATGACCTCCCGAAGCTAACCAAATCATCAGAATTCGATTCTGGGCCCTCTAACTTACAAGTCAACATCTGATTGACTTTTCCCAACTATCCCTTCTTCAAAGAGACTAATTGTCTCATTTTCCTACCAAACTCGATCTGAATTGACTCAAACTCGCCAAACACATATATTGAAACATGAACAAGCACATAACGGGGAAATTGGGGCGGTAACTCACGTGATGACGGATCGGGTCATCACATTCTCCCCAACTTAAACCAACGCTCGTCCTCGAGCGGACCCAGAGTTGTACTAGAAGCAACCAAATAGCTGAATGACCTTACCAAGCATATACTCGGGTTGATCCCACGTCACCCTATCTCACATAAGCCCGATAACATAATATAGCTGGAATTTCATAGTCCATCCAAACCATAAACCACAGTGCACTTCCTGAGATCATATACCAAATTCGAATCCCACGTCTATACTCAGAATACGCCCGAACCAACTGTAATAACCCATACTCGACACTCCCGGTGAGACCATATGATATGCTACACTACCCAAACACTCAAGGCGATGGCATCTACCCATAGCAATTGCCCGCTAACCAAATACCAACAGAAGAACCTTTTTCATTAGCTAAAGTCTTATTCCAACACATTAATATATTGCCCACGGCAACCGAAACACGCGATATATCGAATCCATCTCTCAAGTCAAACATTCATGAATCCATTTCCCTTTTGACTGATACCACAACAGATCTCGGAGCTAAACCTCAATATTACCTTTCTAACTAGCTGAAATCGCATATGCTCGCAATCAAAATAACTCCAAAGGTCCTTTCGATTGTAATACACTACACTGGTGATATGACACCTCAACACCGGCCTAAGCCGCGACGAGCACAACACAGGCTCCAATAAGAAACGTCTAAACATACTCAAAGCATAACAACTGACTCAAACAAAAGAGTTGTAATTCAATTCCTCCGTACTATCATAACATAGAACTGAGATCCCGTCTCATATCATGGAGTACCTGAATCCTCCTCGAAATGTCATAACATCACGTGGCCTTGCCACGACTCATGATTCTATCCAAACACTATTACTCATGAAGCACCTCAAGTCACGATGTTCAAAACGGTCAGCCACGCACATATTTAGGTCTGAGCTCACAGAAGTTTAACTGAAGATTTCAGTTTGCATGCGACGAAGATGAAGAAGAGAACATTGAAACTTGAAACCTCTCTCAAAATAATTGGGTGAATGAAAATAAGGATTTTGGGGGATTTTGGGTATTATGAGTGAAATACAAAAGGGTAAATATGACTTTCTCCCATTAGTAGTGACTATTTTTTATGAGCATTGTAATTAATGGATAATAATTAAAGACACCCCTAATTAGTGGCTACTAGACCCAATTTTTACCCCATACGTACAATATAAAGCCCAAATAAGATTAAGTACTATATACTAAAGCCCAGTCCGCCAGAAAAATAGAGGAGAAAAAGAGAGAGAACAAGAACAGCCCTTTGTTGAATAGAAACTGGGAAGAAGAGTAGTAGGGCGAAGAAACTCAGCAATATAAACCAAATAAAAGGCGGCAAATTAAGCAACGGCTACATAGCTGCAAATTGTAAACAAACAGAAGAGGAACACTTATATACCAATAATAAGGTTATGTACCATTCCCTCTTCATTTTGCTATTTTCCGACTTTTAGTAGCTTTAGCACAATATATTCTGCAAATGTTATAGGGTTCAGGGGCTGTTTTGTGTCTCTGTCATTTTATTTGGTAATTGGCTTTATTAGTGTAGTTTCTCTGTATTAATTTCAATACTCTTGTGCTACATAATTATAGAGTTGACAACAACAACAACAATAACTACCTAGTATAATCCCACCTGGGGTCTGGATAGGGTAATACGTACGCAGGCCTTATCCCTGCCCGAAAGGGTAGAGAGGCTATTTTCAAATCGACCATCGGCTCAGGAAAAGGGGAATAAAAACAAAGCAAAAACATGTGAGTATTAGTAACTCTATGAAAAATCACATGGACAATTATCAAAACATAAACCATAAACCATAATTAAAATGGCATGCAGTAATCTCAAAACATAAACCAAAACACAATTCAACTATTGAGAGCCCTACCAAACCCCCATACCGGGAAAGAAGTGCGAAATATACAAGGGGTCCCTATCCGACAACCTTGATACTAGATCTCCAGACTCTCCTATCAAGGGCCATGTCTTCAGAAATCCGCATTCTAGCCATATTCTAGCCATAGAGTTGAATTTGTTCTTATTATAATACTCTTGTGCTTCATTATCATGGAGTTGATTTATTCGTACTAT
This sequence comes from Nicotiana noctiflora, assembly GCA_032618575.1. Lineage (NCBI taxonomy): Eukaryota > Viridiplantae > Streptophyta > Magnoliopsida > Solanales > Solanaceae > Nicotiana > Nicotiana noctiflora. The sequence goes on along the minus strand of JASVEL010013742.1, from coordinate 12,160 downwards.
TTGTTTTAATTTCAATTACAGATTGGGCTAAATTTGCTGCTTACTATTTCTGTCTGAATAAGGGCCTACAAGTGAAAATTTCTTTGAGATGCCTGCTCCAACGGGTTCAGGAAACATAAAGCTTAGGAAGAAACTAAAAATTGCAAATGGTATATCCAAAGATGATAAAAAGAGTGGTATAAACCTAGATTCTAATGGAAAAGGAGTTCGAAGAAGTAAAAGAGTACAAAATAGGGAAACTGAAAGTTATGGGGTTTCTCATTCTGGCAGTAATGTATCGAGTAAGAAAGGAATCCGTGTAAAAAGCACGGTGACGTCGAATGCTGCAGAGGAAGTTTATGAGGGAGCATTGAAGGGGAAATCGGGGATTTCTGGTGGGAAAAGGAAGAGAGTTTATGCTCATCGAGATATGGACAAACAAGGAACTTTAGAGGACAGTGCTGGAAGTTCTGGTAGAAGGTCCTCACTCAAATCATATAGAACACGAAAATTGGATTTGGAGACGCAAGACAAGTTTTCTGATCCGAGAGAATCTAGAAAGAAGACCTTATATGGTGAAGCTAGAAGGTCTAACAATAGTAAGTTGTCAGAACAGAGCACACATAAAATGAATTTGGAGAGGCAAGAAAAGTTCTTCGATTCAAGAGAATCTAAAAAGAAGCCTTTATATGGTGAAGGTAAAAGGTCTAATAATTGTGAGTTGGTGAATGAGAGGAATCCTAGGAAGGTGAAGGAGATAAGGGAAGTGAAATATGTTAAGGTGGATGGCTATACGGAAGAAGAAAATGGTAAAAGAAAATCCAAAGAAAGAAAGGCATTGGACCAAAATAGGAGCAAGCAAAAAGCTGAATCTCCTAGTAGATTTTCGAGAAAGAAGGTTCAAGACAGGAAGAGCTTGGGTGCGGATTCAGATGTATCTGAACAAAGGCCAAAGAAGAAAAAGCAAGACATTCGAATAGATCCTCATGATACCTCGAACAAGAGGCTTGATGATGGACTCCCTAGTAAAGGTCAGTATCTGAATCATCTAGTTCCAGTGTATTATATCTACTATTCCCCCTATCGGTATCATGTTCTGTTCAGCTTTCAGCCAACACATCCAGCCATCTGAACCCTCCATTATGAAGGGAAAAAACTGCAGTTGTTTCCTCCTGTCACTGTCATTGATTTGGCTCCTTTGCAGGAATAGCTGAAGTTAAAGAATTTCAAGTGGATCAAAATTTGAAAAAAATAACAATGTGTAAATTTTTTAGCCTTTTGAAGTTGAAATTTGTAGATTTAGATTTAAATAAAATCTTTCTTCACTCGCTTGAAAGACAATACCGTGCTTGTGCTGTTTTTTATTCTAAACCGGCCATGACAACCTAGAATCTGTTGCGCTTTTGTCAGTGATTAACATGTTTAAAAGTGTGGTAGAACCATTTAAACAACAAGAACTGCTACTACTTATTCGTCATTCCTAAGCACGTTGGTTTCTGCTATATGAATTCTCACTCTCCATGTCATTCCATTTAAGCCCGTCTTACTCCAATATAGTTCTTCACGAATTGACTAGCTTTACACTAGTTGTCAACCTACCACAAGGCTCATGATTAAGACCACATGATCAAGAGGGTGTTTTTGGTATGTTATACTTAACATTTTTAAACTTCGTGCTACTCCATTTCACTTTATGTGTCTTTTCTACATAAAAAAAACACATAAAGTGAAATGGAGTACTTTTATTTAACAATTAAACCGGCAGGTCTGTAATAATATGAGCTATGATTCTGGACTATTTAGTTCTTTTATAAGTGGTAGAGGCCTTATTATTTTATTGTCCTAGAGCAACTGTGTTCCAAAGAAATTAACTTTACTGAAACTATTTTTTTCCTTTTAACGGGAGTGCCTAGTGGTTCAAAGTAGAAACAGCTTCCTCTACTAGTTCTTACCTCTTTTCTCCAGTATAGAGACACTAGTAAGCCACATGTTTATTAGTTTAGTTATCCTAGCTGTTTCATGTCATATGATGCTAGTTGATGTTCATCTGCAAGTAAAGTAGATTAAGCTTTTTCTGTGTGAACTCATTTTGTCGCTTTCAGATAACAATAAGGAAAAGCAGGAAGATTCAGCAAAAGATAAAACTGTTGAACTGTCGAAGAATGCACAGTTTTGTGCAATACGCCCTAGTCCATCCATCCTTTCTTTTGTGGAAGACAATGTAATCACTCTTTCCAGGATTTGTATGTTTGATTGCCAATATTGTTAGTGCAGACATTTCAGTGTTCATCATTCTATCTAAAGTCTAAAGTCTTCGAATTTATACTGCAGTTGTTGGGTCGTAGACGCGATATTCAGTTAAAGAGGGCAGGCTATAACATTGAACTCTCTGCTCCCTTAGATAACATTCCATTCTCAACAAGCTCAGAAAGGGAGCGGATTGAAGAGCCGGTACAATAATTAATAGTATATTTTAGATGATATCAAATCCTTGGCATGTGTTTAGCTCAATGTTTCACCATAGTATGAAGCCACATATGATGCTGATGTTCTCTTTTCATTCTACTCCACTTACTTTCATAGCTACTGTTTCTGTAGGTATTCAGGAATAAGTTGGAATTTTTTGCTGCAGCTAAGGTTTCCTCGTCATTTCCCCCTGCAGATCTTCCAGAGATTGCTTTTGCAGGTTTACTGATCTGTCCCCTTTCTCTTTTGGATTTTTTTTCCTTTATGCTTGGCTTGAATACTTGACTTTCCATTTCTCCTTCTTTTTGATGGCTTTAACACGAGCTTGTGTTTTGTGAAAAATGACACACAATCTTCTTGTCTTTATGCATAATTGGTTGACATTGAAGTCCATCAGTTCAGACACAACTTTTTTAGTAATTTATCCGTTCACTGTGGTAGAGAAGTTATTTCCGGAAAGTTCAATGTAATATGAATTTTATTATTGTTATTGACATCCTATTTACCTTAACTTTTCATCCTCTTGAAAGCTGCATTTATGGGCCTTTTACTATATGCTCATACCGTTTTACAAGTTATGTCCTTATAAATAATAATGCATGTGCTACGTGATACCTGTCAAAGAATACACATTTTGGAGTCTTGAAGTAAAACTACCATAATGATGCACCTTGATGTGTTGGTTTAAGAAACATAGCAGTAATTAAAATGACCAGGCACACTGATTTCTACTGTCCAAGTTATCTGATGTTAGATTCTCATCTTATCCCTTTTGATGTCACATTCTTTCCATTGGACTGGTGGCTATACAAATCATTGGCATGCTAGAGTGAATTTATTACAACTTAAACATAAAGAATTCAAGTGAATGTAAATTTGGGTGCCGCATATATAATTTTGTTACCTTGAAATAGGAAGGTCAAACGTGGGAAAGTCATCTTTACTAAATGCATTGACAAGGCAATGGGGTGTTGTACGGACATCAGATAAGCCTGGACTCACTCAGGTGATACTGTCTTCCTAAACTGAAGTTTGTTTCCTGAGAGACTATACATGAGAGATAACAATATGCACATTTGCAGACTATTAATTTCTTCAATCTTGGTTCAAAAATGTGCTTGGTTGATTTGCCTGGATATGGTTTTGCTTATGCAAAAGAAGAAGTGAAAGAAGCTTGGGAGGAGCTTGTGAGTACACGATTAGCTTTGACCTTTCTGACCTTTACTTGTGTTGTTGGATTTGTTGGTACTGCCAAAAGGTTCGGGTTTCTTTGTATTAGTTTTGAAAATGCACCCTCTTTGAATGCTCCATTTTGCAGGTGAAAGAGTATGTTTCTACACGTCTTGGTCTAAAGAGAGTCTGCCTTCTGATTGATACGAAGTGGGGCATGAAACCAAGGGATCATGAGCTCATTGATTTAATGGAGAGGTACAGTGATATTTTTAAATAAATTGTCTGTCCTACCTATGAAAATGATAAAAAGGTCATCTGTCCAATGCTGAAGTTAGCTAGATAAAATGTTGCGTATATTCTAGCCTATATGGTGCATTACATCAGCCCATGTCTATGAAAGTCTTCAGAAATGATGAACTAAGAAAGCCAGTAGTCTGATATGACTTATTCGGCTCCAAGATAAAATGTGTGCAGATATGATGGACTTCTTGTTTGCGTGATTTTTAGCTTGCTGATGACTTGAGTTCTCAATTTTCTGTCTTAATGTTCAGAGCTCAAACAAAATACCAGATTATTTTAACCAAGACAGACACGGTTTTCCCAATAGATGTGGCACGACGAGCCATGCAAATTGAAGAGGTGAACTTAGAAAAATCTTGTGTCCTCTTTATCTAACCTTTTCTAGTATCTTGTAAGTACTGATTTTGTACATGCACTATTTTGCAGAGCCTCAAGACATACAAGTCGGTAGTTCAACCTGTGGTACTAAGGGGCAAATCTATTAGCTTTAATTTGAGTTTTGGTGCATTTTTGGTTAGAAAACAATAATACTTTGTTTTTTCTGTCCTTCAGGTGATGATAAGCTCAAAATCTGGAGCGGGTATCCGAAGTTTAAGAACAGTGCTTTCTAAGATCGCTCGGTTCATGAAACCATAAATGGTAATCCTCTGCCTTTTTGCCTTTGGTGATGTCCCTTTCATGTATCCTGATGGATCTAGCATAGTTGATGTATTATATAAGTTGAAAGCAAATCCCTGTCATGAGCTGTAGTCTAGGATAGTGTTTCATGAGTTTTCAGCACACTATGCGAAATTCTAGTGTGATGCCTTTTGAGACAGAGATGGAAGCTTTCGCTCGACTCTTATTGCATTTCAACCTGGCTTCAGTCTTCTAAGTTGGCTTATTTCTTGAATAGCTAGCAGAATTTAGATTGGCAAGAAATCTAAGAATTGTAAAATGTGTATGCTAAATTCGTGTGTGGTTCCTCTTGAGATGGAGATAGTCAAGCTTTAGCCCAACTCTTATTTAATATAACCTGGCTGCAGTCTTCTGTTACAAGTTGGCTCGTAACTTGAATAGCTAGTGTTCTGTAGATTTGAATTTTCTTGGTCTCCTTCCCATCAATATCTTTCCTATTTGCTTGTGTTGCCTCAGTGTTCTGAGGTACAACTGAAATATAGTATTAGCCTATCTAAATTTTTTAACTCCGTTAAATAATGACAATCTTGAGAAGAAACAAGTCTTACTTGCGTCTGGGCTAATGAGATGAATGCTGTATGGATGGAATGTATAGGTTTAATTACCTAGCATTTTTGCACCTAGATCAAGGACATATTTCAGAGAGCATAATTTTGCCGATTTGGTGATATTTTCTATCATCTCAACTGCAAAACTATGAATGTCTACCCACGTCACATTGTTCAATTTTGGGTAAACTGAAAAGTGTAATGACAGTGCCAGTGGATAAAAGGGAGGTCCTTGTTGTGTTAATTTAGATCTAGTCATTTGGTGTAGATCCCTTTCTTAAGTGTCTAACCTGTCTAGTTGTTTTGATTGGTTCTGTGTCGTTACTAATTTGGTAGTGGGGTGAGAGGACCTCACACTCCTCTTCCTCTCAGATACGGTAGAGCTTTGATTTGCTTGACGGAACTCTTTGACCTATACTTTTTCCTGCTTTCATTTGGTGGAATTACCTCTTTATCTTTTCTGGCCATAATATTAATTGTCTAATTGGTTTTGGCTACTTCACTCCATAGGCGGTTTCATCACATTTGCTCCTTTCTCTCTTCTTTTTTTATTTTTTTGTGTTTCTTTTGGGGGGTTGTCCACCGGAGAATCATTTCGTCAACTTTTACTACTCCATGCATTTACCGGTTTCAATGGATATATATTTATGTTTCCTTTGGTTTGTGTATGGGTGCTGATATTATGAGATGTAACTACTGAACTAGTCCATGCCCTTTTCAGCTTGGCTTCAGTGCAGATCACCTGCCACTATCAACTAGAAAGCAATATATCGAAGGATGGGTATAAACCAAATATGTAGTTTTCTCTTGATTGGTGAAAAATGTTTGTAAAAGATGGTGGCTATTACAATTTTTCATTCCAGACGTTATTTATCGGCACGATCTTCAACTCGGTCCTGTCAGAAAGCGTCATCTTGTTAAATTCTTCCATTTTTTAATCTGAGTCTACTGAATCATTTAATATGTTTGAATTCAGATGTTACTTATTTTCAGTATCCTAAAGATTGTGGGGGGCAGGCTTTTTTGGTTAGGAAAAAAGTAAAAGTGTGTGGTCACTGAAAATGCAGTGTTTCTCCACCAATTTTCTTTGACTTAAATGATTGTTAGGTTCTCTGTAGCTATGGAAATCCATTGACATTGGATTTGGTTGAATTGTTCAAATAATAAAATGCCTGGATTCATTGCTAAGCAAAACGTCATGGGATACGTTGTTGACAGTATTGAGATTTTTTTGTAATAACAGCTGAATAAGAGATCCTTTGACTAGTATGCCTTGACTTGTGGCAATAGTACTTTCATTTGTTTTTTATTATATGGGTGTGTTTGGTATGATTTTTTATTTTTTGATGTTTGGTTGACCTCATAAACTTTTATTTTTTCAATTGGAGGAAAATGACTTTCCTGCCATGAGGAACAGTATTTTTTAAAACTATTTTTCAACCTTTAGCCCCACTCTCCACCAACCACCACCCCAACCACCACCCCTCGCTCATCTCCTCGCACTCCCACCTCCAACCCCCACCACCACCTCTTCTACCCCACCTCCTTCACACTTGTATCATCTCCACCCCTATCCTCGCCATCCCGGCTCCTAGAGCCCGATCTACCACCATTTTCCCTACTTTACCTGATTTGTCTTTTATAGTGTTTGTCTAAATTATATATTTATCAAAAAATATTTGCTGTTTTATCTAATCAAACACCACAAAGATAAGTAAGAACTTCATTTATATTTCAAGAATTTTTTTTTTCAGGAAAACATTTTCCTTCGAAAATTTGGCACCTTCTAGAGAGGAGAAAAGGAAATTACCTATGGGTGTTACTGCGTAGTTTATGCGACGTTTCAACTTGTAATTTTTTTTCAAAATTGGCTTTCCCCTTTGGTCATTTGCACTAAAATGCTTGGGAAGCGTTGTTTACCGAACTTTGTTGTTTTGTTTGTGGTTTTAGTTTAATATTTCTCTTCTGTGGAAGTTAAGGCTCGTGATAAAGTGCATTTGGCCACGCTGCTATAATTAGTAATAATGGAATCATTTTACGTATAAATAAAATTGAGTTGAAGATGAGAGGGGAAACAAACGAGACCAACAATTAAATTTCTGGGTGGAATATAAGAGGGGTCCAGTGGGTTTAAGAGTCTGTTTTGGTTGTAAAAGTGATCGTATGATACTTGTATAAAGTTTTATGCACGGGGCCTGTAAAAGTATTTAAATAATTATATCACTTGCAAGATTTTGATCGATACATTTCTGTAAGGAATATTAATTGACATTTTATAAAAATCATCATTAACTTACTATTATAGATTAAGTTACACTGAAAGAGTAAAAATCTTTATGCTCTCAACATATGTTACGTAAGTTTATGAGAAATACATTATTATAACAGGATTCTGAACATATAGAACAAAAAAAGTTAAATAATTTAATAACCCTTTCGATTTGAATGATTCACATTCAAGATTTTTTTTGATAAACCAGATACTTAGTTAACAAAATAATAATTACAGGGGGCGAGTTAGAGAGGCTGCCGAGGTGGTCAGCATTGTTTGAAATAGGAATAATTATATTACAAACCAAAGTTTTCCTATTGAAAGTAGTTCCTAGGATGTCTAACATATAGTGCATCATTGGCAAATATCGGAGGAACGACCAATATCCTAGTTTTGTCAAAAGCCTTTTCTTTGCTCTTTCCTTAGCTAGTAGACCTGCCACCCGGTTCTACTTTCTGTAGTTGTGGCTAATGGTTGGGTTCCCCAACTATGTCATCAAGGACCTGCATTCACAAACAAAGCTATTGCAAGGAATATGATCATGTTTTAACACTCTAGTGATCTCTATGAGGCAGTGTTAATCATAAGGGGAGTCAGATTGTGCACTCTTGCTAGTTTTAGGCCTTCTAGCAGTGCAAGTAGTTCTACCAACTTATTTGTTATGGCTGGGAAGACCTTCATATATACTAAATACCCCTCCTCCCCCCCTCCCGCCTCATATTCCTGGGTTACCAAAAGAGGAGCCATCAATATTAAGTTTGAAGTGGTATATGTTAGGAGGTTAATACTATGGTGGCGCATTCCTTGTTAGGTTTATTCATGGCTAGGAAATGGTATTCTTTGGCATGTGTAATGACAGTTTTGGTTTGGACTTATTCCTTCTTCTGGCTGAATAGGTTGTTGTTCCCTGTAAGCCAAATGTTCTAGAAACAGAAGGTAATGCCAATTTATGAAGTCATTAAACTGTTTATCCTTAAGCTTGTTCCATGTTGTATTCCAAAAATTAGGAGTGGATCCTATGTGCATAGATCGATAAGTAGCACTATTGTAGATGTTGTTCCAAAAAAATTTGGCATTGGGACAGAGAAAAAAGATGTGGTCTATGGTTTCCTCAGTGCCATTGCACACTTGACATCTAGGATTGACTTGGAGGCCAATGTTGTGTAGAGACTTATTGGTGGGCAGTCTCTTGTGTGCTAGAAGCCAAGTGAAGAATCTTATCATATTAAGTGTTTCCAGTTTCCAAATCTAGTTGAAAATGGACTATGCTCAGAGTGTGTGCTCCACTAAGGGTTAAGTGTGGAGTAAGCTGATTTGGATGAGAAAAGTCCATTGCTAGTGGGTTTCTAGATGAGTTTGTCTTCTTTCACTAGGTTCAGGCTGAGAATAGAATTGATGATGGTGAAAGCCAGTTGGTCAGGAATAGGGAAGGAGAGAGAGTTTAAGTTTCAGTTCTCATTGTTGTATATAGAGGAAACTTTGATGTTATCTTCCCCAATAATTTTGGGGCTACTAATGATGGAATCAATGGGACCATGTTAGGAATCAATAGTCAATTAGGAAGCTCACCCTTTTACCATTGTTGGCAACCCACCTAAAGGCTTTGTTGCAGATTTTCAGCCCTCTAAGATGCGTTGCTAGGTTCTGGAAGCATGTTTTTTCCAATTTCTACTCTAGGTTCAGTGCTTGGCAATGAGTTTGGCCCAAAGGAGTCAGGCTTATGAAAGAGCCTCCGGGCCAGGACAAAGTGGCAAGCCTTGTTTGTTAGCTCAGTTTTTTTGGATGTCTAGTCTACCATGGGGCTTGGGTTTAGTTATGACATCCCATCTCAGTATATGCATCTTCTTTTTCTCAGCCGTGGTACCCCCAGATGAAGTCTCTTAGGTTTTTGTTGATCTTTTTGCAAATGGATATGGGTAGCTTGATGTATTGCATGACACGACTAGGGATGCTTGCAATGCTAGCTTTTGCTAATGTTGTGCGTCCTACCATGTTTAGGAATCTAGTTTTTCAACCTACCAGTTTGGAGTGCATGTTGTTTACGATGAACTGGAGGTCACCATTGGTGGGTCTTTTATGGAAAATGAGGAATCCTTTTTTTGCTAAAGTTGGTAGAGGATTTGATGCCAAAGATGCCAGTATATTAGTCCACATTCTCTTTGGATGTGTTCTTGGAATAAATTACCTTGGACTTAATCATGTTGACTTTCTGGCCAGAGACCAAGTTGAAAGAGTTTAAAGTACTGATGATGGACTCACAGTTTTTTTGTTGGCTCTATCAAATAGTGTGGGATCATTAACAAAGAAGAGGCAGGGAATTCCTAGGGCCATTTATACGTGTGGATATTAGGGTTCAATTTGTTAGGTCCACTTCATAATCAATCTGTCTAGTGAGTTTATCCACGCATATTATGAAGATGTAGGGGGATATAAGGTCCTCAGGCCTAATACCTCTAAAAGGTAGGAAGGGTTTTATCCTGTTTCCATTTAAGAGAACGGAGATTGAGGCTGAAATGATGCAGGACATGATGAGTTTGATCATGCATTCAGGTAGATTATAGAAGATAAGTGTCTTAATAAAAGACCATTCTAACTTGTCAAAACCCTTTGCAGGATCAATTATGAGGATTATATTAGTGTCTTTCCCTTTCATATTATTGAAGTGGAAGATATATTCTTGGATAATGATATCATTATCATAAGTTCTCCTATTAGATAGGAAGCATGTCTGGCTAGGGCCAATGATAGTGCTGAGGTGAGATTTGAGCCTGCTAACAAGGATTTTGGTGACTAACTTGTACATAATGTTATAGAGCCCTATAACTCTGAAATTCCTAAGCATGGTAGCATTGCACATTTAGGGAGTTGAGACAAAGATGGGTTAAGTTCACTTCAGGGAGCATTTCATTTATGGAGAAGACATTAGTGTAAAAGGTGGTGACATGATGAGACACAAGGTGTCAGTACTTCTGGTAGAAGATAGGGTGTAGCCCATCAGGCCCAGGGGATTTAGATGCCTTGAATGAGTAGAGGGCATTTGTAATCTCACTTGGTCTCAGTTGCTCCCTTAGGCTAAGAGATGCTTCATGAGATAGGGTGTTGAAGCCAGACATTGTTTAGATGCCATGAAGAGCAATGTGGGTGTGGTCAGTGGTGTATGCCTTTAAAATAAGTTTGGACTTTGTCCTTAATGCCTTCTGGTCATGGGTTCAATTACCCACCTTATTTTTAAGGGATAGAATTTTATTGCTCCTCCTTTTATTCATGGTAGAGGTATGAAAGAACCCAGTATTAAAATCTCTATCACAAAGCCAGTTAATTCTGGCTTTTAGTTTCCAGAAGTCCTCATCATATTTAAGGATGTTTGAGTACTCTTTTTAAAGATGGGTGTCTAGGTTTTCAAGGAATATACTAAAGGGAAATTGAGGAGATTTCTGGATGTCAGTCAACCTCGTAATAATGTGTTCTTTTCCTATGAAATATGTTCCCAAAGATCTCTTTATTCCATTTTAGGGCATTGTGTTGGAATTTTGAGGTAGGCTGGGTCAAAGTGTCATTGCTAGAGAAGCTTTGGTGGATGATCATGGGTAGGTCAGGGTGGCCACACCACATTGTTACAAATCTGAAATTCCTATTATGGTTGGTTTATGCATTGTAGACGGAGAGCAACAAAGGGCACTGGTCAAAGTAAGTCTTGGGGAGATGGGTGACACTGGCATCGAAGTACAATTCAATACAATCACTAATGGCTAAGCATCTATCTTGTCTTTCCAGAATGAGGCTATGTCTGCTCGGTTATCTTTTGTTACTCCAAGTATATTTACTACATTTGAATCCTAGGTCAATTAAATTACACTTATTGATATAATTTCAAAAGTGGTTTGCTCTATTAGCACTAATGTTGTTTCTACCAAACTTACTTGGCCTTTAGGACGTCATTGAAGTTACCCCCTACTATCTAGCTACCCTTAAATACAAAAGTTATGTCTACCAAGTGATCCAGAGTTTAATCATATCACTAAAGGTATTGCTAGCATATATTGCGCGAAAAAGGAAGAAGTTGGGATAGGAATGCACCTTAACCATACACCCTGAGGGGTTGTGAACACATCTTCAAGCTTGATGAGGTCATCCTTTCACATAACCACTATACCACCAGATTAGCCATTAAAAGGAGATTGGAAATGTGCACTAAACTTCAGCTCATTGGTAAGATGTTTGTGGTTAGTCATACAGGTCTCTAGAAGGACTACAATCGAAAGATTGCGGAGTTTGACCATTAAGGAGAATTGTCTCCTAAACTCGACACTATTGGCACCCCTGGAATTCCATATGATAAAATTCATTAGAAGCTTATGTTGTGTGGTGTATTCCTCTTGACACCCTTCCCCTTCCTTTGGACAGTACTCTCTGGCTCTCCCTCCCTAGTGATGGTTATAGTAGTGCTATGTAGTGTTATAAGATTGGTAATGAGGGCACCTGGAATTTGAGGTTGTAAATTGGAAACTTTCTTGGGCAGAGCGCAATAAGCATTTATCTAAGTCGCTCTTTGAACTCTATCCAATTCCAAGTTTAACTCATTGAGGAAGACCAGTATCGATGAAGCGCTAATGTTGTGCCCTCCGTTGGGGTTGATAGTCTGACACACTCAGCTCATCAACATATTGAATTTGTCTGTTGACATATTTCTTGCCCCGATCGAGTATTAGGTTTGGAGAAGGGTAGTTAGCCAGAGTTGGTGGCC